>JAJSOF020000042.1:14366426-14636167 GCA_025594305.2 Periplaneta americana
TGCTTACACAATTAACACGAGTAAGATCGCCATTTAATCATATATTTATTTTCAGTTATGTTTTTAGTTTTATATTTCTACTCGAGTTTTTTTACTTTATGTGCTAGAGAAAAAAATGTGGTAAAATGTCTTGTTGCTATTAACTACCTGTCTATTTTCATCTGACGATTTCTCTAAGACTTTCAATGCTTTCTTCATGTATTCAAATAATTTGCGATGGTGTCTTTTTGGAAATCATGTCCAGATTACCATATCATCTGCATAAAGGGCTGTTTTTATTTCAGCTGTTTATTAAGAGAAGTTGGTACGTCATTAATAATTAATAGGCCAATCCTTGTGAGCTTTAGAAAAGCAGGAATAAGGGAAGTCGCTAATAACCGAAGAAAGCTTAGTAGTTCCGGTCTTAAAACAGAAGTAGAAATAGAAGAAAGCGGCTACTACCTTATATGAAAGGAGAAGCAAGGTCGAAAGGACATTTCGTCAAAATACACGACGATCAGTGCTAAAGATGAATGCTAAATTTTATGATCTGGAGTTGTGCTCGGAAGAGTTATCAGAATTTGAGGGCATGGTTTGTTCCTTAGAAGGGAGCAGTTGAGAATAACTGATTTTTTTTTTAATAATCACGTATCATTAAATGAAGATAACGCAGGAAAAACAAGGTAAGACAGTATCGTAAATTTTTTGGCTCTAAGCATCTAAGATTTTCTACAAATAATAATCTCACATTCTTCAGAATTATGTGTTATAAATTTGAGTACCTTATTAGAACCAAAGATGGCTTAACTCTGAAGTTCTAAATTTCTCTCTAAATTTCTCTTGTGAAAATTTTACCAAAGTGACAACTCGTTCTCCCCTGATAGGCTAGTCTTGAAATGATATTTCAGATGTTATTAAAGGTAATTTCAGTTATTGGTTTTGCTCACTTATGCGTTTTTTTCTTCATTCCCCATAAGTGAAGTTTTACTGTACTTCGATCTAACAGTATAATAAGAAATGGTGGTTGAGAGTTCTGCATTCAGAACGTAAACCTGTATACAAGAAAATTATTATTGTTCCTCACTGCTTCCTATCCTGTCTTGTTGACATTCGTAAAGTGGCTCACTCGAATGCACAGGATTCCGTGGTTGAAGTGATCGTACCGGTACATGAAAGGACGCATATTTTTGGAACCATTGCGATATCCAGTTTAAATCAATACAACATTAACAATTATACGCATTTCAACAGTTATACCTCATCCACCAAGTGAAGATACAAGAGTCCACCACTGTGCAGTACTGGTTAGTCTGCCTGATCGTGAAACAAGTGGGCCTGGGTTCAAATTCTGGTCGGGATAAGTTACCTGGTGGAGGTTTTCCCTCAACTTCGTGTTTAATAAATAATTGCATATGTAGGACCAGCACAGGAAGGCAGCCAGAAATGTAATTCCCATAAATGAAAATAACTTCCTTCATGTAATGTGGTCACACAGTGAATTCCTTAACCATTTTGCCTGGTTAATATCTTCAACAAAATTTGCGATTACAGATTTATTTGTTTGTGAATTGTCTTCCTTTATTCAAATTTATACTTTGACTAAATAGGATATGAATTCAGATATTCATCATACTAAATCCATTGACTAGTTCCTCACATAAAATTGTGACCTTTCGGCTTATGATCTCTTCTCTTTCAGGAATTGTCATGTGACCTGGACACGGTGAAGAGGGAAATGATCTCTCAAATATCCACAAACGAAAATAAGGTTGTGACTAAGAGGTATGTATAATGTCTCAATTTTTACTTCTACTTTCATCCTTCATTCAAATCATTAAAAATTATGAAAATAGGTATTGAATTACGCTGCTCCCCTCATGAAAATCGTTGTGAGATGCTCCACATATTTGTTAATTATCATGCGATATTTTAGAATTATAAATGCGACAACTAATAATATCATTCCACTGTGAGTAGGAATTAGCATGTATAACTATGGAACGAGTGAGCCAAGTTCAAATTTTCATGGGAAAAGTTACCTATTTGACGTTTTTTCCGAATTTTTCCCTCAATCCATTGAGACTTTCGGTAGTGAACCCTGACTCATTTCGCTGGCATTATTACCTTCATCTCATTCCAACGCTAGATAAGCATAGCAGTTGATGAAGCAACGTAAAATGGCCAATTAAAAATATGTATCATTCCCACAACTGCAGCTTGATTCAGGGATTTTGGCCCTTGCAAAAGTAAGCAGATAGACTAAGAGTGAGTTACTCATCACTACTGGCGGCTGGGTTGCACAGTCATAATACCTAACACTTCCTTTGCGGTGCACTCCATCTTAAAAACGAAATATTATTCCACTCGCTCCATTACTAACCACTATGTCTGTTGACTAAACAATCGCATGATGACTTATATGTTCTTGACATGGAGTGTTCCTCAGCTACAAGCATAGATATTATTTTCATTCTTTCTCTTCCCTGTTTCCTTCACATCCACGTTTGTGATTAAATTTCTTTCTTATGACGCAACACACAACTCGCTCACTAGCCAAACAAACAAGGACAAGGGCCAAGATCGTTGAATCGAGCTGTACTATAGCAAAACTGGTGCATTGCATTTTTCTCGATCTCATTTAGAACGGCCGCTGTACTTTCTATTACTTTCAGTGTTTGGTTTCATCTCCGCCTTTCACTTTTCTAAGTTCATCTCTGTTTTTTGTGTAGTTTTACTTCGTCTTCCCATTCACCATACCCTTCGTGCTTTGAAAATCATATCTAGTCCATTTTTACATATATTGCTGCTCCATTCATATAGCAGTAGTAGTAGCAGCAGCTGCTGCTGCATTATTTTGCCTTTTATATTTAAGGGAATAAGGCCTTCTCTTCCACTCAACCAGGTTTGATATATATATACATGAAAAATACAGAATACATAAAATCTCTCTTCTTTCAAGCAATGTTTGTGTAGTCTACCAGCTCTTTTTTTTTTTTTGTAACTCCTCAAGTCCATTTTGTTGTTATTGTAAAAAATAAAAATGTTGCTTTAATTATGATTATAGTGATATGAGGGAGGTGGGATATGATGGTAGGGACTGGATTAATCTTGCACAGGATAGGGACCGATGGCGGGCTTATGTGAGGGTGGCAATGAACCTGCCAGTTCCTTAAAAGCCATTTGTAAGTAAGTAAGTAAGTATAATTATGATTAAAATGATAACAATATTATGTTCATATTATTAATCGTGTTTTGATACATTTTTCTTATTTCATGTAAATAATTTTAAGGAATCATCTTGAGTAGAATATTAATAGCATTATAATAAAATTAGGCGTGGGAATTTTTCTTTGTGTTAATTCTATTCGCTTCATTAAATACTCTCCTGCTCCTCTCCTCTTAAGGCAGTTAGTATTGCCGACATTACAGCAATTGATAACACTCAAAAGATTGGCTTCATAATTGTTCCGACTCTCAGATTTGAAGGAACTGAATTACAGCTACAAGATGTAGGTTTGGACCCTGCTTTACTTATCTGGAAGAGAAATAGCACATACACTTTTGTCGTTGGAAAGTAATTGGCTTGTTCTTTGGTGCAAGGGGCACTATGTGTAGATTCTGTATCAGTTTGTTTCATGGGTTCCATATTGATCTTTTGCAACTTCAAGATATAGCCATTAATGTATTAAGGCATTCCTTGCTAATTGCAAATAACCATTTGTACAGAACTATACATAAAAAATAAATTATTCCTGTCAAAAATAGCTGCCAAAAAATAATGAATACTTACTTACTTACTTACTTACTTACAAATGGCTTTTAAGGAATCCAAAGGTTCATTGCCGCCCTCACATAAGCCTGCCATCGGTCCCTATCCTATGCAAGATTAATCCAGTCTCTATCATCATATCCCACCTCCCTCAAATCCATTTTAATATTATCCTCCCATCTACGTCTCGGCCTCCCTAAAGGTCTTTTTCCCTCCGGTCTCCCAACTAACACTCTGTATGCATTTCTGGATTCGCCCATACGTGCTATATGTCCTGCCCATCTCAAACGTCTGGATTTTAAGTTCCTAATTATGTCAGGTGAAGAATACAATGCGTGCAGTTCTGTGTTGTGTAACTTTCTCCATTCTCCTGTAACTTCATCCAGCTTAGCCCCAAATATTTTCCTAAGCACCTTATTCTCAAACACCCTTAACCTATGTTCCTCTCTCAGAGTGAGAGTGCAAGTTTCACAACCATACAGAACAACCGGTAATATGACTGTTTTATAAATTGTAACTTTCAGATTTTTGGACAGCAGACTGGATGATAAGAGCTTCTCAGCCGAATAATAACAAGCATTTCCCATATTTATTCTGCGTTTAATTTCCTCCCGAGTGTTATTTATATTTCTTACTGTTGCTCCAAGATATTTGAATTTTTCCACCTCTTCGAAGGATAAATCTCCAATTTTTATATTTCCATTTCGTACAATATTCTGGTCACGAGACATAATCATATACTTTGTCCTTTCGGGATTTACTTCCAAACCGATCGCTTTACTTGCTTCAAGTAAAATTCCCGTGTTTTCCCTAACCGTTTGTGTATTTTCTCCTAACATATTCATGTCATCTGCATAGACAAGAAGCTGATGTAACCCGTTCAATTCCAAACCCTGCCTGTTATAATAAATAAATAAATAAATAAATAAATAAATAAAAACTAAAAAATGAATAATTAAGAAAAATTAAAATATTGTTCATCTAGAATTAATTTAAGTGCTGTTGCCGCTTGGTACCCCTGTTTTCAAGGGCAGCTATCCTTTTGGATTTTTTGTCTCTATGCCATTGAAACAAAATGTGTGATGAAACTGGAGGAGATGCAGTAGTGTGTCAGTGTTCCATATTTAAGACATACATTTTTCTTGTTTTTACAATTTGCTTACTACATTTCAATATAGCATAAAATCTTCGCTACTGTTTTCAGATTTTCATAACTGTGAGAAATTGTTTGAAGAAATAGAATGTTTCAGTTATGTGTTGAGGTATGATATCCCTACGTTACATAGTTGCTACTGAATTATGTGCAGATTTAATGGTGCGCAGAATTATTCCCAGTAACGTGCAGAATCACTTTCTCAGATCACTAACGATGAATACTATGTGATGCGAATTGTTATATTTACAGAGTGGACATACGAGTTTCGATCAACTTTAATATTCCCACACCTGTGGAGTAATGGTTAGCACGTCTAGCCGCGAAACCAGGTGGCCCGGGTTCGATTCCCGGTGGGGGCAAGTTAACTGGTTGAGGTTTTTTCCGGGGTTTTTGCCTCAACCTAATATAAGCAAATGCTGGGTAACTTTCGGTGTTGGACCCTGATATCATTTCACTGGCATTATCACCTTCATCTCATTCAGATGCTAAATAGTTGATAAAGCGTTGTAAAATAACCTACTAAAAAAAATAATAGTTATTTGAACATGAACTCTGCAGAAGGCTGTTGTTATGGTGTGTACATACGTAATTCACCATGACACCATCCATTTGAAAGTACTGTGTCCAATGTTCGAATGACGCCGTAAACACATTCGTAATAATATCAGTAGGGGCTCCTCGAATATGTGGATCTTATACTTTGGTTTTGTACATTCGTGACTTCATAAAGCCTAAGCAGAAAAGGCTTAAGTGCGTCAAATGTGGTGAACGTGAACACCAAGTGCCTGTTGAACCTCTGTAGGCATTGATTCAGATCTGTTGTCATAACTGACACAACGTGAGTGGTTTTCCACCTTGCTCTGTAATCGTAGCTTCTGCGAACTTGTAAGGACCGTGAACTGTGATTTGTGTGAACACAAGTCCGTTTGTCATTCAAAGATCCATATGCGACTGTTGTGTGTGTTAAATGTGAAATGTGGCCTGATCACTGAACAGAATTTGACGCAAGAGGTTTCACTGTGTGTCACTGCCCTACGAGTTGCATATTCTTCGTCGGCTAGTTTGTGCCACATCTCAATGTTATAAGCTCGATTTTTTAGTGTGAACTTAAACCCTTCAAAACAATCGATCTTGGTTACCTAGACGACGACTCAGTGCTCAGAGCTCCTCTCGAATACGTTCCACTGCTCGTGCACAGGACGTGGCCCATTGGCAGCATTACCTGTCCTCTGAAATATATTGAAAAGCAATCAGATAATTGCTCGAGTTGGCGCTGGTTTTCGAAATTTATGTGTGAACTCCTGTTGCACTTCAGCAGGTGTTAAACCTCGCAGTCAGCATATCAATGCAGAGTGACTATAATATCTCGATCCATTTTGTAGAAGTAATCGACATGCGGACATGAAATCGATATGGGGTTATCGTGCATAAGAAATTCATCATAATTCAACATGTCCGCCATCCACTTCATAGCATTGTCCCCACCTTTCACCTGTATCCCTGAAGACAATCGCCAGCATGTTGCCTGTAATCGCTGCACATGCTTGCCGAAAACCATTCCTCAGGTTCTTGCAGTGGCGTAGCATGAAATTTTGAGCAGGGGAAGCTAACTCAAGTTGTCTTTCATGTACATATGAGAAAACGTATTACAAAAATGTAGTCCTAAAATAAATAGTAGTCAGTGTCAAGTCAGCAGTCCGAAGATTGGTTGGAACCTCGTAAGTAACACCGATAAGGCATGACCTCAAATGGTACGTAGTAAAATATGATTTCATGGTTTACACATATCTCTAACAAATAGACAAGGTCATTTCTTTTTAAATCGCACTTTTATTCGTAAGTCAGCCTTGATAATAGAATTGTCCTAAAAATTCAAGTAAATTGCTGTCAGGAACTGTTATTTCGCTCATTATTTATTATATCAGCCACAATGCACACTAACCTTCAACTGAACACAACTCACGAAAGGGATAACTCTGAAACTTTCAATGCAGGTAAAAGCTAGCTTCTTCCGTGCATTGCGACCAGGGTAGTTTAGTTAGAACGGGATGGAATATCTGCGGGGTGGGTTACACAGAAGAATGAGTGAAAGAAACCAGTCTGCTTGGAAGCTGGTGTGTGCAGGCTTTTTGTTTACTGCTGCATCACAAATCATCCTGAGCTGCCATATTTAACGCATAAATATAAACTCTATTGAAATTAATAAATAATTTTGTTCATGAACTGCAGGTTTATTATGAAATTATTATTAACTGGGGAAGCTGAGCTTTTTAGCTTACATTGACGCTACGCCACTGGGTTCTTGAGATCTCGTACTTTCGTTTTGCACACTTTTGCCTTCATAAACCCCCACACGAAAAAGTCTAACGGCGTCAGGTCAGGTGAACGTAATGGCCATACTCGTGATGAACCTGTGCAAATCTATATGTTAGGAAAGCGCTGGTTGAAGTACGCTCTAACAGTTGACGCAAAATGCGGGAGTGTTGCGTCGTGCTGAAAGACAACACTGTCAACAATGCCATGCTGCTCTAGCTGTGGCTCCAGAAAGTCCGTCAGCATGTCTAAGTAAGTGTTGCCTGTAATGGCACCTCCTGCTAACATGAAAGGACCGTAAACCGTGGCTTTTTGTAAGCCCAAGCCACACATTCACTTTTGGGGTGTCCCTTTGCCATTCATAGATGGCGTGTAGTGGCTCATCACGCCATATGCGACAGTTCTCTTTTTTCACTTTATCACAAATGTGGAATGTGGCCTCGTCACGCAACATGATATGATGGAATAAGTTTTCGTTCTTCACATCCTCCTTTAAGTCGTAACACAGTGCCCTGCGAGCTGCATAATGTAACACCTGAATGTGATAAACACGCTTCTTCAATGTAAACCTCAAAATCTTAACACAGCTGCCCTGGACACATCTAGCTCGTTACTTAAATGACGAGTCGATGCTTGAGGACTTCTTTCGATGGCTTCTCGGATCTATGCCACAGTCTCCTCGGGTTCGACAGGTCGACTGTAACGTGGCTCATCAGCGACATTACTTGAATTCTATATCCATATGGTCGAAAACGCACGGACTTAATTTAAATGCAAGTAAATCGCAGGCAATCTTAATATAACATCAAGGATCGAAGTGTGACAAACAAAATTTGCCACCGATAATTGTAAATAATACTACTATTCCATACAGTACGACTGTGAAGAACCTTGGCATTTATATGGATTGTCACCTGGAATGGAATGAACAAGTGAATCACACTTCCAAAAAAATATTTTCCATTATTCACTCATTAAAGCGACTGAAGCACTTTCTTCCTGATAAATTAAAACTAATCCTTGTACAAACACTCGTGATGCCACACTTTGACTACTGTGATATTATATTAAGTAACCTAAATGCAAATTTGAGCAACAGGCTACAACGTGGGCATAATGCGTGCGTCCGTTATATTTGTAATATTCGTAAGTATGATCATGTTTCCCCGTCTTTCCAAACTCTGTCTTGGCTAAGGCTAAGTGATCGACGAGCCCTGCAATCTCTTGTTCTCTTATTTCAAATTCTGCGCACCGCTACCCCAATCTATTTGGCTTCCCGTTTTCAAAATTTATCCGCATATCATCAGCTAAGTACAAGATCTCATCATAACAATTTACTCTTTATACCCTACCACAAGACATCTTTATATTCTTCATCCTGTACAGTTTCAGTTGCTAGAAATTGGAACTCGCTTCCGAGTGATGTAAGGGGTTGTTGGACAATAACTTAATGTAGGTCAAAATTACATAAATTCTTACTTAACAGATGAATTGCTGATTAATATTTGTTATAATGAAACTAACATCTGTCCATTCTTATTATTACTATCATTAATTTCTCTAAATAGATTTACAAAACCTCTAATGGCAATTACATTAATATTCTCATTATAGAAATAGAAATATATATATTCTCCCTGTAACATAGTCCTGGTAAGCTTATATTAAATTAATTTTCATCAATTTACTAGCTATCTCAAATATTAAATTAATTATAATTCATTGAATTAAATTAGCTCATAAATTAAGTTACTACTTTACCTTATAGATTTATCTAAATTTAAATAAATGTGTAGCGAAAAATATTGCTGGAGAACCTTTTAAGTGTAGTGTAAATATTTGTGATTTGAATTTATGTATTGTATTGATTAAGGCTGGTTGAATGGAAGAGAAGGCCTTATGGCCTTAACTCTGCCAGCGAAAATAAAACATTATTATTATTATTATTATTATTATTATTATTATTATTATTATTATTACCAGTCGTCTGATATTTATTGACCAGGAGTCTGATATTTGCTCGTGTTGGCGCCGGTTTGTGGAATTTACGTCTAAACTCCTCTTGCATAAGTTAAACAGCTTAATCGAGCACCGACAACAGCCACCCCATTCTTCACTGTTCAACATACTAGTATATCAGCCTGAAACGAAAACCAAATTCCAACGTTAACTCGAAAATGGATCGAGACTTTATAATAACCCTGTAGATTAATTTGAAACAAACAAACATTCTGTTTACTCAAAAATAGGTCGGGGCAATATGTCCACATCAAAATTTAAAATTTTTACTCACAACAGAGTAAATTAAACTTTCGTATATGTTATTAGCTTCCAAACTTTGAATATATCTAATATAATTTTCTGTTGCTGTGAATAGTTACTCTTTTGAGTTTGTCCCTTCTACTATAGTATAGCTTGATTGTGCATTTTCATTATAGTATTGCAGTTACTGAAGGCTACAGTATTGCACAATCTGACGCTGTAACAAAAGGCAAGATACCCACATATGGTTTTGCCATAGAGAAAACTGTCGGCGAAACCTCTGATGAACGTGGAACTTACGAGGAGATGTTCACGACTGGAAATAAGTGCGAGATGCAGACTCACAGACACAGATTGGACCATTCAGTTATCAGTTCAAACAAGTGTGATATTTGTGGCAAGGTTTTTGCGAAGTCTCAATCTCTCTTGTCTCATTTTCGAAGTCACAGAGCTGACAACTCATTGAAATGCGATGTCTGTGGAAAATGTTTCTCGGATTCAACAAGACTCAAGAATCATGCTCGAGTACACACAGGCGAGAAACCATTCAATTGCGAAGAATGTGGCAATGCTTCTCCGAGTCGGGGCAACTCAAGAAGCACGTACGTGTGCATACCGGCGAGAAACCATTCAAATGCAATATTTGTGGAAAGTTATTTTCACATTCGGGAAATATAAAAATGCATACACGCCTGCACACGGGGGAGAAGCCATTCAAATGCGATGTTTGTGGAAAGTGTTTTTCGCAGTCTGGACATCTGAATGCCCATGCACGCCAACACACCGGTGCGAAGCCGTACAAATGCGACATGTGGAAAGACTTTCTCGCGGTTAGGACATCAAAAACTGCATGCACGTCTGCATACAGGGGAGAAGCCGTTCAAATGCAATATATGCGGAAAGAGTTTTTCTCGGTCTAGTAATCTAAAAACTCATCAACGCCAACACACCGGGGAAAAACCGTTCAAATGCGAATTTTGTGGAAAATGTTTCTCGCAATCCGCACATTTGCAAGTGCACGTACGTCAACATATTGGTGATAAGCCATTCAAATGCGAAGCGTGTGGAAAGTGCTTCTCTGTATCAGGACATCTCAGAAGACATGCATGTTTACATGTTGACTAGAAACCCTGCATGCTAAGTTAACTTCTCGGAATGTTGTACCAGAATTAATTTGCGTCTACAAGACAAGATTATGAAATGCAATAGTTGTATATTATATTCTTGTGTGGTAGTTACGTCATATAAATGAAAATATTTAATTTTTCAGTGGTTTGTTTAATTGAATTCTATGTAGAATCACTTATTTGTAGTTTTCTGCTCAAGGAAAAGACTCACTGCAAACTCACCATTATCCAGTCTGCCCCATTTTCCGCCTTTTAGTCTCCCCATACGATTCTTGTGTCTTAAATATACAAATCGTCGTCCATTATCTCATATCTTCTACTTCAAACATTTTCCCCGCTACTATTCCTTCCAGTACATCCTTCACTACGCAGCTTTCTCTTAGCCAGTGACCCATCGAATTTCTTTCTCTATTCTTGGTCAGTTTCAGTATTGATTCGTTCTAGTACAGCTTTATTTCTTACTCAGTCCATGTCACACGCTCCGTTCTTATCCATATCCACATTTCAGATGCTTTCATTTCTCTTCATTTTGTCGCATTGTCAGTTCTTCTAGCCTATATAATGCAACACTTCTCACAAAGCACTTCACTAGTCTCTTCCTTAATTCTTCCAGTAGTCCGCAGAAGATGCTCCTTTTTTTTCTATTATAAGCTTCTTTTGGCATTGTTATCCTCCTTTCGACTTCTTAACAACATCTCATGTTGCTTCTTATAGTACACACCAAATATTTTAAACTTGTTCTACTTGCTCCATTTCAAATTTGCACGTTTAAATTTTATATTTTCCTTCAGATAAGAATGGTCTTGGTTTTGTTTGAATGTATCTTCATCACATACCGCTCAGACTTCTCATTTAGCGCTATTGCCCCATATTTATTGGGTTATGTTACGACAATGTATCAACATGTCAGGTTATCTAGCGTCCGAATGAAATGAAGGTGATAATGCCGGTGAAATGAGTCCGGGGTTCACCTCCGAAAGTTACCAGCATTTGCTCGTGTTGTGTTAAGGAAATCCTAGGAAAACACTTCAACCAAGTAACTTGCCCCGACAGCGATTCGAACCTGGGCCACCTGCTTTCGCGGTCAGAGGCACTAACCGTTACTTCACAGGTGTGGACAGCACCCTATTGCTTGGTATAGTTTCCTCTTCTTCTACCACCAGCACATTTTCCCTCTTATAACTCCTCTGATTTTCTCAGAAGGGTTCTTTACTAACTCCTCCAAATATTATGAACAGTGTAATCACCATTTCAGTTTGGTTGATCTTCTGCTTTCCCCTCTCCTTTCACTCATTCTTTACCATCCATGAATTTTGGGGTAAGACGCTTAATATCCATCTTACTTACGTTCGAATAATTGACTTCGAACGTCAGTGAAAATTCTTATTCCTGCATATTTCTTAAGAAAACGTTTACTGGTAATTGCTATATTTGAAACATCTACAAATTAGCGTTTGCATTTCATTTTTCATTGTTCCCTTTATATCAACTGGCAATCTGTTAAAAGTTTCCGACAGCAGAAATAAATTTTTCTCCACCGCATTCATTGTTGAATAATTGCATAAATTAACAATCTGCACTGTTCACAATCCCCTGATTTTTAGCAAACTAGCATCCCTTAATTTAATTAATTATCAACTGAAAATTTTACAGAAGAACGATAGTGAAATAATCTGAAACATGTAACTGTCAAACATCTGTGTCACTGTATTTTATATCCATTTATCACATGCTTTATTTAATATTTTATTTTCTTATTGTACAACTTGGGGTGCAGGTTAATTTTTTTATGTTAAAAATGATGTAGTTTGTTACCTACTCAGTTTCAAATATATTTGTACAAAACTGAAACCTGCCTTCGCATCCTCTCAACTCATTATGAAATGTCGTTTAGGTGATAAAGATCATTCTTGTCGTCCACAACTGTGGATAACGGTTTCAAACGTCTGGCTGCCTAAACCAGGTGGCAATGGTTAATATTTTTGATTTATACTTAAAAAAAAAAAAAAAAAAAAATACCTGGTTTTCATTTTTTTAAAGGGTTTGTCAACTCCTATACGAGCAAATGCTGGGTAATGCAGCATCGTTCGGTGCTGGACCCCGCTGACTCATTTCACCTTCATATCATTCAGACGCTAAATAACCTAGATGTTGATACAGCGTCGTAAAATAATCCAATAACTCATTCTTGTCGTGTCCCTCTCCTGTTGTCTATGTTCCAGGAATGGAGTGCCTTTCCTCCACACAGACAATCTCGCAGCTTTCTCACAGTTTTCTACCACATGAGTTTCGTTTAATTCGATTAACTTTTTTTATACTTCTGATTATTTTTTGAAGTTTGAATTTTTTATATGTATTTACTTACAAAAGAACAAAATGTGATTGAATAATTTTCAGTATATACATGTACGAATAGAAGAAGAAGGAATAGGTACAAGGTTTGAATTATTATTATGTCAGATACCCATTGTAAGTCGATATCAGTTGATTACTAACAGTTTTTAGAAGTTACAGTATCAGTGGCAGGTAATGGCTAGGTTACAAGCCCACCAAATAAAAAGGAGGGAAGTGGGAAATTAAGCGTGTTAATGCCTTTGATGTGTCTCTGCCTCTTAATGCGAGGCCTGCGTGTTAATGGTATTCTCATAACATAACTTACAAAAATCAAACTTTCGATAATTTCCGAACTTCTCTAACTTTTATTCGGAGTTAGTCTGGCAGCTTCAACCATTGCCACCAGCCAATCAGATTGGTAACGCTGTCTGTTCTTAAAACATCCAGGCTTCATGTGAGAACACAGCTATAAAACTTTAATGTTGTTCTGTGACACTCATTGTAAATAGCTCTCCCAAACAATATTTCTGGTCAGTCAATATTGCGTGGAATAAAAATAGGAATACCTCGTTTAAAATGTGAGAGAATTACCGTTATTTTGCCATTATTATTATTATTATTATTATTATTATTATTATTATTGTTATTATTATTATTATTAAAATTGATTATTATTATTTTTATTGTTTTATTTGTTCGTTTTGAATACACCTAGTGTGGTAGAATTGCCTTTCTCCTGGAGAAATCACCTTATGTATACTGCATTTGGTGCCTCGTTTTACCTGACAACGCTTTTTAGTTCTTTTAGCACTCTGATTATTTTTATTTATGTGGACATTAAGATAATTACTGTCGAGTGCCCTTCTTAAACCCTACTACTTTTGTTTTATTAATCATCGTCATCTTTTTCTCCAGAAAAAGGTGTTGGAACTCTGGTTTTTATAGCGGAAGATAATTACTCTAAGCGGAATTCAAAGAAAAATTATGTTAAAAACGGAGTTATTCCCACATTTTTTGGTTTGATGATGAATAATGCAACAAAGATGTGCCAGAACCATTCCAGCTTGTTCTGCTGAGAAGAAAACGTTACATTATTATTATTATTATTATTATTATTATTATTATTATTATTATTATTATTATTATTATTATTATTATTTATCATCATACTATTCCGAGGGGAAAGGATCTGGTCACCCTACCCCATTATCCCTTGGCTTAGTTGTGTCATAAGTAATGCCTTAATGATAGATTTGAAAAGCTCCAGTGTGTTTGCTTCTTCTTCTGCTAAGCAAGCTGTACCATTTAAAATATTATGGCCGGTAGTTGAAGATAGTACCCTTCGAACATACCACTCAGAGTTCTCACAGTGCCCTAGACACACAGATATACATTTTTCGTTGTGAATGACAAGTTCGCACTAACATAAAAATCTACCTTAAGTATTATTTGAACACACTGTAAGTTCAGTTCACAAAATTTTTCTTTCTCTTGCCTTGTGTTTCTTATGTATATATGTTTTCAACTAATGTACTGCATAATGACATAAACAATTGCATAGGCTCAATTGTAGTGTAATATGACCCTTAATTGAATAATGAGTACTGATAAAACAGCTTATTGCACCTAAGTGTGAATATCATATCCATTCTTGTTCGCGTGCAGAATGTCTTGATTGATGATTCAGTATTATAATGCAGAATCGGTCAGAGGAGAAATTTAGTATTGTAAACAGTATACATAAGTTTAAAACGTCTGTAAGTGAACATTTACATTATAAAGACGACAGTAAGATATATGAGGCTCCAGTATCAAAACCGGCGAAGTCAATGAAGGCAAATTTTTTAGTATTGAACAAAAAGCTCCAGAGACGAGATAATTAAAAAAGTTGTTTCTTCATTGTTACATAGTTAATTGTTGTACATTCAGTTTCCCTTCATAAAAAATCTGTTTCGTAGTTTATATACTCTTTTACTTGTTTTAAATTGTTATGTGGCCAGTTTTATTGCAACTTTATACAATTCTGCTGTTTGTTTTCTCATAAATTTCTTGAATAAGGCTAAATCAGCTGCTGGCATGGCTCAGACGGGAGGGGCGTACGCCTTCTGATCTGGACCTGGGCTCGATGCTCAGTTGGCAGATTACCTGTTTGGGGTTTTCCCCAACCATAAGGCGAATATCAGATAATCTACGACAAATTCTCGGCATCATCAATTTCATTAATGCTAAATAACCAAGTAGTTGATATACACTAATTAGACATTATTACCATTTGGCGCTTCTAAATAATAATGTGACGGCCACGTGAGGTTCGATCTCACGACCGACGGAGGAAGGGCAGAGGGGGTGTATTACGGCAACGCGGCGAGGGGAGGTTGCGCGCGCATCTGCTACTGCCGAGTGAGGAAGGAAGCAAACTGCTACGTGCGGAGTGAAGGGGGGACGGACCCTCCCGAATCGTCCAGAAGTCCGTGAAAGTGGAGATATCCAGATAATTCGAGAGAGCTATCTCTGGACACCCGTAGAAATTTCTCGTAACTATGGTTTAGTTATAAAAGAAGAAACTCGAGTGAACTTGAGCAGTTTATTCAGCCAGTCAGTAAGCCAACGTTGTTACAGTCAGTGAACAGAGCAAGCCAGCCAGTCTTGTGTACCGGAGTTCGACTTGAGTGTACATCCGCAACTGTGTCAGCATCCGAAGGCCTGAGTTCGAGTGCAGTGGACCGCAGTTGGAGGGACCTGAGTTCGAGTACAGTGGACTGTCTCTGAAGGTCTGGGGTTCGAGATTCTCTGAACGCGAGTGACTGGGCTAGAACTAGCCAAGACAGACGAGCTGTGAACTGAGAACTGACAGTTCTGTGTTGTAAATAGTGCTTTGCGAATATTAGTTAAGATTAACAGTTCATTGTTGTTCGTAATAGTCCAAGTAAATTGTCATTGTCGTCTGTGGAGTGCACTAACAGATACTGTGTTACTGTGTGGAGAGCAAATCCTATTGTTGAGATAATAAAATTACATTGTTGTTGAGTTGAAATAAATTTACAATAATAATAATAATAATAATAATAATAATAATAATAAATTGCATTATAGGATTAAAATTACTTTTGAAATATTACCAAAACTTTATAAAACATATGAAAATAGACGTACTGTATGCAGTAGGTTAGATTTCTCTTTCACTAAAATCACAATTCACTTAAAGCTTAAGCTCAACATTACAAACTTAAACAGAAATAGTGAGTAGTGTGTTATAGTAGCTGTATTATGACAGACACATGTACACTAAGTAATATTTTTTTAAATCTCAACTAGCCCTCACTTTGATTACAATATCTGACATTTCACATTAATCGATGGCAAAGACATCAGACACTATACTGGAACTCTCATGACCAGTGGAAGCTCTTACACACATGAGAAAATTTAGTTAAATAATAACATTATCTTGTTAAGATAAAATTATTCGCCTGAATAATTTTCTATCCCACAGATAATACCTTTAAGATGATTAGTACTATTTTTATTCTTCTCCATTATATTCATGTTATTTAATTCTATAAATTATTTCTCCCAAGATTATGGCCTTGTGAAACTGCAGTGACTGAAGATCTTTCCATGGATGAAAATGTTTCTCCAAGGGATTTTGTTTTGTCTTTCGTTTTGAATACAGAAAAAGAAGTCCTTTACTCACCCATTTACTTTTTATACAGACTTTGATACTTCCCAGTATTGTTGTGGTAGAATACCTCACCGCTTACCTCAAACAGTGTTCTGTTTGTTTTCTTAATAAGTCCATTTGCTGTGACTAAAGGAAAGTACTTCATTACACCAACGGTCTCTGATTCCAATCATAAAATTTACAAGCCACACCCAGGAGAGTTAACAGTTGTTCATATTCATCAGGGTTTTAAGGATCTCGTGCTTTTTATCTTTTTTTTTCAGCCCTCCCGTAAACACAGTCCGAGAGTAGAAACGAATGGCCTACAATTGGAAAAGTGATCTGAATTTGTGTCACAATAGTAAATCTGCTAAGCACGTGTTTCACTCCAAGTTACAATAATATTGAAGGCAAAAACCTAACAAATTATAACCTATTGAAACATAAAAGTGGCATAGCCATTCGCTATGAAGCAGTTTCTTTGGTTGCACTTGATCGTCTGTAGATACTGCTTTCTGCCATACTCATTGGAACTCAAATCAACGATTGAAATGAATTCCGCCATTTAACATCGAAATTCGAGTAATGGCTCTTGCAATGTAATCGTTCTTATTGTGGCAAGATTTCGTTAATTTGTTCGTGTACCGTTAAGGTAATAAAGCTTAGTCTGGCCATTGAAGACAAATTCAATTATCCTGCAGAATACCTCAAAATTAATCATTACAACCACGGAGAGAATGCAGACAAGATGAGTGTCGTCTAAGGCCATGCCAGTCAGCTGGCTTTGATGACTACGGTGCAATGAAAGATACTTCGTTCATAGTAGGCCTACATCTCGTCTCCAAAACTGCGAAAGTTCTGTTGTCGACAATGCAAAACTTTAGAATTTTGTTAAAAACATCGCAAAAATGAAATATCTTTAAGGATTTTGAAGAATAGAGAAATATGTTGTCCACTGATTTGGTATAACTTTGTTGCATGAATGATTGCCGGCTGTCAGGCGAACTAAAGCATAAACACTGGATCGTATCATATAACGCAGCGCCAATGGCTCTCTCGAAATCGGCAATCATTCGTGTAACGAATAATAACTTGGTTACATAATCCAGGAAATAGAATTGAAAACAAAAACATCGCAGCAGAATGATGCTAAGTCACTCCCTGTCTCGGCCGGTTTTTAATTCACTAGCTTAGGGATTTGGCCCGTTTTGTTGCACGATCTTATATTCACTGATCTGTAATACGATGGTGTGGCCGATTTTGTAGAAAATTCTTATTTCACCAGATAGAGACACGCTATTACTTTCAGTTTATACGTAATTAAAACGCATTTTCTTAAATTTTTTTGACTTGGCCGGTTTTCATACTAGACGCCTCATTTAGATCATACGCGGAGACGAAGTGGAAGGCAGGAAATAGGAATTATTGGAGAATGCTGGGTTTACAGTGAAAGACCTGCCCTGGGGCAGAAAACTATGAATGAATAAGATTATAACTGGAAAAACTGCAATAAATAATATATAATAGGCTGAACGTAATACTAAAAATCCCGAATTCGACACTTTATTGTGAAAAATTCTCGACATCTCGCCCAATACGTAAAATTCCCGTTTTGCGGAATTTTTCCCGCCGTGTGACAACACTGTTGCCCAATAAGAAGAATTCATGACATTCGTGACGTAAGGGCAATGACGTCTTTTTATTTCGGGGAGTATATATTTTTTATTTCGTGCAAAGAATCATACAGGATGATGTTGGATACGTCAAAGAAATTAAAGCTAGAAACTTATATTTATTATTGCCTAAGAGGATGATGAATTGAGGAGCAAACTTTGAAAACCTGCCTTGTCCATATTTAGAAAATCCTACAAATATACAGGATTTCCAGCCAGTTACGGAGCTTATTTCGGAAGGTATTCTGAGCAAAGATGTATAATCATCTGTCCTAATCTCAATATTTTCAGAGTTAGTACGTTAATTTGAAGTTGTTAGTAAAGTAGTTTTAAGGGTAAAAGAATATTACAAATAGAGAATGAACTATTCAGAAGTATCATTTTTTTAATTGGCTAGTTTTCTGAAGCTAAAAATGTGTTGTTAATTGCTTTCTACAGATTTTGTTTTTCAATTTTAATTAAAAATTAATTCTTACGCACTTACCACAACAATTGTTACAAAAGGTACGACTTTAAGAACTTAATTCTTTACAGTTTAATTCCTGCATCCTGATGTACAGTCTTAAAGAATGTACAAGAGTGGCGTGATTTGTAACAATTGTTGTGGTAAGTGCGTAAGAGAAATGAAACTTTTTAGATAACAATCGAAAAATAATCTGTAGAAGCAACTATGGAATTTACAACACATTTTTATCTTCAGAATAATAGCTAATTAATGAAATGATACTCCTGAATAGTTCATTTTTTATCTGTAATATTCTTTTACTTCTAAAATTAATCCTTAATCCCTACCCATAGCGAAACTTACACTAACCCTTCCCTGGGGTACCCGAGAACCCCATCAATTAAAAGCTTAATGTTTTCCTTAAAAAAAAATTTCTACACATATGGTCACAATCTTCTGAACATGTCAGTACTGCCAACCAACTCAAAGAAGCATTGAAATAAAAATGTCATGGGGTACTCCAGTACCTCGGGTAGGAATTAAGGGTTAAAGAATAATGGTATTTTACAAACAACTTCACATTAATTAGTAACTCTGAAAATATTGACAATAGGACAATGTTTTGCTCAAAATGTATTTAGAAATATCCCCCGTAAGTGGCGGCAATTCCTTATGAATCACCCTGAATAGGATCTCTGTAATAAACGATGATTTTTCTATGGTGGAATTTTATAAGAATCTATAGCAAAAAAAAAAAAAAAAAAGAAATTATCAATATTTCACCGCAGAAAATATTTTGTTCATTGCAGGGATGTAAGTTTTTGGCATTTGACGTATATTTTATGAAAATGGACATGTCAGGTTTTGAAAGTTTGCTCCTCAATTGTTACTTTGGAAGATAGCGCATCTGACGTATATTTTCTGAAAATGGGCATGTCAGGTTTTGAAAGTGTGCTCCTCAATTGTTACTTGGCAAGATAGCGCATCTGACGTATATTTTCTGAAAATGGGCATGTCAGGTTTTGAAAGTGTGCTCCTCAATTGTTACTAGGCAAGATAGCGCCGAGCATGTCAATCACAACCTTCGTACTGCATGTATTTCCCAGTAATGCCACATTAGAACCCAGCAGTTTTCTTCGGTCCCATCAACGACATCGTTGGGTCCCACACGTTCCCAGAGATCACGGCCGTGAAGATCCTTCGAAATGGAATAATGTGAAGCTTTTGTCATCCATTGTTGCAATTGCTACGATTTATAGAAGTATCAAGTTTCACTATTATTGGTGATGTGCAATATGGTGAATATTTATCACTGACCATTCAAACACAGGTATAAGTGTCATATTAATCTTTCATAAACATGTAGTTGCATTAGTATAATAGGCCTACAGACCCTTTTTAAATTTGCAATAACTTCATACCTAAGTACTGTATATATTTTTTTATATTTTGTAATGTCGTAAAAAAAAAAATATACGAACATTTATTAATAGGTTTTTTCTTGCATTACTTTCTAGATTAATCTAGTAGGCCTATTTTAGTGCGAAATTTTTTGAATTAGCATTTATTAAATTAGAAACAAGTGCGATGCTGAGCTCAGCTGAGAAGACACCGGATATTTCTTTCAGCTTTCCAGATGAAGGACGAAAAATTTTAGCCATTTCAGACAGGAACGCCAAACAAATCGCGTGTCTGTTTCAAGTGATTTTAGTAATTAAAACATTTACCATCCGAGATTTTCATGCATCATATAGTCTCCATCCTGCTAGAATAATGGAATAATGTGAAGCATTTTCAATGGAAATCTATGAAGATTATAGGTGAAGAAAGTTAAAAATTTCCCATGAACTAGCCAAAAAATAGAGGAAATTGCTGAAATACCTTGAAAAGGCCTACGATTTATAGTATGGAGTAGTGGAAATTGGATGTGATCAAGGGGAAAGCTGTATGGCCACCTAGCCTGCCCCAAATGCATACCTCACTTATATACCAAATTCGTCGTGCGTGAATTAAAAAAACATCGCCATATATCTTGAATGTGATGTAATTTGAGTGAGGAAATAATGGGGTTATCAGTGTCACCAACACCTCTCACATAATTTTACACGCCTATTCTAACCTAACATCTCACCTAATGCTACACATACCTTTCTTTTTAATATAAAAACCTAATAAATATGAGTTCCATTACCCGATAAAACTAACCCGTAAGAATATATGCTATGAAAATAAAAAAATAGGCAATACTTTTTCAGAAAAACATTTTGAAATTGGACAGAAGAAATATTATTGTTGACAATTTTTTACAAACAAAATCAGGTCTGCCCAGGTAAGTATTGTGTCTGCAGTAATACCGAGGTGTTTAAAATTGTCATTATCCATGTCTGTAGGTTACTACTAAATAAGGGAGCTGCAGTTTTAGTTTCGTTTAAAAGAAATTTATTTGAACTAAATCATTTAATGGCTTCCGTGAAAACTAAATTAGTAAGACTTGTTAATTCATTAATATCTCTATGACGTGTCAAGAAAGTAACATCATCAGCGAACACCAAAATAAAAACAGAAACATTGGACACCAAATCTTTAACCCATATTAAAACAGAATAGGACCCAGCACTGATCCTTGAGGAACACCATATTTTACATTCATGACTTTACATATTTTGCCGGCAACGAAGACACACTGCTGACGGTTATTGAAATAAGATATAAATACTTTCAGTTCGTTCTTCTAATATCAAATATTGTTATTTTTCTAATACAACATCTTGTGAAACATAGTAAAGAGTCTTATTTATATCACAAAATGTTTTAGAGACAAATTTATATTCCTCAAGAGCTTCGAACATATGACTAATAAAACTAATAATAGCTTTGATTATATTAGAATTAGATCTGAATCAATATTGAGAACTAGAAAACACATTAGATTCAGATTATTCACAAATTAAATTTTTATTATCTTAGTTTCAAATATTTAGGCGAAATCTGGAATAAGCCAAATTGGTACATTGCTATTAGGTTCCATATTGCTACCCTTTTTAAAAATGAGAATCACCTTGGAAATATATAAAGTACTAGGAAATATATCAGTGCAAAGACTGTCTTTGATACAAGAGTCAGTGAATCTGGAATAAATTGAATAATTTGTTTTATAAAGTTCTTAAATATATCATAAACTTTATTGTACGTGTTTTTTATGGAAGAAACAATGTTTAGAACATTAATCTGTGGACATAAATTTCCATTTCAAAACCAACTTGGACTTACAAAGTTCGATAATAATTCACTCACAATAGTATCAAATGGTTTCAACTGGGCATTTATATTGTCGGGAAAATTCGACAAATACTCCCTAAACTGATCACACGAAACAGCAATCTTATTATTTTGGCGTTGAGTGGCTTTCGATTTAATAGAGGACTATGCAGTTCTACATTTATTATCAGAAGATAACTCTGACATTAGCAATCAACTTAGCATTCCTAATTACAGACTTATATTCTTTATTACGCTTTTTAGAAGTCTGAGCTATTAACCTCCTAAGTCCTGAGACATTTGTTGCTTTATTTTTTAAGAACAACGGTTTGTATATCTGAAGTCTGTTTAGTAAACGATGTATGCAATGGAGGGGTAAAGGAACTGCCATCCTACTCTATTATCTCTTGGCTTAGCTGCCTCACGAGTGAAGCATTACAGGTGTCATTCATGAGGATCAAACTTGTTTTTGCAGAGTTGACTAAACAAGTAAATGTTTAAATCGGACTAACCTATCTGTGTGTTGACATCAGAATATTAAGTTAAATTATTAATGTTAAGACAGTAGAATTATAAGGTATTTAGTTGCGCTCTATTTTTTTTATGTATTGGCACAATGGAGTAGATTGACTTTAATCCAGACAATACAGAGGGTGCCGAAAAAATGTATACACACTTTGACAGGAGATACCTATTTAACATATTTCAAAGTTGGACCGAAAAACAACAGTAAAGTGTAGTATGATGTCCTGTAAACAGATGAGACTCACATACGTTAGGCTCTATGCTAGCATTGCTGTGCGACAAGTCAATCAACAACAAAATGGAGCTAAGATTATCGTTTGAACAGCGGAAAGCAATTCTGAAGTTGTATTGGAGAACCGACAATTTTGTTGAAGTTCAGCGGCAATGGTGACGTGAGTACAGAACAGAACCACCAAGACGATTAACAATTGCACGCATTCGTCACAAATTTGAGACTCATGGTACCGTATGCGATGTTTACAAGGGCAGATCTGGGAGACATCGCATATCAACAAGCCCCGCGTCCTCAGCTATGATTTTGGAACGTTTTGTGCACTCACTACATAAATTTACAAAGCAATGTGGACGTGAGATGGATTAGCAGAACCAGCATACGTCGTATTATTAAAACAGCAAAGTTGAAAGTTTTCATCCCATGACATTTGCATGCATTAAATGAAGATGACCCTGATTGGAGAATGCAGTACTGTGAGTGGTTTCTGAACATGGTACAAGAGGACGAGGCCTTCGTTGGGAAAATTGTTTGGTCCGATGAGGCACAATTTAAGTTGAATGGAACTGTTAACCCACAGAACTGTCTACTGGTGTGCAAACAATCGACATGTTTTTGTGGAAAATGCTGTTAATTTACCTGAAATTAATGTTTGGTGTGGGTTGTCATCTAGGGGTTTTATTGGACTATTCTTTTTTGATGGAACAGTAACTGACCAAGTGTACCTGAACATGTTGCACACATCTGTCTTATCCGCCATTCGTACACTCTATGGAAATGAGGGATTTTACTTCCAAGGATGTTGCACCACCACATTACCACCGAGATGTACCTTGATGACAATCTTCCAGGGCACTGGATAGGATGAAGAGGTCTGATTGTGTTTCCACCGCATTCTCCGGATCTAACTCCTTTTAGACTTTTACCTATGTGAGACTCTTAAGAATGTTGTATACTGTAGAAAACCTGCTAGACTGGCAGCACTTGGGAAGAAATTGAAACGGCATGTGCTGCAATCGCTGAGGACACTTTCGCAAACATTGCTCGAACAGTAGTTCAACATACTCAGAAGTATGTCGACGCCCATGGTGGGCATTTTGAGCAAATGTTGTAACTGTAAAAGTATAAGATGATTAGTGCTCATCATTTTCTGTTTGTTTGAATTCAGGTTTATTATGTTAACATAGTTTTTTCTTTGCTTGAAGTGTGTATACATTTTTTTGAAACCCTCTGTATATCCAAGTTTTGGAAAAACTAAAATGTTCTATTTTTGTATCCATAATTATAACAACTCTATAGTTTACAATCTTTACATTTCTCTCTTACAGCAGTTCCACCAGGTTCTTCAGAATATATGCATAGAGGGTCTTGTTTGTCACCAACAGCTGCCATTTTCATGTAAAAATACCTGTGTGCAAAGTTGCAAACCCATTCACTTTATACTGCAAAGTTTGTTTCTGCATTGCTGGCTGTTAACCTTAATTTGAAGTTGAATTTTAAACTGTGTAGTACACCTGTTCATTGTCAGACTGACTTAAAGTAATAAAAACTATTCATTGATTAAAGTTCACGTTAACATTTTGTTTGTTAAAAACATACAATTTCTTAGTTATACGTTAAAAAGTGTTAATATTTTAAAAAAGGCCTATATACCTTGGACAGACGGCCCGTTTCGACGTTATATCACATACCCACAACAAATACTTAACACACAATTACAGTTCAATACCCACACATTATTCGACGTCATGATACGTCATAACACACAAACAACCAGCCCCTACCATAAGAGCAACACACCCCCACCCCCTGACGAATGCACATCCATCGACAAATTCAAGCACATGACGTGACATAACATCGAAATGGGCCGTCAAGATCACCAGTAGTTCAGGAGGTAGAGCCCCATGCTTTCCACACTGAATGAAGACGTCTGACACCCCTAAAGACCTCGAAATGGGCCGTCTGTCGAACGAGAAAAAAATCCTGTCACCACCTATAACCTTTTAACCAGCTGCTCTAAATTTATAACACTTTTTAACGTATGACTACGTAATTTTATGTTCTTAAAAACTATTCCATTTAAATGATCAAATGTACGATCATGTGATTTCAAACATGATCAAATCTTGACCAACATTGCTGTAATGACAAGTTGTCAAACTCATTTGATAGAATAACCGGCTACAGTATGCCGTTAATATCGGCCACTGGCCTTACGTTGAATCCTGTCCAAATATCTGGCTGGCGTAGTGAAATACTGGCTAGTTGGCAAACTTGGATTGTAGTTTAATAAATAATAAGTATTTTAAAGTAATAGCATCCTACCAGCTTACATAATTACAAGCGTCCTTGTAGTTCCTGATGGCATCTAGTACTGATTTATCCCTAGCTTAAGCATGTCAATCTGTGTCTTTGACCAATACTTTGTTTTGTAAATGTTCATTGTGTGTGAGTGCGTGTCTGCCCATTATACACATCCAGAAATGTAACTAAAACAAATCAGTAATCATTTTAGTGACATTCCATGCGTCTCTATAGCCTATGAACTGTATCAAGCTAATATTTATTTCCCAACAGCTCACATTTTGCACATGAATGTCTCTCAGACGTCCTTTTCAGTTGTGATGGATACTATGAAGACAGAACCTGGGGTCGACCCCTTGGCTATAGAAGCAAGTGATAATGATTTAGAAGACAAGAAGCCTGTGTCTGAGGTAAATTGAAAGTAATGCAAAGTTTTGTGTATATGGAACACTTATCACAATCTGTCACTTTATGTTCAGCTGACAGCATAAGACTGAATGAAACCAAGCCATCATGTCTCATGGTGTAACTTGTGTTTATATGGTTTACAGAGTGGCTTTCATTTAATTAAAGGTATTAATTTCCTTTCGAACCATGCATGTCGCTTTTATCTTTCTTGCTGTTACTAATGGAGTGCTATAAGTTTTAAAGTGGAAGTACTAAGTACTTTCAGTAAATATCGGCAGAAACACTTGTCGACTGAAATGGTGAAGCAGATTTAGCTTCATCGTTGCAAATTAGTAGCAACTTAAGACTATCAGTCTGCTGTTGCTAGAATAGTTCACACTGTGTACGTTTCTTTCATGAATGACACTGAACTGTTTGCCTTCAATTCTAATTTCAAAAATTCATTTATGATAAACTGAAGTAGTTTCTCAAGTCTGAAATCTATTTCCTCTTGTGATTTTATTGATCAGTTTTTTGTAGTATGTATGCAAAATAATATCATACTCGTATAGCTAATAGAAAAATGTGATTCGAAATAGAGATGTTGTTGTTTTTTCTAATGCCAGGCTTTTGACAACAAAGTCATTTGACCTCTTGCACTCCAATATTTTTCAAAGATATTATCATGACCAGGCACTGAAGCACAGATTTTGAGGTGTTCCGAATCCATTTCTTGGTTTGAGTAGCACAATGGGCAGTTAGGGGACTGATATATTCCAATTCTATGCAGGTGTTTGGTCAAACAATCATGGCCTGTTGCCAATCTAAATGCAGCTACAGAAGATTTTCGTGGTAAATCGGGAATTAACTGTGGATTTTGATGCAGAGAGTTCCATTTTTTCCCTTGGGATTGAGTTATCAAATTTTGTTTGTTGAAGTCTAAGTATGTAGATTTAATAAATCTGTTCACAGAGTAATACGTAGATTTAGTAACAGGTCTGTAAGTAGCAGTGCTGCCCTTCTTTGCTAAAGCATCTGCATTCTCGTTTCCCAGGATTCCACAATGGGATGGTATCCATTGGAATACAATTCTTTTATTGAGTGATATTAATTGAGAGAGCATTTTAGTTATTTCTGCTGTTTGAGATGAAGGTGTATGTTTAGAGGCGATTGATAGAATAGCTGCTTTGGAGTCTGACAATATAACTGCATTCCTAAATTTATTGATGTGGCATAGAAGATTCCTGAGACATTCACTTATTGCAATGATTTCACCATCAAAACTTGTTCTTCCATATCCAAGAGATCTATAAAGTGAGAAGAGACAGCACGTAACACCTGCACCGGCACCTTGATCTCTGGAGATCAAGGATCCGTCGGTGTATAAATAAATAGAGATGTAAAATAGTAAAAAACCATATTAAGTCCAAGCGTGTAGGGGATTTTCTTCTAGTTGCAGTACACGTGCTACATGAATTGATAAGTTATTGCTTTGTGTTGACATGGGATGAAAGCTTGATTGGAAGTAAATGAAAATTATTATCTCACCAAGATTATTTTTGGTCTTAAACGCATAGTAATGAATCTGGATCACTGCCACGCAGATGCTTGCCTTCATCCCCCCATTCTGATTCGTATGCTGGTTTTGGGGTTTGCTTCCATTTCAGCTCGCCTGTTCATAATTGCTGCAAAACTTCAAGTCAAGTATTCATCCTTATTATATTATGTCCCTGTGTTCTCCAGGAAGGGAATGTATTGGACCTGCAGCCGACTTGGATCAAGAAGGAAGACGTGGACCACAGCTATGATCTCACACTGGCTGACACTCGAGTGCCGACTAATTTCGCCTTTGTGAAGTGTGAGCCTGAGGTGAGCGCACTGACTCTTCTTGCAGTTTCTGTTTGTCACAGACATAGGCCCTGAGCCAAAGTTTTAAGAATTTTACACCAGCTTTTGTTTATAGACTTCGTTTTAGTGAACTTTTATCCCGATATCCAAATTATTCTTTAGTTTATACTGACAGATCCCGAGTAAATGATTGTGTTGGTTGCTCCTTCGTTGCAAATGGACAGATATTTAAATATAAACTGAGCGAATATACCAGTGTTTTTACTGCAGAATTATATGCTTTTTACAGAGTTTTATTGTTTTTAATTCGAGAACCTCGGGGCAGATACCTAATCTGCTCCGACTCTTTAAGTGCCATTCAGTCTTTGCAGTGTCTCTGTTCAGAGGATCCCCTTGTGTTAAGAACTCAGCAGCTGTTCCACACACTCCTAAGCTCTGATTGCGAGATTGGAGTAGTGTGGATTCCTGGCCATGTCGGAATTCGTGGGAATGAGGCCGCAGATGCTGCAGCCAAAGATGGTGCCACGAATGGCACTCTGGTATATTGGCGCGAGAGGTGGCAAGACTTACAAAATTATTTGAAATGTAGAATATGGTGGCAATGGGAAGGAGAATGGTCTGCACAAGAGGGAAACAAATTACGAAGAATAAAGAATACTGTTCGAGTTTGGGATTCGTCCACAAGAGCGTCACGACACGAAGACGTTTTACTCACCCGGTTGAGGATTGGCCACTGTTATCTGACACATGGCCATCTGCTACGTGGCGAGCTTCAGCCGGAGTGTGATCTATGCCATGTTCCACTTACGGTGGAACATTTTTTATTACATTGTAGAAAATATGACCGTGTCCGTCGGCAATATGGAATTCGGCCGACTCTTCGTGACGCTCTTGGAAATGATTTTAATTGTACAAATGCAATTCTGAGATTTTTATCGAGTACTGGACTTGACAGGGTGATTTAGTTTTTGACCCGTTTTAATTATCCTCCAGACACTTTACATCCGGAGGTTACACTTGTTATTTAGTATATAAGTTTTTTAACAAACTTGACATTCGGACCTTTTGCATCCGAGTATTTTAGAAATACGCCAGATAATTTATTTATGGTAGCATTTGTATTGTTATTTTACCTCTTTTTAAATATTAGTTAGGGTCAGACTTTTATAATGTTTTATGCATCACCCTGTTGAAAATGCATTTATGTACCTCGTTTTAATCGTGACAACGTTTTTTTTTTAGTTCTTTAAGCATTCTGATTATTGTATAGTTTCTGTTGTGTAAAGAATTTTAGATAAGGGCGCAAATAGCCATAGATGCTGACGCGCCCTTTTTAAACCCTACTACTACTACTACTACGACATAGGCCTATCTCTGTACAACTGTCCCTCAGCGCTGTGTGCCAGTCACATTCTTGCACCAGTCCTGTAGCTTGACTTGTGGACTATCCAACAGCGATGCAAGTACGCACATTGAGTTTGCAGGTCATGCAAGGTTGGGTGAAGGAATTTTGTGAATTCTATTCTGAAACTTCAGTGCTGTATGATTAGGCAAACACCGTAATACATGAATCGTGAACTCCTGTGTTATAATAGCTGATACTAACAGAGGGTAGATAGGGATTTGTGTCTTATATTCAGATCGATTAGTACTAAATGTATCTTGATTTCTAACATAAAATATCATCTATTGTCGGAGCATCGGATCTATGCCCCTTCAGCGCTGTCGTCGTTCTTGGAAAAGTTAACGCCTCTACTCACTCCATTCCACCAGCTTTCCTCCCACCACGTCAAACAGCAGGCCACGAACCTTGCCGAATAGGGATGTTGCCAAACTTCCGTCAAACAGTGTCATAAATCAGTGAATCACACTTCCAAAAAAATATTTTCTATTATTCACTCATTAAAGTGACTGAAGCACTTTCTTCCTGATAAATTAAAATTAATCCTTGTAGAAACACTCATGATGCCACACTTCGACTACTGCGATATTATATTAAGTAACCTCAATGCAAATTTTTGAGCAGCAGGCTACAACGTATGCATAATGCGTGCGTCCGTTACATTTGCAATATTCGTAAGTATGATCATGTTTCCCCGTCTTTCCAAACTCTGTCTTGGCTAAGGCTAAGCGATCGACGAGCCCTGCATTCTCTTGTTCTCTTATTTCAAATTCTGCGCACCGCTACCCCAACCTATTTGGCTTCTCGTTTTCAAAATTTATCCACATATCATCAGCTAAGTACAAGATCTCATCATAACAATTTACTCATTATACCCTACCACAAGACATCTTTATAATCTTCATCTTATACAGTTTCAGTTGCTAGAAATTGGAACTCGCTTCCGAGTGATATAAGGGGTTCTTGGACAATAACTTCATTTAGGTCAAAATTACATAAATTCTTACTTAACAGATGAATTGCTGATTAATATTTGTTACTTATAATGAAACTAACATCTGTCTATTCTTATTATTATTATCATTAATTTCTCTAAATAGATTTACAAAACCTCTAATGGCAATTACATTAATATTCTCATTATAAAAATATATTTTAGATTTATATATATATATATATATATATATATTTTATTCTCCCTGTAACAGTTTTAGTAAGCTTATATTAAATTAATTTTCATCATTTTACTAGCTATCCCAAATATTAAATTAATTATAATTGATTGAATTAAATTAGCTCATAAATTAAGTTACTACTTTCCCTTATAGGTTTATCTAAATTTAAATAAATATGTAGTCTACTAGTCGTTAAAATTGAAGAATATTGCTGGAGAACATTTTAAGTGTAGTTTGTAATTTAAATATGTATTGTATTGATTAAGGCTGGTTGAGTGGTAGAGAGGGCCTTATGGCCTTAACTCTGCCAGCGAAAATAAAACATTATTATTATTATTATTATTATTATTATTATTATTATTATTATTATTATTATTATTATTAAAATAACTGATCCTCCATGCTACAATATCATTTCTTTCAATCAAAATACATCTTTTATTTCAACATTTTTAAACCTAAAATCCCATGTCTCGAATCACTTTCCATAGCTTTCTCTCCAACATTGGAAATAATTGCTTCTCTCGCAACCTTCGGTAATCTCTTCAATATTGGAACATCTTTCTGCACGGTATAAAATTTTCGTATCTCTCTTCTTAAAATATTCATTGGTTCATATCATCTACTAGAATTATTAAAGGTTCCCTTGATCTGTTCTTCCCTGGTGATTCTAGTGTTACATCTCCTGCACAGACTCCCTCTCTCCTGATTTTCTTTATTAGGCGCTCTGGCCTGTCTATATAAATTACATAACATGTTGTATCAGTATTAGTTAAGTAAGTAATTTTATTACGTAATCAATTGAAATAAAATAAGCCTCACCAGTTATCACAGCTTTTTCGTTGCCTTATTTATAGGAAACAGATATTGACCTGTTTGTTTCTCTTCATCGCAAAATGCTATTACGTAGTTGCTTAATAATATTTCTTTCGCCACTCCGTGCTACAGTGTTCATGTTGAATTAACAATTTCATTGAACAATTGGCTCAAAATTGTGAGTAGTGGGAGAGAGAAAGAGAGGGAGATAGAAATGAGAGAGATAGGAATGCAGGGAGAGAAATGAATTGCCGAGGCTGAGAGGAATTAGGGTTCAGTTCGCATATCTTACAGGGGCACAGATCCGATGGTCGGACTATAGTTATGCTTTGTTTCATGTTGTTCAAATGGCTTCCTGGAGAATTATTTCATTTTACTTCTGGCATCCCGATAAAGTATGGCTAAATTTGTTTCTTTTTGATGAATTCAGTTGAGTCAGTATAGTGCAGGAGACGGTCAGCATCCATGATGAAATTAGTGTAACTATATCTTTGTTCGTGCAAGGTGTGCTGAGAGACTGTCAGTCTAAAAGCTGTCACGGCTTCCTTTGTTTCATTATATCGTAGATTTGAAATGTGATTTAATTCAATAGTTTCAAATTATTTATTTTCAGTAGTTTTTGTTTGAATGTGTAGTGCATTTCATTGTAATTGTGGTACATTTTAATATTGATTTTACAATCTTCCATCTGAAATCTTAACACTCATCATGTTTTGCTTTCATTGAACAACAATAAAAGCCACACTGTCGTCTGTTCTATGAGAGATACATTTACGTTTCATTATTGTTTGTTTCGTAAAATTTGTACTAAATGTGGTCAACATTTGATATTACGTTTTCACCATCTGTACATTTGGATCATTAATATGGGGAGGAGAATTCGATCCGATGCTGTGGATTGAATTCGGCGTAGCTCAGTGGTCAGAGCGCTTGGTACGTAGAACCAAGGACCCAGGTTCGATTCCCGTCGCCTTAGCGAATTTTTCTCCTCAGATATTAACTTGTACATAAGTCTGAGAGCATACAATTATATAAAATATTTTTGTGTCAGTAATTCTGCCCACCAAGTAATGTCATAGACGAAGGTGATGTACATTAATCACTGCTGTTAGATATTCACAAGGATTGTTTTATTAACCTTTATGAAACTCCTGTTCGCTAATTTTGTATAATTGCACCCTCATAGAGGAACAGCCAAATATTTAATTCGACAGTTGCAAATACTTCTCTCATGCGGTCACTCAGTTAAATTGGTACATTTTGTTTGGTCATTTTGATCCATCAAATTTTGTGATTGGACACTTAATTTTAGTACTTTATTGGCTTCTTTTATTAAAATTTATACTCTGACACGTATTCAGATATTCGTCATTGATTAGTTGTGACATCTGTTCTCTTTCAGGATCCGTCCTGTGGCTTGCACACGGTGAAGGAGGAACTGAACATAGAAGTAACTGTGGAAGAGAATGAGATTTTGACTGAGAGGTGAGCGTGATGTGCCAATTACTTCTGTTTCTCATTTTTTCATCAATATTGCGGAAATAAGTAAATAGGGCATTTTGTATCCCTTTCATATAAATCATTGCTGGTCAGATGAACTGCTCAACATATTTGGTAATCATTGCAATAATAGGAGATATTTTAGAATTATAAATGCCATAGTTAATAATATTTCCACATACACTAGCATGGTATCGCCGGAATTGTAGACTAATTGACATTTATTACCTATGTTAACAAACCAGATGGACGACATACTGCATCTAAGGCAATAATAAGAAAGGCGCGCTAGGTCAAATCTGAAGAATGCTGGTGGTAGCTATATGCTTCTATTCCTGATGCTGCTGCATTTTTCATCATCTCATTCAGAGCCCTGGCTTCATCTAATCTTTTCTTCACTGTCTACTTTGATTCCTGGCCTTTGCACTTTGCTAATCTTAGCTCGTCCTGCTTTTCTTATTGCTGGTCCATTCAAACATATTGTCATTTGGGTGTTCTGTGAGTTACTATAACATTAGGTATAGTGTATCAAACCAAATGTTATGTAGAGACAATATGGATTTAGGACACCTATAAAGATATTTCATCACTCCAAACCTATTTCATTATAATATCTAGTAATGCTAGGCCACTGAAATCAGATTTGTGATAACATTGGATGAGGCTCGTAGGGGTTCAGTATCCAATATTTTGTGCCTACTTGTTTTCGTAGTTAAATGCTAGAGTTCAATATGCCACAAAATATACTTTACTATACTCAGAGTTTGATATTTTTCGCTTGAAATTGTCAAAAGATATAGAATTTATCATTCATGTGTTCAGATATCATATCTCTGATGTTACAAAGCTGCCAGTAAATTATGTGGAGTTTTATTGGTGTGCAGAATTTCTGTTAATGTAGTCACTCCTCCTGATTGCTGGCAATGCAACAATATCACAGTTATTATGTTGTAATGGAGTTGCAAATGAAAAATGTTCCTTCACAGTGGAATATATGGAACTCCTATTATATGTGTTGTACTGATAGTGTGTCTATGTGCAGGAAGATCTTGGTATACGCGATAGATATGTTCCGCAAAATTTCCATGTAAACCAAATTCACGTAAAATGCGAATAATTTTATATGCACAATAAGGGATTAGGTTCTCACATATTCACAAATTTAACTCAAAATAATAGGGACATATAGTATTTATATTAGAAAGAACCAATATTATCTTGCTGAAATGTAACATTAATGCAGAAATTCAAAATAATACACTGACGATATATTTTAAACCTGAAACTAAATATAGTACACAAAAATGTACTTGTCATTTGAAATAGCTTCTGGCTCGTCTACATCAGTATATTCTGCCCAGTCTGATGTGTCATACCAGGGCTGTGGTTGAATTGTTCCCTCAGAGGCTTGATGTTCGTTTGAAGTGTCAAGGTCTTTTGTGAGAAAAAAAAATGTTTAATTGTCAACTGTGGAGTTTTCCCCACCCACTGACTATACAGCTTCTTGTAACATTTCAGATCGTGGTCAACCTCACTCTTCACTTTAGCACTTATCACCATCTCAGGATCACGATCTTCAAAAATTGTCATTGCAGCGTGGATTGTTCTGAAAGTTTCGCCCATATTTTTTCTTGTAAGCTTTCTTGCAGGCTGAGTTTCCTGGACGTCTGTTTCTTGCTTGTTATTGTCCTTACTGACAGCCATCAGATCCTCATTGCCCAAATCCTCAGAATGAAAGTACAGGACCTCACGCATTCTCTACATCAACATGGCAGTCTTGTGCCATGTCCGCTAACTCTCTTGTTGCATCAGTGATGTCAATGCCCACGTCATCTTCTGGAACCGATACAGTATACACCATTCATACATTTAAGAGTGATAATGCCCAGTATGCGGAACCAGATTGACGCAAGTGAAGTGGGTAGGCATTGGACACACATTTTAAACTGTTGTCAGGAAGACTTGATGTTAAGAATGTCACTCGAATCCAGGGGCGATTTCTCAGGGCATGCTATGCTTGCTGCACAAGCCCAATATTTTCGTAGAATGTGTATTTCTCAAAATGGCGTTATGTACATTAAACTTTATTTTGAGTTTTGGAATGCTGTATAGGCATATTGCAGGTTGCACACCGCAAATATCGCAACGCTTGCTCGTTTCTCGGAGCTACAGGAAAGACGTAGAAATAGCGAGAATATGATGCGCGCGCAAGTGCCTTCCTCCTTGGCCCGTCCTAGGCGCACATGCTTCTGTTATGTGTTGTTTGAAGCTCTGATCCGAGAGCTACACAGACCAGTATTGGCAGCCGGAATGTGCTGTGATTTGCGAGTGCAATGTACTGTAATTGTGTGAGCGGAATGCATATGTTAGCTGCTGCATGTATTATTAATTCTTAAACATTAATTTGAAGAATTGCAATGAATTCGGAATTGTGTGTTATTGAAACCTTATTAAATCCATTTTCCTTGAAGGACTATTCAAGAGAAGACAGACATTATAGAGAATATGTGCGCTGGTTCAGTGCAGCTCAACACAACAATGTGCATTGGTTGACAGGGTTGAAAAAACTAAATAAACTGTTTTGTTGGCCATGTTTGTTATATTATATCGAACTAATACATCTGATTAGCGAATATGATCCATGACTCATAATGATTTCATAATTATAAAGTAAATTATTTATGTGGGTCTGATTATTTTTATTAATTTTGAATTATTATATCCTCCCATCTTCCCTATGAATAAAAGAGCAAGCCTAACTTTCAAGACTAGCATTCGTCCCTGCTCGAATCACATATGGTTACACATAACTTGGTTGAAAAATGAGCAGTTTTTGGAATTGATTCCGAATTGTCACGAATAATTCTTACAGTTGATTCACAAGCATGCTGGGCACCATTGGAATTGAAATATGAATTGTGTATACAAAACCGCTTATATCGGGGTCTACCTGTACATCTGTATGGTAACAGTGTCTATATAAATTGCGACTGTGATACTTGTGTATCTTATGTATATTCCTCTTCTGAAATCTGTTTAATAAACTTTATTACGTGAAACATGGTGAGGCAGTTAACAAACCAAATACTATATCTTATGTGAATGTAAGAAATTAAAGTTAATTGAAATGTAATAGTGATATGTGAAAACATAGGGATATATGTGCTCTTTTGATTATGTAAGGCAATACATTCAGTCATTCATTCATTCATTCATTTTATTCCATAGATCTTACATGAGCAGTGAAGCTTTAAGATGTGGAACAAGTCAAAATTTTACAATATTACAATTACAGTTTTTACAAATTTTTATAGTTTTACAATTTAGTAATTTTCTACTATTTTTCACAATTTTGTGCAATTTTTTACAATATTTTGGCGTTATGTAGTGAGATGAGGTGAGGTCCGAGGATTCGCTAAAATATTACCCGCCATTTGCCTTTTGTTTGGGGAAAACCTCGGAAAAACCCAACCAGGTAATCAAATCAAAGGGGGGTAATCAAATCAAAGGGTTGATGCCAGGACTCGCCATAGACCATCCGGCTTCAGTCCCACGGCTGTGGAAAAACCTCCGAAGAAACCAAAGACCAAAGGGGGATCCAACCCAAGCCCGAACGCAGCTCTGGATCAGCAGCCCAGCGAGTCTGCCGACTGAGCTACTAAAAGTATACAATACATAGCCAGTCAGATTATTAAATTTACAAACGCAAACGATCATTCATCAGTTGAGCTATATGTATAATACTAAACAAGTAAGTTAATTAAATTTAAGGCATAAACAATTGAACCAGATGTGATATACAGAAATTGATAATACATATCATGCAAATACTTCAAATTACAAACACAAACAATTTATCAATAGAGCTATATAGATTACTATTCAATTTAAAGCATATACAATTCATCGGCCAAAACTATACAAATATATACAATACAAAGAAGCATACTTTCATTAAGCTATAGAAATTTGTGCAATTAATATCAAGTAGATTAACTCAATTTATAATCATAAACAATTCATCAGTTGAGCTATAGACACTACTATACAATTTACAGCATATACAATTCATCAATTGAGCTATACAGACTACCATTCAATTTACAGTAGGCCTATATACAATTCATCAGTAGAGCTACACAGACTAATATTCATTTTAAAAGCATAAAAATAACTATACAAAATATACAATCAGATTAATTCAATTTACAAACTTATTTTCGTTAAGGTATACAATAATTATGAATCAGTGAAAATAACGAAAAAAACTATCACAAAGAAAACTGTCTTTTTTACTGTAAAAAGTAAAATAATGTTTGAGTTTTCTAAATCTGTGCTTATTTTGGTCCTGTGACAATTTAAAGCCCCCTCAGAATGAATTTAATGGGACAAGTGCATGCAGGGAGCTGCAGCCCTTTAAACTGACACCCAGCTGTCATTCTGACAGATTTTGTTCTTCATTCTAACTAATTTTACTTTTCATTCAGTTTATATTTCTCACTGTTATATAGGAGACAAATGTGTGGTAAATCTCTATAGAAAGGAAGGATATCAATAATATATATTATATACATGGTGTACTTTGATAGTTCTTTTTTCCTTTTTCCAATTTTCATCATTTAGTAACATTCAAACTGCTCTAATGAATGCAGTTTTTTCTCCAATCTCAGTGAAATTATACACAGAAGTCCATAAACATGTGAAGTAAACTGACACATGTGTTTTCTTCTGCTATTGCAAGTATTCAAATCACCATGTATTGAGGCTGTGATAAGTTTAAAGAAATTTAAAAATTAACAAGGAAAAGGGTAAATATATTTCTTCTCAACAAGTAATTGGGAAAATATAAAAAGCATGTGTAATATTTTGCACACATCTATGAGGAATAAACGAAATAAAAATTTGAAGAAAAATTATGCAAACTTTGAACATTAGGACAATTATAATTCATATTAAAAAAAAAAAAACAAAAAACAAAAATTAATTATAACTGAACTAATTCGAAAACGAAATCGAAAATTTGTGTACATATCTAATGTCTGTATTGTAGCAAATATGTGGTAAAGATTTCAGTTTAATTGGTTTAAAAATGTAGAAGTTAGAAATTTAATAGTTGCATGGCCTTAAACTGGAAGAGATATAAGAGACAATGAAAGGGGTCGTTATACTGAAATTACGAAATTCCGTATTTTGTAATGTCCACTGCAATGAAATGAATACCTTTCATAAATGTAAAGCAAGATTCACCAAATTTTGAAGACTGGTAAATGACAAATGTTCAAAATTTAATCTAACTATGGTAATTGATGTGCATCTTATTAATTTGTTGATAAGATATTCTATAACTTCCTGTAAAATGTCCATTGAGCCACAATTTTCCTAATTTTAACTGACATTCACTTATGTGGTTCGTTATATAAATGGAAACAAAACTTACTATGGGGTTTTATTGCAGAATGAGTCGTTAATAACAAGAAACATTTATTAAAAAGTAATATATGAAATAATGAACATAATGATAATAATACGAAAATATTTGAAACTAAGAGGAATGAAGTTACAGGAGAATGGAGAAAGTTACACAACGCAGAACTGCACACATTGCATTCTTGATGTGTCATAATTAAGAACATTAAATCCAGATGTTTGAGATGGGCAAGGCATGTAGCACGTATGAGGGAATTAAAAAATGGTTATAGTGTCAATTGGTGAGTCAGAGTGAAAAAGACCTTTGGGAAGGCCGAGGTGTACATGGGAGGATAATATTAAAATGGACTTGAGGGAGATGGGATATGATGATAAAGACTGGATTAATGTTGCACAGGATAGGGACCTATAACGGCCTTATGTGAGGGCAGCAATGAACCTTCGGGTTCATTAAGTAAGTAAGTATTAATAATAATAATAATAATAATAAAAAAGTAATAATGATGGCAATTAAAAATGTATACCCATTTACAGATTCATTCGCAACAAATATCACAGTAGTAAGTTTTGTTGCCATGACTGATGTATAGGCCTATAAGAACCCAAAAAGTAATGTGAATACTTCATAAAAAAATTGCGTAATACATTAAAAGCAACTTATCAAAGAGATTCGAGTGATAAAACGTTGTTGAATCTAACTTTGCAAATATGGAAGTTACTAATTTGAGTTTAGCATCCAATTAATATATTTATTGATGCCCATTATGAAAAACCATCTGAAAGAAAAATGTTTGTCGGAGAAGAGCTCAAGATATTTGTTATTCATTCAATGTTATTACCAAGAAAGAAAGGACACAAACTTATTATCAGTGATAAGCAAAAAAATCGACGGACTAGCCAGGAAGTAATGCTCTGCAACTGAATCCTCAGACAAATTCTAAAAAATGTTGGCTTTCTTTTCTATCAGACTTAGGCAAAGGATGTGGGCTGTATGAAAGAAGTGAAGTTGACCTCATGATTAAACCTGAACATTTATAACCATATAAAAATTATGTAAAATTCAATGATAAAGACTATTTTAGAAAGTATTATTCAACCTTGTCGTCTTGTCATTAGGTCAGGGAGAGTTTTAAAACTTCTGTTTAAAATGTATTAAGTTTTAAATATTCTCTCTAATATTATATTGTTACTTGTTGTTTGAAGCACGGGAGATATATGTAATGCTAATTATAGTAAAGAATGCATGACGAAAGTCCTATAAATATTCTGATATCTGTTTAGTAAACATCATAATGTAAGACACTTCCGGTATCTCGTATATTTTTTAATGGAATGGATACTTATTGTTGTTACTCTGCCAGTTTGTGTACTGTGTAGCCTGATGGTGCATTTTCGTTGTAGTATCGACGACTACAGAGCGTCGTCAGCATGCGACAGTGCTGCACAAGATGAAGATAAGGTTGTGTCTGTAGAGAAGTCTGACAAGCTGTTCACAGACGAAGACAACTGGAAGACACAGAACCAGGCCTGCAGTCCTGCCTGTGTGATCAGTGAAAGTGGCGACACATTCAACAAGTGTAATGTTTGTGGCGAGGTTTTTGCGAATTGTCAATCTCTCAAATCTCATTTTCGCACACATAAGGGTGACAATGCATTGCAGTTGGAAGAATGTGGGATGTGCTTCTCGGATTCAACTAGCCTGAAAGAACATGCTCGTGAGCACACAAGCGAAAAACCATTTAAATGCAAAGTTTGCGGCAAGTGTTTCTCGCAGTCAAGATATTTAACCGGTCATGCACGTCAGCACACTGGTGCCAAGCCGTTCAAATGCGATATATGTGGAAAGTGTTTCTCCCGTTCGGGACATTTAAAATTACATGTGCGCCTGCACACGGGGGAAAAGCCATTCAAGTGCAATTTATGCGAAAAGAGTTTCTCTCGGTCTGGAAACCTGAAAACCCATGAACGCCAACACACCGGTGAAAAGCCGTTCAAGTGCGAACACTGTGGAAAATGTTTCTCACAATCAGCCCACTTAAACCTACACATACGTCACCATATTGGTGACAAGCCATTCAAATGCAATGATTGTGGAAGGTGCTTCTTGGAATCCGGACAACTCAAAAAGCATGCACGTGTACACTCAGGCGAGAAACCATTCAAATGCGAAGTTTGTGGAAAGTTATTCTCGCATTCCGGAAATTTCAGGATGCACGCACGTCTTCACACCGGGGAGAAGCCATTCAAATGTGTTGTCTGTGGGAAGTGTTTTTCGCAGTCAGGGCATTTAAATGCCCACGTTCGTCAACATACTGGTGACAAGCCGTTCAAATGTGATGTATGTGGAAAGCGCTTCTCGCGATTGGGAGATCAAAAATTGCATGCACGCTTGCACACAGGGGAGAAACCATTCAAATGCAATATATGTGGAAAGGGGTTTCCTCGGTCCGTAAGTCTAAAAACCCATAAACTCCAGCACACAGGGGAGAAACCATTCAAATGTGATAGCTGTGGGAAGTGCTTCACACAATCATCGCATTTAAAAGTCCATGTACGTAAACATATTGGTAACTAGCCATTCAGATACAATAAATATATTAATGCTTACACTCTGGAATCATATGGTCTGTGAATGTTCCTATACACATATGTATTTAGAAGATTTCTATTGTTAGAATTGATTTACTTTAATAGGACTAGGGTCCTTAAGAATACAGTATTCTTGCGAGTATTTTTGTATGGGATAATAGAATATTTATTTTGTAGTAACAGTAACATTAAATGTTCCAAAGAATTCAGTTTCATTTATCCTTCATAAATGTGTTTGAAGGTAATAAGGTATAAAAATTCTGTTTTTTGTAATATTGCAGTTGTTTTCAGATTCGATATATTTAATTTTTTTGTTCTTAACTTCACCTCATAAAATATTAATCAAGATTGTGTGGAATAAGAATAAAATTATGTTCTTTAAATCTAAAAGAGAGATACCGACAGATTATTATTATTATTATTATTATTATTATTATTATTATATAGATAAGTGGACGAATAGTCAGAGTTAGGTGGGTGGATGATTGATTAGTGGGTTTTGAGAGGGTGAGAAAAATTCATTGACGAGATCCATTTTTTGGAAGGGTACCTGTAAAATAATGATTCTGATAAAATCAGAAATACAAAAATTAAATTATGGATGTTATAAAATCTTATAGAGTTAACGAAAGAGGGGGAAGATGCAGGCAATGGTGAATACCGATTTATGGGGTCCATTGAAGTGATGGTTATAGAAGGTTGACTGAAGAAGGTGCAGACGACAGAATTTTTTTGACAAAAGGCAAAAAGGTTTTGAGGAAACTACTACACTGTACACAACTGTGAAATAGGAAATTTTTATTTTTCTTTATTTGGGTGGAATATGTTTCCAAGGGAAATTCTTCTTGTTCTTCATGCATTAAGCCCTACTAAGGCTTGTTGCGCGCTCCAAATTATTAGTTCATTGGTCTTTCCATCGTTTTTTTGGTCTTCATGTGTTTCGTTTTCCTTCTGGTATATAATTTAATATTTTCTTTGGGTATCTTCTCTCATCCATTCTGTCTGCGTGATCTAGCCATTTTTTTTTTCTGTGATGGTCTATTTCTTCATTTAGGTTAAAAATCTGTAATTGATTTCTTATGTCTTCATTTCTGATTCTGTCCTTTTAGTGACTCCCAGAACTGATCTTAAAAATCTCATTTCTGCTGCCTGTAGTCTACTTTTATCTCTACTTGTCATTGTCCAAGTTTCACTACTATATAGAGCTGCAGGAACTGCCATAGTTTTATAAAATTTTATCATCATATCTTTTCTTGCTTTATTTTTTAAAGTTCTTTTAATTATTCCGCATATTTTTTTTAATTCAACTTTATTTCCAATATCTACCTCTTTATTATATGATATTGAAGATCCTTAAAATTTAAATGTATTTACTTATTCAATTATATTATTGTCTAATACAAGTCTACATCTTAGCGGATGAGTTCCTTGAAATGCCATAGATTTTGTTTTGTTTTTTGACATATAAAAATTGTAATTAAGAGTTATTTTGTGGAGTTCAAATAATGCTCTTTGTAGCGTGTTTTCTTTGTCAGAAATTATTACTCGGTCATCTGCATATAGGAGTGTCATTATAAAATTCTTCGTATTATAATCAGAGATTATATTTAAAATGTTTAGCCGCAGTCTCCATTCTCGGATTGCGTTGTCTAGGTATAAATTAAATAAACCGGGTGAAGTACAGCACCCTTGTCTTAGTCCGGTGTTAATACATGTTTTATTATTTTCCACCTCTTTCTTTTACACATATAGTTGTGCCTTTATATATTTCTTTAAATATTTCAGTAATATGATTTGGTATACCTCTGTTAACCATTATTTCCATAATTTTTCCTTTTCACTTTATCAAAGGCTTTTATGAAATCTATAAATATGATATATGTTGGGCAATTAAATTCTCTCCTTTTTTCTATTATTTGTTTTATAGTGGAAATGTTATCTGTGCATGATCTTCCTATTCGGAAACCTGTTTATTCTTCTAATAGAATTGTTTCAATAATATTGCGAAGCCTTTGGTTTAGATTTTTTGTATATAACTTGTAAACACTATTTAACAAGCTAATTCCTCTGTAGTTTTCAGGTTTGAAATTTCTCTACTAAATAATTCAAGTTTTTGGTAGTGGTACTAGAAACAATCCATATCCCTTTTTGAAATTCTGAAACCATTGTTTCTACTTCTTGACATTTTTATGCCTCGCTGATCTTTAAATTCTTTGACCATAATTTCTTTGAAAACTTTAAAACTGCTTCAAACATTTTCTCTCTCTAACAAGTTCTAGCAGAGCATTTGAAATATGAACCATGTAATATATGAATTCATTCCTACAAATGCAGTTGTTTGAATAATATTATTCAGTACAATATACGCAAACACGTACATGCTTGTGTTTCTGTAAAAGATGGAACTCTGACATATTCTCAGCAGAAAAACACAGTTTGAACATATTGCTTCATTTGTAGCATGTGAAGAAAGAAAATTATCTTCTAATGTCCGTAGTGAAATAAAATCAATACGTGAACTAATTATATGATTAAGTCCAGAAGCAAGATTGTCTCCTATTTAGACAAAATAATAGATGAACAAAATGTGGAAGCAGTTCATTTCAACAGAAGTGAAAATATATCGACCAATTACGAATCACAACATATTTATGCAAATAAGATTCACGGCAAAAAAATAAATAAACATTCACAAGTCAGACCTTCAGCCACACAAGTCCAGTCAATAAGACAGAGTTTTACGCAACCGAATTTACAAATTCTAAATATTTATTCATCCTCAGATCACTTGTGCAGTTTGTAGGTCTAAATATTTTCAGTTTTGTAATTAACACAACATAAGCTTTAATATTGATACAGTTATATTTTGTATAATGTAATGTAATACAGATTTATATGTTATAACTTGAGTTTTTGTTATTTTTCATTTTATACATAGCATTCTATTTCCACTCTCATAATAATTCTAGCATTCTTTATGGAAATGAAGGATTCCATCAAACAAAATTCCACTAGACGAAAAAAACTGATTGTTGATGACGCAAATAATTTGAAGTATTTTATATGATTTTGGATACGTAATTGAAAAATTTACGTATCGAAGAATGCCCTCGAGATTTCTAATTCATATACAAGTTCTAACGAAGTAAAAAAATTTTCCTTGGTCTGAATACAAAATTACGTTCTTCACACTGGTTATCCGTTTCTCTTTCCATCTCTGCTTGATCTGATCTCAAATATGTGCCATCAGCACGTCATTATAGTGGTGACAAACGCTGTAATGGATGGATTATTATTATCATTAGTATTATTATTATTATTATTATTATTATTATTATAACTCGAAATGAATTTTAAAGGGGTAATGTGACCTAAAAGATCAAATTACTATAAGTTAATGAAATGAATAATATAATGTGAGAAGTACTGTGTAATAGATTGGTGGAAACTACTATGTCATTACTATCACTAGTCTCTTACATGATTCATACGGACGGATCGTCGATTAATGACAATGTGGCCAGGCTCTAAAAAAATAATATACATATAGGCGTATACATACACATATAGACGTATAATAACTTTTTTTATATATTTTTTTGTTTCTAATTTGCCACTTGCAGTGTCATTAACTATCTGTAAAAGCTAAATATAACATTAAAATACTGTACCCTCTATATAGTCTGGAGTTCAGCTTCACTTCTCAGTGTGTGTGTGTGTGTGTGTGTGCGTGCGTGCGTGCGTGTGTGCCACGTAGGATTGGGATGAAATGTTCTTTGGGTAATATTAGTTGGTTCCTGTGACTTACGTCCAGAACAAGTTTCAAAATGATCTTCTACATACTGAAAGGTTCTACTTTAATGCGTTTGGTCATTACTTTACTTAACCTGGGCTGTGGTAATAATTACAATGGTAGCGAAATGAAGCCGTGGTATAACGCCGAAAGTTACCCATTAATTTTACTACACTTAGTTGAGATAAAACCTCGGGAAAGCTCCAATCACGTTCTTTTCCCCACCAGAGATTTGAACCCGAGTCCGCTCGTTTCACAGTCAAGCATACTAACGTTATTCTACAACTGTGGACAATACATAGGCCTACATAAAAAAAGAACAACATTAATTATGTCTGAAACCTATACATTTTTAGCTAAGTACAACAAAATGTTAAATAATTATTCTCAAGGAGCCTTGTGCCAATTAGCTTCGAACTGTGTCATCACTGATTATGTAGAATGGTTTATAGGCCTATTTTTGTTCCATTTTGACATTTGTTACGAGCACTTGTATGGTTAGGCTACTAATTGTAGGTTGAATACTATTGCAGATACAAGGAGGTAATGTAGGTTATTCTTCTAGATTTGCTTCCATTTTCTTCTATACTTCTAAAAAGGAACAGGTATCTCGCGAACTCACAGTCACATGAAGTGAACTGAAGGAAGTGTTCCTAGAACATGTTTCAGGCTTGTCCCAATTCTTTCTTATCCATACCCCAGATCAGACATAGATTGCTCATTCCTATGTTAAAATCGGTTGCACTTTGAAGAGAACAACCGCCAAGATCGCCACGATCTGTGTCCATAATATAAGAAGATTTGCTGCAAAATGAATGCCCATATGCCCTGCTATGAAACATAACTTTTACGTAAAAATTGATTTGCAGAATTATACTTTCTTCATACTTAATGGTTGAGGGAGACAGTAACTTGTAAGTTACCACTCTGACACCTTTATCTATATTTACTACTGACAGGGGAAGAATCGGGGGTCTGCCCTGTCTGCCCTGAGAATTTTGATGGATAGTGGAACAGATTTAAAATGTTTATTAAGGGACTAATAAAAGATATGTATAAACTGAAATGTATGATTCATTAATAGGTAATCTTTTTGCTATTGAAAACAAAGCGGAATAAATTCTGAGGAATAATATGATTAATAAAAATTATCGCATTATCCTACAAGTGTTATCGCATCAGTGTTAAAAATATCACTACCCCAATTAGCGATTATTGGCAAGACTGCCAATCAATAAAGAGAATTTCTGACCACGGTCACGGTATCCTTGATACCACATCACTCTAGTGTCATTGTTATCAGACCCTTGTGTAAGGCTGGAGAGCATATGAGTCATCAACTTAATTTCATCTGAATTTTGGTGAGCAGTGACTTGTTTGTAATGTGCATTCGGTAATAAATGTTTGGAACGGAAGATATTTGCTTATTATTTATTGTCCATTTTCATAACGTTTATTAATGTTCACGTTTATGCTTATCTTACGTACTAGGCCTCTCAGCACAGATGTTTGTGATGTTCACAATTCCGAACATAGTGACTGAAAATGCACTATGTATTCTCTGTGCCCTGTCACTTCCATACGGAGCATGGGTTTTATTTTTGTGCATGGGTTCAGTTATACGTTGGTGAAGAAATAACGGCAACAGCAGAATTCGGGGTCGGTTATATTTGCAGTCAGTCATTGCATTCGTCTATTACAATTACAGTTCCGCTTAATTTATATGTGATTAATTATTGCATCCCACGAGTTTCCTTTTGAGGCCAGGAGGGCATACACATGTAGCCTATAGGCCTACCTGTAATAAGTGCATTTGTAAACGTCGGTAACAAACTGCAGACGAATCATGTTCTGACTATTCTTTCAGTTGTAATGGATGGAATCAAGAGAGAGGTGGAGGTCGACCCGTTGGGTGCACAATCTTGTGATGACGCAGATGCAGAAGAGGTAGGCTAATTCACAGACTAGTTCTTAGTGTAATCTTTTTTGGCCCAATATTTACCTTATCCCACAATTAGAACTAGGGTCTAAATAAAGACAAAACATGCACAACCGGATTTTTTCATGATTATAAATTTTAACCCTTGTAATTACAGAAGGAATACGGAGTACGGGATTGTTTGCCCCCTTGCCTCTCGAGCTAACATTCCTAATTGGTGGCTTATTTTTGTAAAATATTTCTATGGACATTGAAAATTCCAGTACCACTAGCCGCTTATCTGCCGCAGTAAACTGCATATCAAATATAATTGTCGAATTATGAATATGTTTGACTTTGAAGTCACGTGTTGCAATTTTACGTAATGAGTTGTTCTAAGTTGTTATATTCAAACTGAAATCAGTGCATTGGTTGCCATTACGTATTGCAAATTCTTTTCTATGTACTTACACGTATATTATATTCAATATTTCTGTAGCCTTCACAGTGTCTGCTCTCTGCTTTCTAAGTACTTATAGTTAAATTATAGACCACAGGGCTTAAACAATACTTCCTTATATATTCCGATTGTGCTTCCTTCATGTGAGATTTCTTTGTATCCGCTTCGTATGTTCGGCTTATCAACAGACAGGTTAAGATCTGGTGATATTATTGATCTTGCAGAACTAAGTTAGCTACTCAATTTACATAAATATTTCGTACAACAACCAATGGAATATTCTGTAATATGTGTTGTGTGACTAACTTGAAATATCGCTGGAATCCATTGTATTCAGTAATTTAGTCGACAAGTGAAATAAGAATGCTATTAACATATCTTTTAGATTATATTTTGCCTTCAAAGTATTAAGGTCGTGTTATTAGTAGATTGATTCTATTTTTGTGCCACTACACACAGCTTTTATTTCCCAGCACAGATGTAACTTAACGTAAATTATCTTGTTAATTAAAGAAAATATAACCCTTGATGACTACAGCCATTACTAAATCAATCTGTGTGGACAATTTAGCCGTAGATATTAAAATAGAACCCCATAATACAAATCTAACAAATCATTACAAAATATACAGATATACCTTAACTCTTATTATAAGAAATTTGAAAGCTCAATAGTATCATTCTCAATTTGAGAAGCATCCAAGTAATTGTAGGAAATTTTGGCAAAGTATTCATGTAGCCGCAGATGTCAGAGATTTTAAATGAAGAGGGGTGGAAAAGTTAAAAATAAATAAAGTACGTAGCAAATGAATTTAATAGATAGGCCTATTTCTTAAATATAGCTGGCATACTATTGCATCGAAAATCAATAAAGCGACATTTAGCACAAAGATTATCACAGTGATATAACAAGCACTGGTAATTTCATAGAAGAAGGGCACCTGGTTGGATGTACTAAGTATTACCAACTTTTTTACTTTAGAGTTAAATGTTAGTGATTTTTAGTAACTTTTATATGTTAGTTCTAGGTTCTTATACTAGGTGTCGCATTGATGATGTTTCAATTTGATTGGTTATAGTTGTCATTTGTTCTAGAATTTTCGTTAATTTTGAATGGGTAATGACGTTGTCAATTGTTCTTGGTTGTTTGACGTGAGTGGTGTTATACTGTTTTGCTGGCTAAAGCTATTGGAAGTTTGTCATTTTATGATTTTCCTTCGATTCGATTGGTTATAGTTGTCATCATGTGTTCTAGAATTTTCGTTAATTTTGAATGGATAATGACGTCAGTAAGTTGTTCTTGGTTGTTTGACGTGAGTGGTGTTATATTGTGTCTGATGGGTAAAGCTATTGAAAGTTTGTCATTTTATGGTCTCTGTGAAAGATGGTTCAGTTCTTTCGCTGGTGAATAAAAATTGTGTCGATTGTTGACGAGAAAACTGTTCCGGTGATTCCAAGGAATTGTTCATTGAATTTTCCGTACAAGTTAAGGTGTAATAAGAGTTCAAAGAGAATTTCATTTTGTGTAAATACATGGTTTAGTTATGTGAAGTTAACTGTGCGACAAAGTGGTGGTTTAGTTCTTTGTTGGCTGCATGCTTTAAGTTTAGATTGCCTTGAAGCCTGTGTCATAATGCAAGTGAAGCGGTTGTCTTTGAAGACGTCAATGAGGATTGAATTTTGTTTGATTAGGTGATAAATTATTGTTTTGTTTTGTGTTTTAGTGATTTGTGGGGGTAAAGTGCGGACGAAAACTGCCAGAAAAGTGCTACCAACTATGAAGTGCAAGTGCCATCAAACACCATAAAAATCAAAGATGAAAAATTAAACATATTTTCATTTTTTGAAGGGCTTTTTCTTCCTTAAAAATATGAATATATGTTTGATTTTCCATCTTTGATTTTGTAATGTTTGGTGACATTTGAACTTCATAGTTGGCAGAACGTTTTGGTAGTTTTCGTCAGCCATGTTGGATTTTGCCCGTCTTCTAGGAAATTACCCAAGCACTTTATTCTTCTCCATGTAATTAGGCTATTACAACATTGTTACATCCCTAAAAAATAATGCTTTACCAGGAATCGACATAATTACAATTAATATGTTAAAGATTATCATTAAATTGCTTGCCATATTGTAACTGTCTTAGTAGTAATCAGGTGCACCTCTAGGAAGTGCAGCTATGCTGTAAACATCATAACAAACTGCTCAATGTGTAACAAAAATGGAAGTTTGAAGAAACAGCACCTTCTCCTCTGTGACAAACTGGACTATGGTACTAAGAAGAACAACAACGTTGAAGCACTTTATTGGGAAGCTAGAGAAAGAATGTTGGAAGTCAACCTTTAAATGCCATTCGAGAACAACAACAGATTATTATCATTCTGTTAAAATCTCTTGAAAATATGTCCAACTTACTTATCACAAGAAGTTTTCCCAGAAACTCTGAAAAGTGCTGTAGTTGTACTGGTCCATACGTCAGGGGAAAGAAAAAACTTCAATAATTATAAACCCATTCCTGCTCTCTACCTTTACAAACACATTAGAAACTTGTGTAAGAAACAGTTTAGTAAATTACTTGGATAAAAATTAATTAGTGTCCAAACATCAGTATGGTTCCAGAAACAAGTTATTTACAGATGACGCAATCATTGAAGTCACTGGTAGAATTATGCAGGAGTTGGATGTCAGTCATAAATGTTTAGCAAAATTTTTAGATTTAAGGAAAGCTTTTGACATCGTTTACTTCTGGACAAATGACATGAAATGATATAGGAGTCAGAGGTATTGCTCATAAGTTATTTGCGTCATATGACACACAAGAAATCAGACAACCAGAATTGCTTATAATTTCGTTGAAAATTTAAATGTTGATATAGGTGTCCCTCAGGAGCTATTTTAGGCCCTATTCTATTTTTCATATATATTAATGATTTATTAAACATTGATTTGAAATTACATTATTGCTCCTAATGTTATGGTGGTGATTTTCAGTGGTTTAACATGGAATTGCATTTATAAATCTGCCAATATGGGTATAAATTTAATTAAAAAATGGCTTGATGCTAATTTGCTTGTCTTTAAATATACAGTACTAACTAAAAGTACTTTAGTGTCATTTTCCTTAGGAACCTCTGGATTGAGAACATTTGAACTCACTTTCTCATTTAAAAGGAACAATCCATAACTCACATTGTGGACATGCTACAACCTGTAAGTCCCTTGTCTGAGAGGCTCTGTGGATGCGAAATTCCTTGGAATTATTGTAGCTTACCACTTGAAATGGTATAGGCATATCACCTTTTATGTAAAAGAATACGCAAAACAATTTACAGATCTGTACATCTTCAGTATTACTTGTCTCATTATGTTTCACATTTAGATATAGTTGAATCTGTTATCCAATATGATATAATTTGATGGGGAGGCATTACAAAAACTACTCTTTTCCCTCTAGTTCTGTTGCAAAGACTTACAATCAATATTTGTTTGCAAAGACAACTAGATTATGGAACAAATTTCATCGATTCCGAATTTAATGGTTTTAGCATTGAATAAGTTATAAATACTCTTTAATGAAATTCTATCATAAAAGTCAAATTAAATTTGTAGCTCAACCAAATGATTATTATACAAGACGAAATGAAATTCTTACTTTAGCTGAACCTAAATGTTGGTTTACTACATTCTATAAATAATTATTATGATCTGCATCTATATAACTGGATAATAAAGCTTCATCCAGTTGATAATGAAATCCATTATTAACAGACTTGCCTAGTTTATATGTATCTTGTATCGTAAATATTATTTTAATGTACCGAAGTACATATGATATTTCCATGCAGATATTCTGCGTCATCATACAATGAAAGAGTAATGGAACGGAGAAAAATTCTCTCCGGCACCGGGATTTGAACCCGGGTTTTCAGCTCTATGTGCTGATGCTTTATCCACTAACCCACATCGGATACCGACCCCAGCGTCAGACAGAATCGTCTCAGTTTTAAGTTCCAACTCTTGGGTTCCCTCTAGTGGCCGCCCTGTGCACTACGTCATAGAGGTCTATGAACGTAGGACTGAAGTCCACACATGTGCTGAGGTGCACTCGTTATGAGTGACTAGTTGGCCGGGATCCGACGGAATAAAACTGTTAGCCACTAAAATAGTAGCGTGGCTGTGGCCTCATCTGAAACCTACTATTTAATTCCATGTTTCGCGACGTGAAGCCAGCCACTCAGACCATGTGCAGCAGCACTATTTTGTGGCTGTGGCTGCGTCTGGAGGCACGAATGGCAGCACTTCTAAAAGTGAAGTCTGAAGGGGTTCAAAAGGAATGTCGTCGCTTCACAGCTTGTGAACTGGGCTTTTAATTTCTTTCAGTAATGCTCCCAACTTTTTCCAAATGAACTATACTTTAAAGTAGGGACTTGGTGACAGTTTATATTGTAGAAAGGTTGCTGTTTTAGTGGGGATGTATATTAATTAATTAGGAGTGTGGTGGGTGTTTATATGACTGAAAGGTTAGGGGTTTAATGAGGGTGTATATTAGAGAAAGATTCGGAGTTAAAAAAACGTGTGTGTTAGTCAAAGAGCATTGGTATGGGTGTATGTTTTGTGAGGATGGATGATAGGTAAAAATGAGCATTTTAGTGAAGGTTGACTCTAGACTCTAGTAACAGTGTACGTTACTGGTTTGTGTTCTGTGAAGGATGGAAGGTTTTCCTCGTAAGATGTGACGTGATGTTTCAGTTCCATTCAAGTTCTACAGAGTTGGGCCCATCTCATTTGGTTTGAAATTATGTTGGCTATCCTTTCTTCTCCATGACTAGTTACATTGTTGCTTGTTACATGCTATAACTTACAAATGATTTATAATCTATTGTTTGTTGTAATGTAAAGAGTTTTTCTGTGAATAAGTATGACATATTCAATACCAGAGCGAATATTCATTGCAGAGGCGTACATACGTACCAGCTCTATCACGGAAACACGGGAATTATTCAGGGACAAATAAATACCCACTTCGTACAATACCATCGAAAAGCGGGATTATAGATTTGTTGCGAAAATGGCTTACGAGTGGATCCATTGCAAGTGTAACAAGCCACTGAGCACCTTCTGTCCAGACACCTCGACTTACGGCGCGAATTCATTAAATGATGACTAGGAGTCCTCGAAATTGGCTCAACAGGTCCACGCGGGTAGAAGAACTTGAGGACTTGTGTTGAAGGCTTTGAAATTCAAATCATACCGAGTGATAGCTGCGCAACGACTGAAGGAGTCCGATTTTTTTTTTCATTACATTTATTATATTCCATAGATCTTACATGAGCAATGAAGCTTTAAGATGTGGAACAAGTCAAACATTTTCCAATATTACAATTACAATTTTTACAAATTTTTACATTATTTTACAATTTTTATAGTTTTACAATTTTGTAATTTTCTACAATTTTTAATAATATTCTGGCCAGCTGTAGTGAGATGATGTGAGGTCCGAGGATTCGCCAAAAGATTACCCGGCATTAGCCTTATGGTTGGGAAAAACCTCGGTAAAAACCCAACCTGGTAATCAGACCAAAGGGGGTGAAATGAAGTGATGCCGAGGACTCGTCATAGACCACAGGCTCAGTTCCACGTCTGGGGAAGACCTCGGAAGAAACCGATAACTATAAATGTGTAAATTTCTGCCACTGATTGTGATATGGTTGCAGCTGGTCGTTTGGACCCGCTGTTTATCATGATTGATGGGGCTTGATTTCATTTATCGGGATATGTAAACTCCCAGAACAGCAGGTATTGAGCTACATAAAATCCTAACTAGTGTACGAGCAACCAAAAGATCGGTGTGTGGTGCGCTATGACTGTGAAACGCATTATTGGTCCACACCACAGTCCTCACGAATGTATACTTGACCTTCTTGGATGAATCCCAACTAACAGAAGACGAGCGTAATTACTGCTTGTTTCAACAACATGGAGCAACATCTCACACATCTGAGAGGTCACTTACGCGTATTCATCAGATGTTCACTGAAGAGCGTACTGTGAGCAAAGGCTTGCAGCCACTGCGGTCACCAGATTTGTCGAGATGTGACTTTTATTTGTTGGTGTACTTGAAGGGGAAAGTGTGTACAAATAACACATTAAAGATTATCATTAAACATATATTAAAACCGCTTGTTTATATGTTCAATCTATGTCTCACCCAAGGAGTTTTCCCAGAATCTCTGAAAACAGCTGTAGTTGTACCAGTCCATAAGTCAGGGGAAAGATAAAGTCTGAATAACTATAGACCTATATCCTTGCTCTCTAGCCTTTCAAAGATATTAGAAAAATGTTTAAAACCAGATTAGTAAATTACTTAGATAAAAATGAAATTCTTTCCAAACATCAGTATGGTTTCAGAAATAAATTATCTACGGATGATACAATTATTGAAGTCACTGGTAAAATTATGCAGGAGTTGGATAATGGTTCTAAATGTTTAGGTTTAGGGATTTTCTTAGATTTAAGAAAAGCTTTTGACATGGTTAACCATGGTTTACTTCCGGACAAATTATTTGAAATAAGAGTCACAGGTATTGTGCATAAGTTATTTCAATCATACTTAAACAAAAGAACTCAGGTAACCAAAATTGAAAATAATATCAGTGAAAATGTAAATATTGATATAGGTGTCCCTCAGGGAACAATTTTAGATCCTATTCTATTTTTAATATATATTAATGATTTATTAAACATTGATTTGAAAGTACATAATGGCTCCTGTTATTCTTACGCTGATGATACGGTGGTGATTTTCAGTGGTTTAACTTGGAAGGACACTTATAAACATGCCAATGTAGGTATAAATTTGATCAAAAATTGGCTTGATGCAAATTTGCTATCTTTAAATATAACTAAAACTACTTTGGTGCCATTTTCTTTAACAGTCTCTGGATTGAACAAATTGAAATCACATTCTCATTTAAAATTAATAATCCACAACTCATTTTGTAAACTCTCTACAACCTGTAAATGCCCTTGCCTGAAGGAATTTGTAGATGTGAAATACCTGGGAATTATTGTTGATCAGCACTTGAAATGGGATAGACAAATCACCTTATTATGTAACAGGATTTGTAAAACAGTTTACAAATTTGTAAACCTTCGCCATTACTTGCCTACTCATGTATTACGTTTGGCTTATTTGGCTATAGTTGAATCTGTTATCCAATATGGTATAACTGGATGGGGAGGCATTACAAAAACTGCTCTTTTTCCTCTAATTATGTTGCAAAAACGTATAATCAAAATTTGCTTGAAAAGGCTACTGGATTATCCAACAAATTTGATCCATTCCGAATTGAATGATTTTAGAATTGACCACATTTATAAATACTCTTTAATGAAATTCTATCATAAAAATAGAATGAAATTTGTAGCTCAGTCACACGATCATAATACAAGACGAAATGAAATTCTTAAATTAATTGAACCTAAATGTTTCACATCTGCTGCTTTACTACACAGTACAAATTATGGTCCACGTCTATATAATTCGATAATAAAGTTTCATCCAGAATTGAATACTTTAAGCAATGAAATTTTCAGATCCAGAATTAAAAAACTTATATGACAGACTTCCCTGTATTTATATTATGTATCATGTATTGTAAAACAAGTTTATTTCTATCCTTAAGTATATTGTTTCTATCTTATCTTGGTTGCTATATCAACATGAGCTGTACTAACTATACTACTAATAATAATTTAATATTAATCCACCAATCTCAACATCGTTTCTTTTTTCACTCAGTTATTACTAGTATTATTATTCACTAATTTTATTATCATCTTTATGTCACCTTTTTTCTTAAGTATTTTGTCTACAAAGTATGTATATCTATGTAACGGAACTGTCCCCGAACACGAGCTTTGCTCTTTCGGGGTATTTTAATGTAACGTTTTTATGTATATGTTAATATTAAATAAATATAAAACTAAATCTAAAGAATCCCCATACTATTGATGAACTGAGATAACATCAGTAATAGCATCCGAACTATCACCTGTGAGAAACTGGCACGTGTCCATATGAACCTGTTAAAACATGCACAGAAGTTTAGAGTTTTGATGTTGATGTAGGGCACTTTCAACATCTATTATAAGATTAGTACAGAACACTTTCATTTATTCATTTTATTCCATTTCTTTGAAAAAGTTTGTTTCAAATGAGGTGAGACAGACCGATTTTATGTGCCCAACCCTGTAGCTTCGAATTAGTTCCAAGCAGTGAGTTCATAACTGTTCATGTAGCTGTGGAATACAGAAGTGAAGGTAGCAGTTCGAGTATCATTGCCGGCAACTTAAGTCAAATTGTTTATAATATTAATTAAGTAGATACGTACAATATAGTTAGGAATAAGATTATACAGTAACAATAAAGAAGTTGTAATGAATGCAAGAATGAGGAAGTGAGAAAAATAAAGTAGAAAACGAATGGATGTGAGAAATATTAATATTTCAACTCTCCATGTAAACCTGTATTCCCGTCGATAAGTGGTTTTCCTCAAACACAGACAATGTTTCTGCGATATCATTTTGGGTATTTCGTTATTATATGGTGTATTTTTATGTCATTTCGTCACTGCCCCTGTAATGTATCCTACCCCATGAATAAAGCTTCGACAGAAAAATGACGAATATTTGATGTCTATGTTTCTCGCAGGATGGGGATTTAGCGCTGCGTCCACAGACAACATTGGAGCCAAACTACGCTTTCGCTCTGGATCATCCTGAGCCAGATACGTTCCCTGTGGTGAAGCAGGAATCAGAGGTGAGCGACGTTAATGGATTATGCTGTGAGCTATGTATTGCCGTTTGTCAGTTTGAAGGACTGTAATGTGATATTTACTCTTCAGTCTCAAGAAATGATCGTTGATCCGTCTTCATTAGCAATTGGTCTTAATGCATTGTTGTTTATAATCATGAGAAAGGTAGCTGTGAAGATACATGAAATAATTCCAAAAACACTGGTTAGATAGTGCCTCATATGTTATTCTGCTTCGGTCCAAGTTGGTGACCAGGGGATGCAGTGGTGGCTCTCCTGCTATTCTTTTAGTCCATATATCGACTTATCACCATCCAGCCCTTTTCGTTCTCTCTTCTTTTTCATCCCTGCACTTCGCCGGCCAGCATTGCATGCCGAACGCCCACCACATCATCACAGCCATTTTCACCTTTTCATACCCGCTGTTAGTTCCTTGCCACGTCCGCCTACATAACGGGATTTGTTACGAATGCCTGGTGAGGTTACAGACTTCTTCCTCTTCTAGATATTTATATTCGTTCTTAGGTTAAGGTTCTTAGGCTTATAACTCCCGTCTCACCAGCGGGGACCTTTCCTATCTCCGTGGTTCTGTCCCACAGTTTCCAGCGCGACTTCCGAATTGTGTGGCCCTACAGGGAGCCCAGCAACGAATCAATAGTGGACCCTTCATACTGCCCCTATATGCAAGTTTAGGTGCCAAGCCTGGACCAGAGGTCAAGTACACTCACGTAGAGCCCAGTGGGGACCGGGACGATCTAGATGCCCTGGTGACTGACTCTGCTCGCCGGGGCGAATATATCGCTCTGACGTGTTACCGCTGACTTATGGGTGTCGCAGTGTAATCAACCACAAGTCCCCTGAAGCTGTGCGGTCCCGACTTACTCCGGCTTTGGTGGGTGACTTCAGAGTTAGCCGGGCTCGTAGTCCGGCGGTTCTGTTCAGTGTGGAGAAGGGGGATCCGCGTGGTAGTGGTAGGGGCACAATACTGCGACACGGCTCTGATGTAAGACTTGCCATTAGGTGTGTAAGTCCAGTTTTACGGGAACTTGCGTGAGATAGGTTCCTTGGAGTCGGGCTGTGGGTGGGTCCTCATAGCCAGCACAGACCGCGAAGAATTTTTAGGTCTGTTTTTCTTTCGCCCCATCACTCGCAGACTGACGCCGACGGTTCCATAGTTCAATATGTCCTCGCATTCTTCTCCCCTCCTTCAGTAAATCAACACAACCGAAGCTAACAATAGACACGACTCGTGGTAATGTGAACATTGCAATGGAATTAGACCCTGAGAAAGTAACGGTTAAAGTGCCGCCTCCAAAATATATTAATATCACATTGGATGGAACAGAAAAGACTATTAAAACATCAGTCCATTTTACGTGAGACGCACACTCAATGGACTCGTTGGGAAGGTCAAAAATGCAACTCGACTACGCAACGGTAGTCTCCTCGTCGAGACTATATCTCCAAAACAGAGTGAGACGCTATTGAAAGCCAAGTTGCTGGGGTCTTACCCTATTAAAGTCGAACAGCACTGCTCGCTGAACACCACGCGGGGAGTAGTGCATACGGATTCTCTGGACGGTATGTCTGATGAAGAGATCCAACTAGAACTGGCAGAGCAGTCCGTGTCCAAGGCTTACCGTTTACTACGTAAGCGGGACGGACAGACTATTCCCCTGAGCACTGCCTTTTTGACCTTCGAAAAGCCTGTCCTACCAGAATACATCCTTGTCGGGTACGAGCGTGTCCCAGTTCGTGTGTATGTGCCAAACCCAATGCGGTGCTTTAGGTACCAACGGATCGGACATACGCAAAAACGTTGCACTAACAACATCATATCTGCAAAGTGCGGCGGTGCTGACCCTGGGGATTCCCCATATGTTGGCAGTGAGCCATGTGTGAATTGTTTTGGGATCACACCGCTAATTCTAAAAATTGCCCGAATTATCTGGTAGAGAACTCCCAGTCCGAGAAAATATTACGTTTTTTGAGGTGCGTAAGCCTATTTTTGATCAACAAAAAGGCGACGGAAAAGTCCAATGCCTCAGTATTGCAAAAAGCAACTGAGGGAATTTATGCTTCTACACAAACGCCACCTCTTGGATATATACCAGGAAGCGAATTCAGATCGCTACCCAGACACATGTGGATGCTGCCATTCAGACTGCTGAGTCAGACGAGTCATGTGGCCTTGATATCAGGCCTTATGTTCCATAAAAGATCACTGCTGTGTTGACAGAGAAAAATTCAAGGCCTGGTAAATCACCACGACGTCGCACTCCTTGTTTGGGTGGCGGGTCGAGATCACGCTCTGGAGACCATACTCGATCAAGATCACGATCAGGTGTGCGACGATCTGCAAGTGAGTTTACACGGTCGACCACTAAGCAGTCGCAGTCAAAGACACCAAATCATCGAAAAGATAAGAAGATTCCCTGTGAAGCCACTACTATGATTTAAATCCTCGAGATGACTGATATTGTACAGTGGAATGTGAACGGTGTACGCAGAAGATATACAGAACTACAACAATTGATCTATCATAAGAACCATGCTATTTTGTGTCTTCAGGAGACACACCTTCGACCCGAATATTTCAGGATACAGTATTTACCGGTACGATCATCTTTCTGGTATTTGGGCCAATGGAGGTTGCGCCATCCTACTCCGACAAAGTATCTTTTCCTCTGTCATCAATATTACCACTCCTCATCAATGCATAGTTGCTAGAGTAACTTTACCTACCATTCAGGTTTCAATAGTCTGTATGTACGTGTATATGCCCCCAGATATTCCTTTCACAGTAAAGAAATTCAACATATTCTCTCGCAGGTACCAACTTCATATCTGGTAGTGGGGGACTTCAATGATTCCCACCATTCTTGGGGCTCAAATTCCAATCATGACAAAGGAAATAAAACAGCAGAGGTATGTACATGTCTAAATTTCATTGGCCTGAATTCGGGGGAAGCAACACATCTATCCTCGGTTTATGGTACCTTCTCCGTGATAGATATTTCCATTTGTAGCCGAGTTTTGTTCACGCATTTCGAATGGTCTGTGATTCACGATCTACATGGTAGTGACCACTACCCATCCGAATGCGTATGTCCGCTTTACGTCCTGCGGAATCTCGCTCTCCAAACTGGGTTATTAAAAAGGCGGACTGGGTCGGATTTTCGGAGTCCTTATCATTCGACGATACCAGACATGAAAGTGTGGACTCCGTAGTAGAATATTTCTCAAATGTCGTTATAAAGTCAGCGTAATTATCTATCCCCTGATCGTCCTGCAGGACAAAGCGCTTCTCTGTCCCCTGGTGGACAGATGCTGCAGAGATGCAATCCGTGACCGCAAACATGCTTTACGCCAATTTGAGCGCCATCCGACCCAAGAAAATTTAGTCCAGTTTAAATGTCTTCGAGCCAAAACTCGTCGCACCGTGTGCGATGCTATGAACACGTCCTGGGCAAACTACGTCAAATGATTGAAAAACAACGTTCCAGCTAACATCATATTGGATAAAATCCGTCGAATATTGGAGAAACGTAGTTCTGTAATTCCGGACCTTCTTAATAATGGCGTAACGACCACCAATCTCATAGAAATTCCTGAAATATTTGCTACCACTTTTACACAAATAAGTAGCTCAAGGTACTATGTTCCGCTATTTGCAGAACTCAAGGACGCTGCAGAAATACGAAACCTGAGTTTTAGATCCGATAACACTGAACACTACAATGCACCGTTCGCATCCAAGGAGCTGGAGACGGCTCTAGCCGCATCCCCTACACCTCCCCTGGCCCTGACAACATCCTTAACCGCATACTTCGTCATTTCCTACCAACTGGCAAATCTTCCTGCTCAGAATGTACAATAGGATCTGAACTGTGGTGTATTTCCATCTTCTTGGCGTTCCGCCATTGTAATCCCAGTCCAAAAACCGGGAGAGATTGTTCTTTACCTGGAAGCTATATGCCAATTTGTCTCACCAGCTGCGTATGTAAGTTTATGGAAAAAATTATAAGTAAACACCTGATGTGGGTACTCGAATTGGAAAACCGACTATCTAATATCCAATGTAGTTTTCATAAGCACAGATCCACCACAGACCATCTTGTTCGGCTGGAGACCGCCATTAGAGATGCTTTCCTCAAGAAATCTTGTGGTGGTCTTGTTTGATCTACAAAAGGCTTATGATACCACATGACGTTATGGAATTCTGCAAACTCTGCATGACTGGGGACTTTGTGGCAGTCTCCTTACGTTAATTGCAAAATTCATTGCAGAGCGGTATTTCCGAGTTCGAGTAGGCGCCACACTTTCTATCGAACATCTTCAAGGAAAAGGCATTCTGCAGGTCTGTATTAAGCGTTCTAGTTTTCTGCATTGCGATCAATGGAATTGCCCACTCTGTGTGTGACCGAGTTTCTTCTCTGTTGTACGTTGATGACTTCAGTTTATATTTCAGCTCCCTATATCTTCCATCCATCGGTCGACAGTTGCAACTGGTCATCAACGTGCTATCAGACTGGTCTGTTCGCAATGGTTTTCAATTCTCCACTCTAAAAACGCTGTGTGTCCACTTCTACAACTGCGTCTTAATGGAGTGGAATTGCAATATACAGTCACTGCGTGGTTTTTGGGGCTTATCTTTGATTATACATTAACGTGGGAGGCGCATATACGTGATTTGGGAAGGCGCTGTGACAAATCCTTGAATATTTTACGTCTTTAGTCAGGGTTCGCTGGGGTGCACACCATGTAGTGCTCTTACGTGTTTATCGTGCTCTTATCTGATCGAAGCTGAATTACGGCTGTTTTATTTAAGGCTTGGCAAATAAATCCAAGTTATGTCTCTTAGACACTATTCATCATCATGGGATACATCTTGCTACAGGCGCCTTCCGAAGGGTCGTATAGAGAGCCTGTATTGCGATGTGGGAGAACCTTCTCTGTATCGGCAATGTAATGTGTTCTTTTGCTCATATGCTGATAAGCTCCGCTCATAGCCTGAGCATAATTCTTACATCTTCTTTCACCATTCGTTTCTTTACGGCCGAGAGAGTGCAAATCGACTTAGACTTGGTCCAACAGGTATGCGGTTTCGTGAACTTCTCTCTGAGCTTGACTCCGCCTACCATCATTTCGCACACTGGAATATATTAAGACGCCAATGTGGATTAAGTGAGATTTAAATGTGCTGAATAATTTTTTATCTCATTATACAGGGTGAATCAGGAGAATTTACCGTCCTTTACGGAACCTATTTCCGAAGACATTCTGAGCAAAAAAATGTCATATAAACAAAAGTCCTATTCTCAATACTTACAGAGTTACGTTTCGTTATTGGAATGCATTGCTGTGAACGCGTGATCTTGGTCAGCGTGCAGTCAGCAGCCAGCGCGAGCGTTACAGAAATCAAAGATAGCCGTATGCAGTTATGTAGCGTGATGAGTGCCGTTCACAAGCGTGCGGCCAAGTGTACTCAAGCGAACGGCGACATTTTTTAAAATGTGTTGTAAACTCTCCAAGACTGTAAATTAGGATGCAAAATTGAACTGCAAATAATTAAGTCGGTGGAAGTGGCGTGATTTGTAATAATTGTTGTAATAAGTGCGTAAGAATGTAATTTTCTAGTTAAAAATAGAAAAAGATGTCTGTACGAAGCAACTAAGGAGTTCACAACATGTTTAGCTTCATAATACTTGCCAATTAAAGAAATGATGCTTCTGAATGGTTCATTCTCTATTTGTATTATTCTTTTACCTTCAAACTAAAGTAAAAACGTATTTTGCAAACAACTTTAAATTAATGTAACTCTGAAAATATTGAAATAGAAACTATGTTTACGTGACATTTTTACTCAAAATGTCTTCAGAAATAAGCTCCGTAAAGGATGGTACATCCTCGTGAATCACCCTGTACATAGTGCGTTAAGTATTTTCAGTCTTATTTGCAGTTAGGCAATATTCTAAAGGAAATACAAAACCTCCAACAATCCCATGCACTGTGAAAATCTGAAAGAATTGATTTAGTACAATCTTTAACGTACCATCACTGAAAATCGTGTCACTGGCAGCCAAAAGTTCTCATTTCTATCGGTGGCAAGCATTAACACTCGTCCTCATCATTAACACCTGAATCAAAGAAAAGAACATTTTCTCCCCTCATTGTTTTGTTGTAGGGTTCAACAATGTCAATTTTCTTATTGATTGAGGAAGTGGAGGACCATTTAGCTCTGCTGATAAGAAGCCATTCTGATTACTGCATTTCTTTGTGAAAGACTTATGGTAATTTCTTCGTTATGAACTCCAGCAAGTTCCTGTCTGACCTGTCTGACAACAGAGCCGGGAGGTTCTGTTTTATTTCCTCGTGCTCTTCTTCTTATCCCATTCAGCACTTGCCTCACCCTTGCTTCTGCGACATTCAGTGGATGCAGATGGTTGCCTGTACCATCTGTTAAAATTCTTATGTTTTCCAAGGCTGTGTTCGTTACACACCTTGCGTTAGCCTACAGTTCTTCTGGTCGTAGCATCTATAGTATTTTCTGTCTCCTCTCCGATTCTCAGAATGAAAATGGTAAAGAATATCACTATGTAACAACATGGGTTTCCTTTCCTGGCTATAAATTATTTCTGGCATTGCATTAACTTCACTTGTAAAATTTTTTCTGATTCATCGGTGCTATAGCAACGAAACACTGGGTATTGTTATTCCCAACAGATTATTACAGTTAGGAACTCATCTCTGTTGAACAACTTTGTATGTTGGACCTTTCGTATGATGTGCTTTATAATATGGTGGACCACATAGATGTTGGCTTTTTAACTCCATGGACAAATTGTATGTAGAACTTTAAATGTTTTTCACACCTGTGGAGTAACGGTCAGCACGTCTGGCCGCAAAATCAGGTGGCCCGGATTCAAATCCCGGTTGGGGTAAGTTACCTGGTTGAGGTTTTTTCTGGGGTTTTCCCTCAACCCAATACGAGCAAATGCTGTGTAACTTTCGTTGCTGAACCCCGAACTCTTTTCACTGGCATTATTACCTTCATTTCATTCAGACGCTAAATAACGTGAGATGTTGATACAGCGTCGTAAAATAACCCAATAAAATAAAAGAAACTTTAAATGTTGGACTATTTAGTTTGTGGACTTTTTTTGTGAACCTTTCCTACTTGTGGATATTTTGTTATGGACTTTCTAACCTGGAAGCCTATTTCAATGAGGTAAATTGGAAATATAATTTTGTGAGTTAAGCCATTTGTGCTCTAAGCAGCTCAATTATATTGAAATATTTCTGTGAGACTGTTAGTGTTGCATTGAATGTAATATGTTAATGCATGACCACAAGATAATTCAAATTCAGAATAGGCAGAAAAACAAGATGAACTAGAATCCTTAAAGAAGATATTTTAGTAGATAAGAACAGCGAGAAAAATTGATTCGGTTCCTTAAAAATTATATGCATTTATTTACAAACCTCTGGAGTAATAATATGTTTGTTCTTTTTTTATATCATGGCCTTTTTAAGCCAGAGTGTTCAACTTTCTCAAATGAACTTGCAGAAAATTGAATTTTTTTCGATACGCCTTACAAATTGTAAAATTGGAACCACTTTAATGTCTAACACTATTGCCAGTGATGATGTACAGTTGAAAGCTATGTCTCCACATCTGTCATTTAGCTGTTCATTCAGAGTAACCATTACTTACTTACTTACTTATCTGGCTTTTAAGGAACCCATGCCAGTTCATTGCCGCCCTCACATAAGCCCGCCATTGGTCCCTATCCTGAGCAAGATTAATCCAGTCTCTACCATCATATCCTACCTCCCTCAAATCCATTTTAATATTATCTTCCCATCTACGTCTCGGCCTCCCCAAAGGTCTTTTTCCCTCCGGCCTCCCAACTAACAGTCTGTATGCATTTCTGGATTTGCCCATCAATTGTCGTTTTAGCAACATGTCCTGCCCATCTCAAACGTCTGGATTTTATGTTAAAACTTTTCCTAATTATGTCAGGTGAAGTATACAATGCGTGCAGCTCTGAAATACGTTGTGTAACTTTCTCCATTCTCCTGTAAGTCTTTTTCATCCCTTTAACTTAGCCCCAAATATTTTCCTAAGAACCTTATTCTCAAACACCCTTTCCGTAATCTTTTTTTCTTCTCTCAAAGTGAGAGTCCAAGTTTCACAACCATACAGAACCAATTTTATAACTGTTTTATAAATTAGAGTAACCATTATATCTGATATTATAGATATATTAATTTGTCCTGCAGAATTTATCTGTAATATTGACACTTAATATTTTAAGAGAAAATTCGCTCCGGCGCCGGGGATCGAACCCGGGTCCTTGGTTCTACGTACCAAGCAAATTGACCACTGAGCTACGCCGAATTCAATCCACAGCACCGGCTCGAACTTTCCTGCTTCCATGTTTCCGGGCCTTTGTTAGGCCTCAACGTCAGTTGATTTCCATCAGGCATATATGTTGACGCACTGTATCCAATGTCAAACTGCCATTATACTTTAAAAAAGCAGTGCACTCAGCTGAGTGACTTGTTGGCCGGGAATCCGCAGTTATTATGCACTGCTAGCTGAGAGAATATTATAGATATATTAATTTGTCCTACAGAATTTATCTGTAATATTGACACTTCATATAATTAATTCAGCGTAGCTCAGTAGTCAGAGCGCTTGGTACGTAGAACCAAGGATCCAGGTTCGATCCCCAGCACTGGAGCGAATTTTTCTCCTGAAATATTAAGTGGTTATATCGGATGTTCTCCCCATGCACACACCAACGCCATTATTCCTACATGGTGCCTGTCTCTCACACACATTTTTCATGTCTTTGTCAAATGGATATCAACTGTGGTTGATTTATTGTTCACAATGCAGTCACATGAACATTATGTTTGACGTCTTAAATGTTGTTGTAATGGATATTAAATTTCATTTCATATTAACAATTGCATTGTATTTCATTGATCATGCACACTTGAGTCTTTTACTTGCAGGAAGGGACATTTGGAGTGATTGCAGTAAAAGAGGAGAATAAAGTGGCAGCAACGAAAGAGGAATACGAAGTCTTGACTGAGAGGTAAGTAAGTCTGCTTTGTTTCCCTTCTTCAGGTATATGATGACGACATATCTTTAATTGTCTGGAAATGTTGGTCCTCCTCCAGTTGTCTTACATTACCATTGTAGAAAGCTGATATTAGTGATGGTTCAGGACAGGCACTCTGTTGAGAAGTATAAGGTACACGAAATCAATTGATCATTTGGTCTATTTACTGATTTCGAGGAAGCTAATTTCTTTCTCACTCATTTTGGATGGACGGACGTTTGCCTTTCACATAGTGTTCGTAGACGCCTACTTTGCAGTGTTTAAATTACTTTTCACTGTAAGTTTCCAGTAATCCACTTGTGCATATTCAGTTTCACCTTATGAGGTATGTGAGATGGCTATTATGTCCTCCAGATATAATATTGAATGAGGCATGTAGTGAGCTGTTTTCTCATGGAGAAAAGAGGGTATTGAATTGATTTATGTTTCTATAGACAAATACGTATATATTCTGCGAAATGGTACACCAAACATTTTAGCAATATTGCTTGTACAGTTTGGCATATACAGTGTAGCCATTTTGTTTGTAGAGGTTTGGCTTCTGCTGCTCTTGCACCAGAACTCGTATTGTATTGTATTTATTAACATTCCATGGTATTTTTACATGCTTACAGCTAGAAATTGGAACAAGTCAAAAAACTTAATACTATTATAAAATCTTAATTTATAGTCACAGTCTAGATGAAATATATACAGACGAGATTTACAATATAGTCTACTAGTACAACACAAAGTTTTAGTATCAATTTCATGAAGTGTTATTGAATGTCATGAATTCACCTACAGAATAGAAGGCGTGAGAAATTAGGTACTTCTTTAATTTGGCCCTAAATAATTTTATTTTTGAGTTTAATTTTTTATATCAATAGGAGGCTATTAAAAATTTTACTGCCATATAACGCACTCCTTTTTGATAGCACGATAAACTTGTCGATGGAGTATGAAAGTAATTTTTTGACGTGTATTTATGCTATGAACTGTTGAATTAGTTACAAAGTTTTCACGATTACATACGAGGAAGATTATTAATGAAAAGATATACTGACAAGCCATGGGCATTATGTGTAGTTTTTTTAAAATAGTCCTACACGATTCCCTAGATTTGGCACCTACTATAATTCTAATTACTCTTTTTTGTAATAGAAATATATTGTTACTATCTGTGGAATTTCCCCAGAATATTATTCCAAAACTCATTACCGAGTGGAAGTATGCAAAGTATTGTTTTTAAGGTATTGATATTTACTATCTTTTGCATAGATCTAATAGCAAAACAAGCTGAATTTAGTTCGGGGGTAATTTCTTTAATATGATTTTTCCAATTTAACACATTATCGATTTTAAGCCAAGAAATTTGGTTGTTGTTGTTTCCAATGGGGATCTATTATTAATTATTGCGCTAGAAATTTGCGACGTTGAATTTGGACAGGATTTAAATTGAATTATGTTAGTTATTCTCCTTTTGTAGATTTATAACATACTGTTAACTTAAATTACATCTATAAATGCAGGTAGGTATATATTTTGTTATTTAGTGGATCTTGCTTAATACATTACTGTTGCCTTTTAACTTTGTTTGATCGGAATATCAACGGATGTTATGAATAAAGCGCATGTGGGGTTTGTGACTAGATTGTCCTCATCCAGCAAAGCTTGGTGCTACAAATTTCTACTGTTGCTTGAATACACTTTAAAATATGAAACCACCTATTGTCTACATTTTACAGTACTACATTTATTTATAATATGTGCAATTATTTACAGTCTTACTAATAAACCGTGTATAGTTTTTATACGAGACTTATGCAGAGTTGAGACAGAAAACGTTACTAATAAACCGTGAATAAGCTATGGACGTATAAACAAGCTGTAACTATACAATGGGAATTGCTTTGCAGTAGTTATATACACGAAACCCCTTGTTTAAGCGTTGTATATAGGGAAAAAATAAAATGGCCGCCCCTCTAACAGCTGTTCGTATCGACTGTCATTTTATGATAATGGTTACCTTGTAACCACAGAAGAACAAACCAAAGATGATAGAATTATTAGAATAACATTGCTGTAACTTGTACTCTTTGACCAAAATGTAGTGTGGTATCGATTAGAGCCAGTTGTACTATCGATATTTAACACGCCACACTAGAGCGCTCTGCCGGATGCAATAGAGAACCTTAGATATTCTATTACCTTTCGTAACGAAGTAATTATGAAACTATGACGTAGCTGTGTAACAGCTGTACTGTTATACACGGCATATGTAGTGATTATTAGTAAGGAATTTCACACGACTTATAAACGAGCTACTCATTGTATAAGTATAAGACTGTTAAACGTCTGTATATAGAGTTTTTATTAGTAAGACCGTTAGTATATTACAGCATTATAATACACACATTTATAGTCGTTTTCACCATCACCAGTGACTTTACTTGTTATCTTAATTTTTCTAAAACTCAGATAACATTCACTTTGATCCTTAAAATTCTCATCTTGAAACCATTATCAATTTGTTTGAGTACTGCACGAACAAGCACTCTTATTACACTGTACGAGCTCTTCATTATATCAATAGTAAAAACAAATTAATGTGATTAACTCGACGGTGTAGATGAATTATAAAGATAATTTTCCTACCAAAAAGAACTATGAGATTGAGAAGGAAGAAAGAGACCTGACATGAAGAAGATCTATTATTGGAAGTCGTAAAAAATAAATTTGATTGAAAACAAAAACTGATGGAGTTACAAATAACATTGAAAATAATAAGTGTAAAGAAATGGCAGACAGCTTTAATTCTCAGAGAATTTAATGCTTAGTTAATACGACTGTATATAATTGTTGTGACCCTGTAGCACTTTCTCTGTTGGTCTGTGATCTATGATCATCTTATGAAAATATTTTAAAAATATTGTAGCGCGTTATGAAATCCTGGAGAAGGAAGTTACTGCTACTGCTGATATTAGAATATAGTAATCAGTCCTGTTATTGAGGTACATGCTGGATTCGAACAACTCAGGTTCATCAGGAGCCCGTTATCTCTGGCTGCATTCCCGATAAATTATCGCCGAAAGGAAAGTCTCTAAATCGACAAACACATTGTAAGCATAGGCGTGTGAACGTAACATCATATATTATGTCGTCATCCTTAATCACTTAATTGATTTTAATCAAATCTAGACTTCTCCAAGATACGCTCCTGAATGTAAGAAACATTCTACCATTATTTAATATCATATATCCTCTATTTTTTTATTTAAGTATGTTATTTTACGACGCTGTATCAACATCTTAGGTTATTAGCGTCTGAATGACGAGAAGGTGATAAAGCCGGTGAAATGAGTCCGGAGTCCAGCACCGAAAGTTACCCATCATTTGCTCAAATTGGATTGAGGGAAAGCCCGGAAGAACCTTAACCAGCTAACTTGCCCCTACCGGGATTCGAACCCAGGCCACCTGGTTTCGCGGCCAGACGCGCTAACCGTTAGTCCACAGGTGTGAACATCATCTTTAATACCTGTAAACGATGTGGTCTGACACAGTTCTACTAATTTCTTTTCTGTACCATATCGAATCACTGATAACTTCGCCAAATATTTTCTCTAATGTTAAAGACTTGATTGTAGTTCCCGTATTCTGTCATGCGGCATTTCGGTATGCCGAATCAAGAATAACGTCATAGAGAACTGTCTAATGTACTTGTCTTGGATTCACTGCCACGGTTAGCTACGTAACTGCTCGCACATGACCAGTTAGTAATGCCTCTTGGTTAGCTTCGCTGCTTCGTGCAGTTTGAATTGGCGAGAATTCTTTGGTTTCAGCATTCTTACGAATGTTTTGGTTTCAAGTAGCGGTAGATAAATGCTACGAAATTAAGTACGGAAGGATGAGAAGGATAAGATTAAGTAAAGTGCTGCACAAAGTGCAGAAGATGCCAAGGTGTATGAACAACTGATTGAGGAAGTTAAGAACTGTGCCAGCAAGTGTACAAGTATGGCAGTAACCAAAGAACTTCCTACGAATAGTAAATAAGCCCACTCCAGTATATTGTGAGCGTACCAAAAATGTATTTAAAAATAGGCTTAAGGACCTTACTAATAGACGGTAATTATACACAGTATTTAAAGGGTGTAAATGATATTTTGTTATTGAAGTGTTGTATCAGTGAAGAATTATGTTGTGTCAGTGAAGTGTGTTGTATCAGTGAAGAAGTATGTCGTGTCAGTGAAGTGTGCTGTGTAAGTGAAACGTGTTCCTGTCAGCGAAGCTTTATAGTTTATAGTGGCAGTGCAAAGTATTTGAACAGTGAAATGTTTTTGAAGTGTTAGTGAAATCAGGATAGAATCAGTGAAATGTGTCGTAGTTCCATTGCAGTGAGTGAGTTGACAGCGAAATGAGTGTAATGTTGAAAGGTACTTGTGCAGATATGAACATATACTCGTGAGTTTTAGTTCGATCTTAGTTTTAAGATACAAACTAGAATATTTCAAATGTTATTTTAAGTGATCGTTTCATTTAATTTAGTTTATTCCCTGTTGTTGTTGTTATTATTAGTATTATTATTATTATTATTATTATTATTATTATTATTATTATTATTATTATTATTAGTATTAATTATTATTATCATTAATTGTATTTTTAATTAATAAGTTTATTATTGTCATTATTGAGTGTAATTAGTTACCACTGCCACCGGGTATATACCCATTGCAGTGTGAATAAATACATACATACATACATACATACCACACTCGTGACGTTATTAAAGCACTTCTTATAGCAAACTTGTATTCTTTCTTTAGTTACAATTTATGCAGAATCCCAATATATTGTAACTTTTTGATACTGAACAACAATGAAAATTTTATTATCTCAACAATAATTATCACTGTCTACAATTTAATTTCACTCCCGTCAACAATGGGATTTGCTCTCCGCACAGCAACACAGCGTTCGTTATTGCATTCCAAAAACGACAATGACAATTTACTTGGACTATTACGAACAACAATGAACTGTTAATCTTAACTAATATTCACAAAGCACTATTTACAACACAGAACTGTCAGTTCTCTGTTCACAGCTCGTTTGTCTTGGCTAGTTCTTCTAGCTCAGTCACTCGCGTTCACAGAATCTCGAACCCCAGACCCTCAGAGACGATCCGCTGCACTTCGAACTCAGATCCCCCAACTGGGGTCCACTGCACTCGAACTCCGGGCTTCAGGCTCCACAGTTACGGACAAAACTCAAGTCGCGCTCTGGTCTCGAAGCTGGCTTCACTGCTACACAAGACTGACTCGCTTACTGTCCAAATCTGCCTGTAACAACACTGGCTTACTGATGGGCTGGCTTGCGTTTCTTCTTGTATAACCAAACCATAGTTACGAGAAAGTTCGCGATTTCGAATAATCTCGATATCTCCCGTCTCTGCCGCCGTCGCTATAGCACATGCCCCAGGAAGCAGATGCGCGCGCAACCCGCCCAAACACGGCTGACTTAGCCCTTCCTCCGTCGGTCGTGAGATCGAATCTCACATGGCCGTCACAATATTAAATTATATAGCTTAGGAATTTACTACAGTTCTCTATAATATAGATATTATCATGATGCCGTTTCAAGTACTAGGAAGTTGAAAGCAATTTTCACTAATGTGTCCTTTCATTGCAGTTCTTGGAATGCGGACGACAATGAAATGCCAGAGGTGAAGGATCCAAGTAGCGAAAATTGTCTCGCCCCAGAGAATTGTTCCTCTGGAAGTGCATCTGATGCCCGTTCTTACAACGAGGAGCTTGGAAGGGAGACCAGTTTGCAATCGGACTCCCACAGCAATTCATTGATGTGCGATATCTGTGGAATTAACCTACCCATCGCCCACAGTCTCGGAATGCATCTTCGCAAACATGACGGAGAAAGGAAATTCAAATGCGATATCTGTGGGAAATGCTTTTCACGATCGGGCTCTCACAAAGAACATTTACGTAGACATACCGGTGAAGAACCATTGAAATGTGATAAATGTGGAAAATATTTCTCAAATTCGGAAGTGCTAGTATCCCATGCCTGCACATACAAGGGCGAGAAGGCTTTTAAATGCGACGTGTGTGGGAAGTGTTTCTCGTACTCTGGAAATCTAATAGCGCATACACGCACGCACAACGGGGAGAAGCCATTCAAATGTGACTATTGTGGGAAATGTTTTTCTTTGTTACGAAGTCTGGATAATCACGTGCGCACGCACACGAGCGAAAAACCACGATGAAATGCGGTGGTTGAAGGAAGCGTTCTGTGTATTGAAACTTTTTGCAGTCCATCTACGAATGCCTCAACTCAGGTAAGGTTCTTTCAAAAGTAAAATCTTCTGGCCTTTGGAGGTTATCATACGAGTAGCAACCTTATTCATTTGTGAAATTTGTGCAAAATCCGTTTTCCTCTTTCCGATTAGCCTAATAGCTTATATTATGTTTGCTCGAGAGAAGCCGTACAAGTGTAATATATATATAGCAAATTTTTATAATTAGAAGTCAAAAAGCCTTATTTCTGTAATTACATGTCGAGGTGCTATTGGAAATCCAAAGCCCTTATTTGTAATGGCGCATTCACCAACAACGAGATCAGGCAGTGAAATTCTCTGTTTGAGGAAAGTGCTTTTGCGTTGCTAGACATACAATTATTCACAAAGTTGGCAAGGGATTGAAACAGATTATAAAAGTGTCTGGCATCATGGCTATCACACATGCTGGATAATTTTACACATTTGTGAAATGTAATTTATATTCGAAACCAATTAAATATGTTAATCGAAATGAGACCTTAAAAATTATGTATCCTAAAACCAAGGCTTCTATACAGTTTTTCTTGTTATCTCGTTTTTCAATAGCCAATCAAATTATATTGGCATGACGGGTGATTTTCCATGCTGAATTGTCATTTTCAATAAGCTGTGATAAATTTAATCGCCTCAAATAAAAACATTAAAGGAATATCAAAAGTGTGTAAGATGGAATGAAATAAATACGTTGAAAGTGTCTAAGATGCTATAAAAGCTGATGCACTGCATTATTTTTCTGATTTCTTAACAATTCGTCTGCTGTCAGTGTCTGCCGTCCGTTTTCGTCTGCTAGTTTCCAGTCTTGTGTTCACAAAAGTTATAAAGAACCTAGTTTTGACCGTACAATCAACAATAAAATTTCAGTGGAACGTTATGTACTGAACATTACCACATATTCTTTGGTTCTTTTTATAATATTCCGCCTGAAGATTTGGGTTTTGTTTAAAAATTATTATCAAAATTCTAACATTGATTTTTTTAAAATCTCATCCTAAAGTTTGGAAAAAGGGGCATGTACCAAAAGAGATGAAAATCGTTCATTTACAATAATCATTTAATTCAACAATAAATGGTCATAAGGCTATTTTTAACCCTATTAGCTAGTAAAATGTCGTAAATGTTTACAACATAATGACATATATAGTAAAAATCATCACTAAACTCCTGTATTTCCGATTGTTAGAAGAGCATGATTATTTTATTAATTGTGTTATGTAGTATAGCCAGCAGATGATTAAAAATGTTAGAAAAATAATTTATGTTAACCATGAACCTAATCTAATGGTATTATCATAGGCTACTTAACAGCCTATGTGATTCATTTAAACTTACCCGTAGGCTTTAAAATTCCAAAGTCGTTTCCTTATTTTCATTAATTCTGCTCGAAAATCAGGATTAAAATCGTCATATTTAAAATGATCAGGCATACTCTGCTTGTATCAAGATTGAATTTATCTGTTTTGAGGCAATTACCCATTTTTTTCTAATTTCTAAATCTTACAATTATTTTTATCGTTAAATTGTTGCAACCGTTGAAACAAATTGACCTATAAAAATTTTAAACATAAAGAAGAAAAAAACACGAGATACTGCTGAAGCATTTGAGCTTTACAGCATTTGTGAAATCAGAATTTATATTCCCCGTCAATCCAATTAAAAGCTAATAAAATGCAACCTGTGAAAAGTTTACGCCTTGTCCTACACCAGCATGTTTTCATATTACATGCAGTTTAATCTTATGAATTACTTTTCTTAGTGTTTTATAGTCCTCACTTGGCCCAAAACCTATTCAAATATTTTATACTTTTTTTTTACTTATTTTTAACGACGCTGTATCAACTACGAGGTTATTTAGCGTCTATGGAATTTATGATAGATGGTATTTGGCGAGATGAGCCCGAGGATTCGCCATGGATTACCTGGCATTTGCCTTACAGTTTGGGGAAAACCTCGGAAAGAGACCAACCAGGTAATCAACCCAAGCGGGAATCAAACCCGCGCCCGAGCGCAACTCTGAATCAGCAGGCAAGCGCCTCTGCCGACTGAGCTTCGCCAGTGGCTGCAATGTACTTGGGACATCAATGACACCTCATAATATACGAACTTCTCCACACGGACGAAATGCAACTGCAGTGCAGCAAGGTATACTTCTAATCCCGAACTCTAAAAATCTTCTCACGCCAGCATTTGGACAATAAGTCCTGCAATTGCAATATCTGTTTAAACAGGCTAACAAATTGAGTTTGGAATTTGACACATACCATCAGATAATTTCGAAGTCTCTTAAATGTCATATATGCTCACGATATTAGGACTGGAAATGGATGCATGCCGACATAGTTTGCGGAACTTTTCACTTAATTAATCTAATTCTCTTGAAGTAGGATATTATATTTCCACAATGAGAACGGAAAGTTATTCAAATAGCAGATTTTCAGAAGTATTTGTTAATATCACTTGTACTCAACATCCATGGACGATAGTACTAATAAGAAAAATCACGTAAATATCATGCATGTTATATATTTTTCTCCATCGGAAAATCACAATTAGAGATTTGCTAGCATTCACCTGAAACCATTGAAATACTAAATGTGTGGCAAATATTTCTCAAGACAAAGAATTTTCCAGTCTTATTCAGCTAGCAAACAGTGGAATAGCTATTGTAATGTGGGTTTTGTTGTGAAACATTTGGTCAGCTTGTAAACCACTTTACAACACCCCTGCAGAACCCACACTCGATAAGCTTAATAACAATGCATAGGAGAAGATTGTCGGAGATTAATAGATGTTCAGTATACGTCACATGGATGTGATGACTGACGTGTCATCTAAACAGGCTGTGGAATAGGCTGGTGCGTGGTGTGAACTTGATTGTATGCAACTTCTAATTTCGGAGGACTTTGTTATGTGAATTATATGGTACCAGTATGTGCAACAGTAAGTGATTAGCAGTGGTCTTTAGAATTCTAAGCATATCAAGCCTTTCTTGTTCATTGCTTATCTGATTTGCTGTTACATTAAGTGCGGAAGTAAGAAATAGCCTTGATTGTTATTCAGTAGTGTGCTGAAAACAAGAGGCTGTGTTGAGCTTGACGTTTTCGTTAATGAAGATATAAGAGTTCAGTTATGTGTAAATACTTGTAGTAGTTCCGTAAATGCAAATGAGTGAAGTCTTATTTGTAATTTATATGCAGGAATAAATTATTTCACAAAAATAAATCTGATACACATTCCATTTCCAGACTCGGTTGACCCAGTTACTCTCTTATATCTTTTCCTTGAATATTACGGTACCGGCACAGTCTAATATATACAGTCACGAAGCTCAATACTTACTAAATATCCAAACATAGGTAGTTGCTCACCACCAGGATCGCTACTATCGCCTCATCACAGACTCTTTCCCTAGCAGACGATAAAATGTATTGTACTTTCGATATCGTGTTCTTTTAAAAAAATTAACACCTTCCTTCCACTATTGAAATATGAAATACATAAGGTTTATATATTATTTTCATAAAATATATATTATATTCTATAAGCTCACCTTCCTGGATCTTTCGAAAGAAGGATAACTCTAACCTATTTTTCTTACAGTTTATAGTACTACAAACGTCTCCTTGTCCCATATTATTATTAAAATTATTGTATTTTAGCTGTTTACAGTTATTACAACCGATAACGAACATTTCACACTTTACATAGCTTTTCACAAAAATGCGAAATACGCCACAGTCGATCTAGACCAGGTCGTAATGTTTGTTCGGGTTTTCTATTTCAGTGTATGGAGCTCAGTGAAATATTATAGTATAACAACTAAGTTTCAACCGACTAATAGACTGGGCAGACGACAACGGACTGAAAATAAATCGAGACAAAACCTTACAGATGGTCTTCCGGAAAGGAGGGAAAATAAAAACTCAAGACCGTATCTGCTACAGAGAGGAAAACCTGAGCATCACCAACTGTTTTAAATATCTAGGAGTGACATTCCAACCCAGCGGAACCACATTCGGACTACACGCAGTCGCAGCCACTAGAGCTATGAGCGACGTACTCCACCTGCAGGCCATCTCATTGGAGATTTTCCGAGCCAAAATCGTCCCAATTCTGACCTACGGAATCCATGAAGAAGAAAGACCTGAGAGCATGGGAGAACGTAAAAGCCACATACCTAAAGAGGGCACTAGGGGTATCGAAGTTCACGCCATCCAGACTGGTGTATATACGAGGGGGATCCAGGAAATAACGATCGTTCGCGCATACCCGCCGCGCAGCTGACTCCTCTTCCTTGTTTGAAGGTCAACTGGCTTCCTTAACATGTGTTCTCATAATGTTGTGAGTTCTGGTTGCAACAAGTCGCCATTGTGCATTTTGTGTTACTTCAAAATGAACGACGTGATTGATAATCCTGCCGACTGTGAGGTGAGGAGTGTGATTCGATTTTTGAATGCCCGACATTTGAAACCTGCAGAAATTTACCGGCAATTGAAGGAAGTGTATGGTGATACTGTAATGTATGAAAGAAATGTTTGAAAATGGTGCGAAATGTTCAACAATGGGCGAACAAATGTCCACGATGAAACTCGACCCGGACGCCCATCACTCATCACAGAAGATCTGGAGACTAAAGTGAACGACAGAATCTTGCAAGACAGGCGCACATCACTCGACGAATTGCATATTGCCTTTCCTGACATTTCTCGTTCTTTGCTTGGTGAAATTGTGTCGCAACATCTTGGCTACCACAAAATCTGTGCACGATGGGTTCCATGCCAACACAAAACCCAGAGAATGGCCTCAGCATTGACATTCTTGATGCGATATCACACAGATGGAGACCCTTTCTTGATCAAATTGTGAATGGTGATGAGACCTGGGTGTGTCACAATATCCCAGAGACCAAGTGCCAGTCACGTCAGTGGCATCATCCCTCATCACCCAAGAAACCGAGAAAATTCAAACAGACTCTCTCAACACAAAAAGTCATGGCTACTGTCTTTTGGGATCGCAAAGGTGTTCTTTTGCTGGATTTCGTGCCAAAAGGCACTACGATCAATGCAAATCTTTATTGTGAGACTTTACGAAAACTACGGCGAGCCATCCAAAACAAGAGGCGAGGAATGCTTTCGAGAGGAGTTGTGCTTCTTCACGACAACGCCCGACCGCACACTGCTGCTTCAACTCGAGAATTGCTGGATCAATTCGGTTGGGAAATCTTTGATCATCCGCCCTATAGTCCAGACCTTGCTCCTAGCGATTTTCACCTTTTCACTAAGCTGTAAGACTTTCTGGGTGGTACGCGTTTTGGAAGTGATGAAGAGTTGAAGAAGACAGTGAATAGCTGGCTTAATGAACTGGCGGCAGAGGACTATAACACGGGAATTCTAAAGCTAGTGAACAGATACGACAAATGTTTAAATGTAGGTGGTGATTATGTAGAGAAGTAAAGGAAGCTTCAGTTATGTAACAGACTTTGTTTTTTCAAATGAATATATTTTTTTTAATTATTACAACAAAACGGTCGTTATTTCCTGGATCCCCCTCGTATTAACCAGAGAATCCTTCCTGATCGAAGACTTGCGAATCACCCTACTCTTGCCATCTACGGACGCCTATGAGAAACTTCTTGCAGAGAATCTACGAAAGAAGAGCGAAGTTGAAGAAGAATTCTATGGGACCAGCGCCATGACTGACAGGAGCTGGACAGGAACGAATCAACGGATGAGACATGTTGTTGCCAGGCTGGCAGTCCATGGATTTCATCACAAAGTGTGTAGCACAAGCGCTTTCCACACGGCAAATGACAAGTGCGTTTGTAAATTCTGTGATTCACATTGCGGCAAATACCATGCTCTGAACTGTAGCACATGCAGCAAAACAGTGACGCAACTCAGCGCTGAAAACTGAATTATCATCTATGCACACTTGTGCGCACTCTCTATATTATTATAACTTTATTGCGTATCATTGCTAAGTTTTATTTAGTGTAATGTGTCCATAAGTTCCCTTTACTTCTTGTTGCGTAATATGTTGCAGAAATAATTACAAAACTGTGTTATTTTAATGTGAAGAGAATTTTACATGTTAACATAATCTGTTCGCGTCAACATTTTAAGTTTAGAATGGAAGCTATTTTGAGGTTTAATAAAAAATAATTTATATTGTGATTTCAATTTAGCACATCTACCTTCTTTAATTTTAGACAAAACATTTACCATACCACTCGTATGAAATTAGTGTACGTACGATTGTGTTACTTCGATTCTTAAGTAGTAAATAAATACAATAATTCCGCACTCAATTGTAGTATTAAAATACAGACAAAATGAATGTCTGGGGTATCATACATGACATTATGCTGAATTGTAATGTATGATTGCGAATTTAGGAATATAAGTTAAATATAGTAAACATAACTTATAATTTCCATATGAATGGCAAGGCATTGGAGATCACTAAATTTAGACAGAAAGGGGCAACTGGTACAGTAAACATAACCTATAATTTCAACATATTTAAATTTCCGTGCGATGCAATTAAAAATTACTGAATCGTGCATAAATGAATGTACAAGAATTTCGCAATATTTAATCGAAATAAAGGCAGGTAATACACATACGAACAACGTAATTTTCACACCATAAATAATATTACACCTTAACTCGCAAGTGAATTATGTCTGAAGTGTCTCATAATCATTGTTTTAAATTGTATTAATGGAATTACACTACATTTTAGAGAAACATATTATGTTACTGTTTATGTATTCCAACTAATTTGTATGGTTGAAACGCCGCCCTTCGTGATCGGTTTAAGCGAGTTACACACGAGTTAGAAAGAGAAGAACTCTTTCTAACTCGTTGGTTACATGATCTGCCTTATAGTCTGTATTAAATCACGAAGGCTGTGGCACAGTCTATTGTTCCTAGTACTCGGCTAGCAACTATCGCGAGAATTGCAAAAAATCATCCCAAACTTCGTGACTGTATATTAGTAGACTGTGGTACCGGTATGAAGTTGTTGAATAGCTGAGATCTCTATGAGTAAGTGGATACAAGGAAGTTCCGTGCGTACACACCACACAAGCCCATTTTTCTGGCCATTTAATCTCTCTGCTTTAATTGATAAGTGACCTTCTTGTCTTATCGCAAATAATTCCATGAGTGGGGATGAATTTGATTCATTTGGCGATACAGCTCAAGTTTGTTAAAGGTATTACTATTCTTGGAAATATTATATTTACCCATTTTTGTTATTTAGTCAACTATTCGAAGATAAGCCTGAACCTCGTGATACCAATAAAGAATCACTCATAAGGCAACTAGGCCAGGAGATACTGGCGTAGGTTGGTGAGTTTCTTTAAATAGTGAAAGAAACTGCGTTTGGTGAATATAACTATCTTTTTACAAAGGCGAAAATTTCTAGGGAAATTTTGTATCTCGTAAAGGAGATCGAAACAATCGATTATCTTCCGAATTTCAGGAAATATCCTACGCACAAAACTTGAAAAAATTATGATGGATACCCCATTATGCAAGCAGAACAGCATACAGTTCTTACAAAATAGTGCGTAAACTATATTGACATTTTTTCCTTGGTTGTTTATTCATTTATTTATTTATTCGTTTCTTTCTTTACTTTTTTATTTTCTTATTGATTTACTTGTTACTTTCCGTATTCATTTGTTTATTTACTTCTTGCAATTTCTCGTGATAATGATACGGGTGTAGAGAAGTATTTGAACATGCAGCCCCTTATGCACGTATATTTTCTTGAGATAATAATGAATTATTACTCAGAGGTGCCTTGTAACTTACTACGAAGAAATTATTGAGGAATATCAAGGAGGTTTTAGAAGTGGTCGATCCACAACAGATTTGATATTCATTATGAGACGAATGCTTCAGAAATGCTGGGAGGAGAATGTAACAACAAATCATCGCTTCATTGACTTCGAATCCGCATATGAAAGTGTATGGAAAGAGGAATTATGGGATGAGATGTGTTTGTTGGGTTATCCCAAGAAATTGGTTAGACTCTGCTACATTCTGAATAAGAATGTAAAATCTGTAGTCAAAAGATGGAAGAGTGTATCCAAGGAATTCGAACTTGAGAAGGGCAGGAAGATGCACTTGCTCCCTTGCTTGAGAGATCAGTATGTAAGGCGAATATACAGGAAAGTGGAACTATCTTTAACAAATGCAGCCAAATCCTAGCATATGCGGATGATGTGGTGATCACGGGTAGGAGAATTCAGGATGTAAAGGAGACTTTTGAAATTTGGTCTACAGGTGACGAGGCCAAAACTAAATTTATGACAGTTTCTAAGAATGCAAGGCCGGCTAGACAATTTGGTACCTTTAATTTCGAAATAGTCGATGAATTTGTATATTTGGGATCTACTATAGCTGGTAATAATGACCTTAGAAAGGATGTTGAGAACAGGATTAAATCGGCCAACAGAGCTTATTATGCACTACTCCAGTGATGAAGAGCCAGAATGTATTTAGAACTACCAAAATCCAAATGTATAAAACCTTGATTAGACCAGTGGTTTTATATGCTGCTGAAACGCGGACTTTGAATGCGGATATGTGTAAGCGACTCAGGGTGTTCGAGAGGTAGGTAATGAGGAGGATTTTGGGAGCGGTATGTGAAAATGGTAACTGGAGGAAGAGACATAATGATGAATTAATGGCCATCTATGGTGAACTTGATATAGTATCTACGATTAGACTTAGCAGATTGGGATGGATAGGATATGTTGGTAGAACGACGAGCGAAAGGAAGGTATATCAGATATCCACAGTCAACCAGAAGGGAGAAAGAGGAGAGGAAGACCGAAGAATAGATGGTGGGATTCAGTCCAGGAAGACATGAGGATGTGCAGAATTACTGGATGGCTACAGTTGGTGAAGGATAGAGCAGCATGGAAGAGGACATTGCAGGAGGCGAAGGCCCACTTTGAGCTGTAGAGCCATGAATGATGATGATGAATAATGATGGTGCCTTGTAACTGGAGCTTCTTTTGACCATCTCGCTTTTAAATTTTCTCCTACAGTCTTCTACCGTTGGATTAATTAATACTTTTGGGTAGAATTTATGTAGGATATTATATTATACCAATTCGTACATCAGATTCTTTGAGAAGGATTGCAAGAGTGTTCTTCACTTTGTGGAATTGTGCTATTTTTTTCGAAGTTATTGACAGTAAACATATGCGTGTCAATTCCTGCGCACCTTCTGGTATGGTATACTTAAGTCATAAACAGTTTAATTCTATCGTTCAGCAAACAGTGACAACAAAAATAAAATCTATATCTACATAAGGCATAGTCTTCCTGCCAGTTTCAGTTTTCATCCTTGGTGAGTTCCATGTTCCATTATTGTGTTTAATTTGATTGTTTCCATGGATTTTCCTGTTATATAAAGTAAAGTGTCGTACCTATCATATGCAGCACAAATAACCGTTGAATATATATATATATATATATATATATATATATATATATATATATAATGATTATTGTGTAAATGTAATAATGACACAAGCATATTGTATTATACAAAATTAAAAAGAAGTTAAAATTTGTTAAACATTAGATGACTGTGAAAAAAATACGTTTCAAAGATTTTATGAATATGTTCTATTAGAATGTAGCATAATATTAATAAATATATCTATAGAGCAGCTGGCTAAGGACTGGAAGGTCCGGGGTTCGATCCCAGGTGGTGACAGGATTTTTTCTCGTTGCCAAACATTCAGAACGGCCCCGAGGTTCACTCAGCCTCCTATAAAAATTGAGTACCGGATCTTTCCCAGGGGTAAAGGTGGTCAGAGCGTGGTGCCGACCACACCACCTCATTCTAGTGCCGAAGTCATGGAAAGCATGGGGCTCTACCTCCATGCCCCCAAGTGCCTTCATGGCATGTTACGGGGATACCTTTACATTTTTAACATAGTAATAATACTAATAATAATAATAATAATAATAATAATAATAATAATAAAATAGACACAAAATTTAAAATACCGATAATGTAAATTGTATACAATTTTAATAATACTCCCCCCCCCCTCGATAAAATTGTGGGTGCGCCACTGATCATACATACCACAGCCTATAGATCCAGAAACAAAATTTAGGTCACTTGAATTTTCCAAGTTCGACTTATAATTTCGGCTGTCCGGTCGTTCAGGGAACAGGCGTAGCAAACACAATAAGCTGCAGGCTGTAGTGCAAGCCTTTGGGTACAAGCAGAGCCTTCTTTAGTTACAAGCCGGGGCATGGGTAGGTTTGGCAACGCAGAGTGGAGGCGGGAGATTTTAGAGTAATATTGTGTTTGCTCATTGCTTTCGTTATACGTAACGCGTATTTTTTCAATATTACTTCATGCACAAAGGTAAGATCAAGATTCAGATAGTGATGTAAATTATTACGGGTTCGAAAATAGCGTTTTATTGCAATCAATTAGCTATACTTCAGAATACGGCGTAAGTAGGCTACTTACATACAAAGGCTGCCACTTAAAATAATTACAAAAAAAACATGTTTTTATTGATAGTACGAAGGTAAATAAATAAAAAAGATATTCCTTGCACCGAAAATAATAAAATCAATAATGCAATAAAGACGTAAGTTCCTACGCAGTATTCTTAAGTTCCATTCAGTTAACAAATTTGTGGCTAGCAAATTGACAATGTTTTGCGACTTAATGGTGTTTCATTTGTGAAAGGTTTAGGATATATTTTAATATTATCTTATGCGATTATCTATCGTGTTTTTCTACAAATATTTCAGATGCCTAGAAAGTGCTGTGTGCCTATGTGTCGTAGCAACTACACTTATAATTAAAAAAATAAATTAAAACATACTTGTTTTTTCATTGATGGTACAAGGGAAAATAAATAAATACTTAAAGAAATGTTACTTGTACCAAAAATAAATAAAATAATGACGTACTTTCGCAATACCCTATTCCAATCAATTAACCATTATGTGGCTAGTAAATTGACAATGTTTTGCCGCTTAATGTTGTTTCACCTCGACATGAAAGGTGTAGGATATCATATGCATTTTAATTTCATGTGATTATGTCGTGCTTTTCTATAAATATTTCAGATGTCCAGGAAGCCAGTTTTAGTTTGAACCTGGCCAGTCACCATAACAATACTGTTATCCTAAATTATTTGTTATAAACTTTTTAAAATATAATTTTAAATAAATATAACTACAGAAAACAAGCTAAGAATGTGAATTATGCAAATAGGCCTAAAATAAAATGTAAACAGAAGAAACTATTGACGTTCCTATTATAATAAAAGTATGAGGATGTAAATACAGTTGAGCCAAGTAAAACAATCTATGAAAAAATGAAAACACATCCCTTCAACATAATACGTAACAAAACGCAACATTATGTATTAAGTACATGTATGTATGTATCAATTAGCGTAAACTCAGTGGACTTTAAATCCTGTAAATACCAAGTGGGTGAATGTAGAGTATCCAACGCCCACTGAACGAATATTTCACTTTTATCACTGCCAATGTTGCGCTATAATCATATATGCAAGGTAGGCTATAACAAAAACCTAAACTAACCAAACCTGTCAAAGAAACAACAAGTTATACTAAATATGTGTAAAATTGGCCAATGTCTCTATAGTGGGCGGGACATAAGTAACATTGACCAAACCAAAAAAGTGATTATATGCATGTACAAATTATAGATAGTTCTGACGTATAGCAGGCATTCCGAATCTTCAACAAAACTGCAACATTTATGGGATCACAAAACAGCTGTTTAAAATGACTTTGAAAACCAACGGCGTAACTTTATTGATATAGCAGGCGAGACCCAACAATTTAACTAGAATTCTGATACACACAAATCACAAATAAGAATATAAAAATGTGGTTATACAATATTTAATAGAATAGTCAATTACTTTGTCATCCATAACCGTAAAAATTCCCAAAGACTGCAACCATTTTATTTTCATTTATTGTCTTGTTTTTTTATCACCAACACACATTTAGTTTATAATACATCAACAATTAACGTTTGGTACGACCGCAAACATAATTCCATCGACACACACTTATATTGTAACTTTAATTTACATTGAAAATCGGCATTAGCACAAACACGTGTACTGTACGGTCAGCCTCCGGGTGACAGTTAATTACAGTGTTGCCGACGTATGGCCCCGGCTTGTAACTAAAGAAGGCTCTGGTACAAGAGAAAAAACTGATTAGCAAATTACGATACAAGCTTACTACAGACTGAGGAAAAATACCGCCTGCCCCCTGAGAATCTTGATGGAAAACGGGAAGATTTAAAATATTTTATTGAGACAGTCTAAAAGTATAGAATGAATTGAAGCGTGTTTCATTAGTGTGACAGTATCTTCATATGGAAAGCAAAGTGATATGAATTCAAAGGAATAATATAATTAACAAAAAATTATATTATCCTATAAGTGTTGTCAGTTATACATATCGCATCATGAAGCATAATTGGGAAAATTTTAGAACACGGATTGCACCTATCAAATTATGTCTTAAAATACTAAAAAGAGCAGATTTGTCTGTGTTTGTCGAATGCGCATCATTACATTTACAAAAAGGCACTTTTCAGTGCCAATAATTTATTTTGTGTGCACAAGGTTGGAATTTTGAAGTAAGAGGTAAAGGGTGCAATCCATGTTCTGAAGTTTATGCGCATGATTTATCGCATTGTTTGCAATTCTGCAGTAGACTCGCTTTGTATAATCGAACTGTATCGTATACAAACACATGCAATAATCCAACGAGTTGGTGTAATCCCCCTACTTACGTCAGTGTTGCTGTGTTGCCAACCATGCAGTAAGTGATTGTCTTACGTTATGTAATAATTTTAATCCTGTTGCGATAACAATTGCAGAGTAATGCGATATTTTTTTAATCATTTTATTCCTTAGTATTCATTCCACTTTGCTCTCCGTAGGAAGAAATTATCACATTAATAAAAACATTTGCATTTATTCTATGTCTTTGGTACATTCTGGATGAGTATGGCCAGCTTTATGACAAGATTCTCAAGGGAGAGCCCGAATGGCCGGATTCTTAGTAAGACTGCATTATGTTCGTAGTTGCCATTGCTGCTTCTGTGCGAGAAGTCATTCAAGTTTATTCGTATTTAGTAATCTGTAAAGATTCCTAGTCCCGCGCCGTGGCGTCGCGGTCTAAGGCATCCTGCCTAGGACCCGCGTTACGGAATGCGCGCTGGTTCGATTCCTCATGGGGGAAGAAATTTTCTCATGAAATTTCGGCCAGTGTATGGGACCGGTGCCCACCCAGCACCGTGATGCACTTGGGGAGCTACGATAGGTAGGGAAATCCGGTTGCGAATACCAGCTATAACGGCTGGGGGATCATCGTGCTAACCACACGATACCTCCATTCTGGTTGGATGATCGTCCACCTCTGCTTCGCATGTGGGCGTGAGGGCAGCAGCCAGCTGGTCGGTCTAGGCCCTTCACGGGCTGTAGCGCCACGGATTATTATTTAAATATTTCTTATTATACATTGTTATTAATGTTATATTTTTGCGATAATATTGTGGAAAATTTAATAATTTTTAGACTATAGTTCCATAATTTTCTTATCGTTGGCAACATTGCAGTGTTGGCAGCAGTGTTGCCAATTCAGCGGTTTTTCCACTAAATATGGCGTTTTTCAGTATTAGTTTAGCGGTTAAATTATTTTATGGAGGCCTACTGCTGATTTATATATATTTTTAGCAGTTCCAGCGGCGATGTAATTTCATTTTACATTGACAATTTAGCGATTTCTACACTGTTTCACAGCGGATTTTTTTAAGAATCGTGTTGACAACAATAGTTGGCAGATGACAGTTTTTAATGATGGCTCCTCATACAAAGTCTCTTAAGTCTTCCGGTAAACTAAATGTGTTTCGAATATTTAGGGCATAGCATAATAAGTGCTGGACGACGCAAAATGTATATTGTGAATTTTATTTAGTAACAACAATGTAATTTATTCGCCACAACAATAATTCCTTTCCACAATTCACCTTAAACACTCTCGTCAACAATTGGATTTTCACTCAACACAGTATTCGTTATAGCACTCCACCGACGACAATGACAATTTACTTGGACTATTACGCACAACAATGAACTGTTAATCTTAACTAATATTTACAAAGCACAATTTACAAATCAGAACTATCAGTTCTCAGTTCACAGTTCTTCTAGCTCAGCCACTCGAGTTCACAGTATCTCGAACCACAGACCTCCAGAGACAGTTCACTGAACTCGAACTCAGGTCCCCTCCAACTGCGGTCCACTGCACTCGAACTCAGGCCTTCGGATGCTGACGCAGATGCGGACGCACACTCGAGTCGAACTCCGGTACACAAGACTGGCTTGCTTGCTCTGGCTTTCTCACTGACTGGCTGACTAATCAACTGAAAACTGCTGTCGTTCCTTCGCGACCGTAATTTATAACCACAGCGACGTAGCCTCGAAAGTTCGAATTCGCGAGTCTTCCATTTCGACGGATTTCTCGGCCTCTCTAGGCAAGCAGAAGATGCGCGCGCAAACTCTCTCCACTCTCTCGCCGCGTTGGCCCTTTCCCCTCTCAGCCGCGCGCCATTCCAAAGTGCTCCGCGCGATTTTCTCTCTTGCGGGACGCTGGTCGTGAGTTCGAATCTCACGTCGCTGTCACAATATGGTTGATCCTAACCGAATTACTTTTGTGGCGTGTCTTCTGTTACTGGCAGAAATTGTGGCCAATGTGTCTGTGATCCATCCAGCGAATAGGGATTATAAAGAATAGACACTGAGCGAATTTTCCTGTGTTTTGTTTCTCTGTGCGCCGGCGTTTAGTTCTACTTTCAAGCGCTAGAGGTTAGTGTAATCGAGCATACGCTAAGATAATAATTGAGTGTTCTTATTAGGCCTACATTGGATATTATTTTAAATTTAAGAGTAATATTCATAGAATCGGTGTGCTTTAGGAATTTAGTGATGTTTATATTATCAGTAAATGGGAACTGTGTAATACTTGTGACATGGAAACACACAACGATATTATGTGTAGTGTTTTAGAAACTCGGTTTTCCCGTTGGACTGATGAAGATAAGAAGGATGTGTTGGTTAAAGGAAAGCTGACTCCTGTACTGGAAAAAAGTTACACGAAACACTTCAACAATGCTTGGTATAGTGATAATCCATGGCTGTATGGGAGTGCATATTTAAATAAATTATTCTGCTGGCCGTGTTTTCTCCTTGGCGTCAATAAACACAATTGGAATAAGGTAGGATTCTCAGATTTTTTCAGTATATCCCGCAGCCTTCGCAAGCACGCGGATTCGGCTGAACATCTAAAATGTGCGCTAGACTCAAGCGGCTTGAAAAAATCTTAACACAGTTGCCGATGTTCTGCATGAAAGTTCAATGAAACTGTCAGATTAAACAGACTCATAATGCACATTGTTATTGATACAGTTCTGTATCTGACCAAACAAGAGTTGGCCTTTCGTGGCCACGATGAAAGCGCTACTTCTTTGAATGGCTGCAATTTTAAGGAACTCCTTAATGCATTAATTTCAAGAAGTTCCCAGGAAATTTAAGATCACTATTCAAAAATCAAACATGTTTTTAGTGGCGAATCTAAAATAATTCAAACTGAAGTTATAGAATGCATTTCTGAACTGATAGATGAGCATGTAAGAACTCAGACAAAGGAATGAGATTTCTTGTCTGTAAAAATCGAAGACACAACCGATATTGCTCAAAAGTCACAATGCTGCATCATAATAAGCAGGGAACGGATTTATATGGACTAAAAATATATGAAATATGTAAATATATATGTAGTTATTTTTACCAAAATATGGAATTAAATATGGATTTTTACCAAAATATGGAATTAAATATGGACTTAAAATTATAAAAAATGACTATGTACGTTAAATATTGGTACATTTTAATCAAACTAAACAAAAATATAATGGACGTACCTTATCTTCCAATGTAGTTTCAACAAAACACAATTTTTATTGTCTGTTACCATAACAATAGGTTACAAACATTTCTTTCAAGTGCTGAAAAGTGAATCTTCTTCTATTGTCTCTGAGGATAGATTTATACTGACTAAAAGAGCGTTCGACGTCACAAGAAGTAACTGGTACATAATTCAATTTCACAATGTCTGCTTGGGATAAGTCCAAGTTAATCTTCACTGTTGATTCACCACTCATCACAGCAACAACCTTTTGTAGTTCTTCATATCCAGGGTTTTTTGAAAGTACAGTGTCCACCTTAGCTCTTACTGCATCTGCAACTTTACCTCTACCACGATTCAGTTGTTCCACAGTACTATTTATAATTTCAAAACTTTCAGATAGTGAAAGGTGCCTATTTTGGAGACTTTTGAGCGTTTTTATGATGCATGAAAATGTATGCTGAATGTGAGCTAAGTCATTCTTCACACTTATGTCACAGGTAACTGTTTTCGCAGTATCAATTGAGACTGCATCTTCAGAGTCCAATGCAAGGAGAACATTGTTAATAGAGTCTATATGTTCGGCATAATATTCAACTGCTTCTAGCCATGTACCCCATCTAGTTAAAATTGGCTTTGGTGGCAATGGAATTTCAGGGTACATTTCTTTCAACACGTTAACTCTACTGGGAGCTTTGAGAAATACTTTTTCACTGATGAAATCAACAAATCTACTTTAGGAAATTGTCTCTGACCACTTCTGCCACACGATGAAATGCATGCGCCACACAAGTAAAATGAGTCAATTTAGGATATACAACAGATAATGCTTGTCCAGCTTTGACCATATAAGGGCAGCATCGCTAATAAAGAATAACACATTATCGTACATAATACCCTTTGGCCACAGGATACCCATAGCTTCGTTGAACAGTTTAACTATAGTTTTGTTATTGCACTTTTCTAGAACATCACAATGTAAAAGAATTCGTTCAGAATATTGTTCACTTAACAAACCGATAACTACATTACCAACAAGTCTACCTTCTTTGTCGGGAGTCTCATCAATGGAAACCCAAATTGAACTATCTTTAATTTCATCTCTTATCTTCTGTATTGTCTCATCGTAGATGGATGGAGCATACGTCTTCCTAAGTGTTGACTCATCCGGGATTGTATGTTGAGTATATTTTTCAAGGAATTCCCTGAAGACCTTATTCTTTAGTTTGTAGAGAGGAATATCAGCAGAGATGAGAGAACGGCACAGGTCGATGTTAAACTCAGATCTTACATTCGATGTTGTTGGTTGTGTTAAAAACAATTGTCTCTGCTTGGAATTTAGTTGTTTGTTGGCCTGATGTTTACTAGTTGTAATGTGTTGTTGCACCAGGAACTTTTGTGTAGATGATACTGCACACTGACACAAATTACAAAATAATATTTTATTGTCAGTTGATAAACCATCTTCTTTAAATTCTGAAATGTAACTTGTTAGTTTTGATTTTAAATTGACTGAATGACGTACTTTTGGCATATTTACCGTCTTTATAGTATGATTTACAAAACTGAACCTATGTGTACTCTGACTGGCATTTAACTGTTGAGCTGCACAACTGAAGTCTGTTAAAAATTTTAAATTAAATTAATACAGTTTTGTAACTTACTTTCCCATTGTTGATAGGACTGCTAATTTTCAAATAACTCTGATGTTAAAGGGATTACTGAACATGTGTTTAAATCTCTATTGTTGAAATGTATTTTTAAAAGTTAATGGAATTTTGTTTTGTTTTATTGTTAAACCTAATATAATATGGACTGTTTTATATGAAATATGGAAAATATATGGAAATTAACGAAAATATGTACTAAACTCTAAAATATGGAAAAATATGGAAAATAAAAGTAGGATTTTTCAACCCTACACATTGTGAAACATAAAGATAATGCAAAATATAAATTATATTAGCTTTATAAGTAAATATGTATTTACATATAAATCCTTTCCCTGATAATAAGATTGCTAAATTCAGATGCTGAACTAGTGGAACGATTCTTAGGATTCTACGATGTCAGTTCAAATCAGTCGTCAGAAACATTATTCCAGCTGGTTGACTCAGTTTTAGAGCGATATGTCTACAAATCAAAACTTGTTGGCCAGTGCTGTGATGGAGCTAGCGTAATGGCTGGCCATTCAAATGGCCTGCAGAAGAAAGTTAAAGACGTGGCCCCCCAAGCTAGTTTTGTACACTGCTTAGCTCATCGCCTGAACCTTGTTCTGAAACAGAATTGCAAACAAATACAAAAGTGTCGGATATTTTTTTCTAACATAAGCGGAATACCACCATTCTTCCACCACTCCGCTAAGAGAATTTACGTACAGGATACGACTGTAGGAAGACGTATACCGACAGTGGTAGATACAATGCCAGACTTCTCCGAGTAATTGTTGAAAACTGGGATAATCTGAAGTCTGTATTTGAAGAAATAATGGGAGATCCAGAATCAGATGAGACTGCAGTGCTGCTTTCAGAGGTATATTTGAATAACATGAATGATTTCGAATATGCATTTTTTTGCTTTGTATTTCATAAACTTTTTGAGCTTACTGCTATCCTTTTTGATATTGTGCAGAAGTCCTTAGATATCGCGTGTTGCGCTGCAGCAATACAAAACACATGCAGTGTTGTCAGCAGCAGAAGAAGCGAGGATTCTTTTGCAAAAATATTTGAAATGGCGCATGAAAAAGGTGGCATCTCTGCAAGAAAGTACAAGAATCTAATAAAGGAGCAATTGTATGATAGTTATAAGACATTATATTATGAAATAATTGATAACATTCTAATGCAGATGAATATCAGGTTTCAAGATATAAACAAACTCAAATTTGTTGCTTTGATACTTCAGAATTCGAAGTGTATTCAAAAACGTTTCCGAATAGTGAGCTAAACTCATTACATGAACATTATCCAGCATTGTTCCCAAGAATGTCTCGTCTTAAAGCCGAACTTGAGTTGCTTTACTCCGACAGTCAGTACAAAAATGTCCCCATTCAAAATGTTGTTAAACTATTGCGGGGAAATGAAGTTCATAAAGATTTCATTAATTATGACAGTGCCATCAATAAGTGTGTCCGCGGAAAGAAGTTTTTCTTACTTGAATCGAATTAAAAACTATTTGCGTAGTTCCATGTCACAACAAAGACTCTCGCCACTCGAAAATATTTCCATGCAGAAGGAAATTGTGAACAAAATTATGAAAAATCAACCTTTCCACGACGATGTGCCCGATAAATTCGCTGCCATGAAGAACAGAAGGATTCAGCTTGTCTTCAAAAAATAGGTATGATTACGTATTACTGTTAATTTTTTATTACTTTATTATTACTAAGCCTATCATCATAATCATCATCATCATCAATGTCACGTATTTTTAATAAACCGGCATTTAATATACGTAGACTTATACATGATTTTTGTTGTTATAAAATTAATAATCGATCTAACACTGCTTCACGTACTTTTTACGTCACGAGCCGCCACTGCAACGATTTAGAAATAGATTTTCTAAATCGTTGGTGTAGATGCAATATTTTATTGGTATCAACCTCGGCTTTCCCAGACCTAATGTCACGGCAGTATTGATCTCTGCTTGTGAGTCCGTTGCAGCGTAGAGGGTCAAATTGGAAAGGTGAGCTGTAATATTCTGTCAGTGACCTATTTATCTTTGGACGTTGACACGCAGGTATGTTTATGTGATATTATATTCCGCATCCTGATGCATTATTCGCAAGGGAAAATTTCAGTATACGGATTCCTCACGGACAATTATATCTTACAATACTAAGAAGAGCAGATTTGTCTGCGTTTGTCGAATGCACATCATCATGCTTACGAAAGGCCCTGTTCAGTGCCAATAATTTATTTTGTGTGCACAAGGTTGGAATTTTGAAGTAAGAGGGAAAGAATCCGTGTTCTGAAATTTATCCAAAATATTTATAGTATAAGATATTCCCGAATGCTTTGTTTTCTCTTTATTTTAGTAGGTATTACCATAGTAAATGTTGGCCCATAGCAAAGAAATATAATTAATTCTTTCTACCTCATTAATTCCGAAATGGTGGGGAGGAAGGGGGAGTTGTTTCATTACCAACTAGGCCATGTCTGTCACCTTTAGCATATTTTCTTTTGTTAAGTTGATATACGGGCTTTAACACCTGTGGTCATATCGCGTGTTAGGATCTGTGGGTATACCAGTAGGCGTTGTTCTATTGTGTGTTGTAGATTGCGTGATTGATTTAATATTTTGATTAATGTTTATGATGAATCATGGTATGTAAATTTCCAATCCGGCATTTGTATGTGTGTTGTCCACACCTGTGAAGTAACTGTCAGCGCGTCTGGCCGCGAAACCAGGTGGTCCGGGTTCGAATCCCGGTTGGGGCAAGGTTTTTTCCGGGGTTTTCCCTCAACGCAATACGAGCAAATGCTGGGTAACTTTCGGTGTTGGACCCCGGACTCATTTCACCGGCATTATCACCTTCATATCATTCAGACGCTAAATAACCTAGATGTTGATACAGCGTCGTAAAATAACCCAATAAAATAAAAAAAATTGTATGTGTGACTGAGGGAAACCATGAAAAACCCAATCAGATTGGCCGGCCAAATGCAGCTGAGATTGCGCACTCTTTCACCGGAAAACACACAGACTCCAATTTCGCCAGACTGGCATATTTGAAGTCGTATTCATGTCGATATGTTATACACACATGAATTCTGGAGGTGTTCGACTGAATTTTTCACTGCCACAGAAAAGGAAGCTTCTTTCACACTTCGTTTCTTTTGTGGAGATCTACGAGTCTCTTTCCCTTTTAAATGAGGTGGAACATCTTTGCTATTGCATTGGCAAGTAAATGTGTTCTCTCGTTTCAAAAAAGGCCTAAACATATTTGTTCTCAAAGCGTGCACAACACAAAAGACTTTGTTTTGTCGGATAACTTTCTTCATTTTTTAAATCCATTGCTTCGTTAACATATCACTTCCCAATGGAAATCTGTGAGAAAAATATACATGTTATAGAATCTTACTATCAATAACAACTGTTATTATAATATGTACTAAGAAATTATGGCAAAATACTTCGAAATACGATATAGCCACCAAGCAGCTCAGTCAGCTAAGACGTTTGCCTGCCGATCCAGAGTTGCACTCTGGCACAGGTTCGATTCCCACCAGAGTGCTGCATTGGAGTTAAATCGCTCGCTTGAACTCGGTCGAGTGTCGCACCCTCGAGTGAGATACGATCGGTCGTGATACGCTCGTAATAAATAGAAGCACAGTACAAGGTCATCTCACCGACATGTCTTATCTTGTATGGAAGGCGACAGATAAAATACACATATGTTTTGCTCACACGGTAAAAATAAGGCTTTATTTTCTGCGTTTATGACAAACGTTTAATGGAACAGTCAATGGAACGTACCAAAACAGGAACATGAAGTTATAAATAAAATAGTATGAAAAATTTCGATATACAGTTATTATTGCTAATTAATAATTATTCAATATTTGCTTTACCACATATATAATATGATAAGTCCATACATAGTGTTCCGCCTATATACTGCGACAATGTAGAAACGTTTTACAAAATATTATTGATATATCAGTAGATTAATAGACCTAACAATATTAGTACAGAGATAACGTCACAGAAAATATAATAAAACGAATAATCATGATGCACAACTGTTACAGACGCAAAGATTGATACACTAATTATTATTATTATTATTATTATTATTATTATTATTATTATTATTATTATTATTTTTACTAGAAAACTTGATACAGTTCTTGCATTATCGTGATTGTGTTCTCCGTTTATAATAATTACATTAACATCCAATAACATCTATCAGATGTGGCAAAAACAAAATCACTCCTGTGTGGGGGAAAGAAAAAAGAAAAAAAACATTTACCTACAACATTTATATTACATTTTAAAGCAAGTTTTGTAGTTTTGCTATGGAGAGGTTAGTTAAACACCGCAAAGTTTTGAAATGATAAACATCTATGATGTTACTACACAGTTCATCACTGTACCATGAACGAATGTCTAACGCTCGGCTTGTACCGTTCGAGGATTTATCGCTCGTGACAATTTTACCCATCATGCACGTGCGCTACCTATCGGATTATGCTATAAACTAGTTGGCGCTCGAGCGAAAACGTCCGATGCAGACCTCTGATTCCCACTATTCTATGTACTTAAACATTTGATTATTTTCTTTGTAACATTTGCTACCAGTATTAATATTGTTGAATTATGTTTTATTCTTGGTAACCGAAGTATTTGATTTCTTTACTACGTATAACTAAGTTTTATTGAGCCCTGATCACATACATAACAGATTGGCTATCACCTGACATGTGGAAGAGAACAAAATCCAGGATCACCACCATTGATTGGGAACGACTGCTAGATGAAAGTACAGTTGGAATGGAATGGAGAACACTATAGCCCAGCACTGCGACCTGTGAACCCTCAAGCTAGGCACATTCCCAAACTCACACTGGCTGACTACACAAAGGTTCCCAGCTTTTGAGCAGACAACCCTCTTCGTCCAGCAGGTGTGTGGTTTCGTGAACTGCTCTCTGTTCTCCACATCCGCCTGCCAACAGTTCGCCCACTGGAATATACGGCCACCACCGTGGATTATGCGACGTCCCATGTTTGATGTAAGTCTGAGCGGAAGTTTTAAGAATTGTACACCAGCTTTTGTTTATAGATTTCGTTTTAGTGAACTTTTATCTCAGTTTCCAAATTATTCATTAGTTTTTACTGACGGATCCCGAGCAAATGATTGTGTTGGTTGTTCCTTTGTTGCAAATGGACAGATATTTAAATATAAATTGAGCCAGTACGGTAGTGTTTTTCCGCAAAACTATATGCTTTTTATAGAGCTTTGTTGTTTTTAGTTAGACAACCCTGGAGCAGATTCCTTATCTCCTCTGACTCTTTAAGCGCCATTCAGTCCTTGCAGCATTTGAATTCTAGTGATCTGCTTGTGTTGATAACCCAGGAACTTTTCCACACTCTCCTAACCTCAAATTATGAGATTGGAATAGTGTGGACTCCGGGTCATGCGGATGCTGCAGCAAGGGATGGTGCTTGAATGGGCTGAGGTGTATTGGCGCGAGAGGTGGTAAGAAATCGATAATTATCTGAAACATACAATATGGTGGCAATGGGAAGGAGAATGGTCTGCACAAGAATGAAATGAATTACGAAGAATAAAGAATACTGTTCGAGTTTGGGATTCATCCACAAGAGCGTCACGAAACGAAGTTTTACTCACTCAATTGAGGTTTGGCCACTGTCATCTGACACATGGCCATCTGCTACGTGGCGAGCCTCAGCCGGAGTGTGATATATGCCATGTTCCTCCTATGGTGGAATATTTTTTATTGCGTTGTAGAAAATATGACCGTGTCCAACAGCAATATGGAATTTAGCTGGCTCTGCATGACGCTCTTGGAAATGATTTTAATTGTACAAATGCAGTTCTGAAATTTTTATCGAATACAGGACTTTACAGAGTGATTTAGTTTTTAATGACCCTTTTTGCTTATCCTCCGGCCCCTTTACACCCAGAGATTACATTTGTTTAGTATATGTTTTTAACAAACTTGACATTTGGACCTTTTACATCCGAGCATTTTATAAATGCGTCAGGTAATTTATTTCCGGTGGCATTTGTGTTATTATTTTATTGTTTCTTTTTAAATACTAGCTAGAGTCTGAGAACTGCTCACTTTTATGAATTTTTGTGCATCGTCTTGTTGAAACTGCATTTGTTTGCCTCGTTTTAACCGTGACAACGTTGTTTAGTTCTTTTAAGCATTCTGATAAATTACCGTATTGTGTTTCTGCTTTGTGAAGGATTTTAGATAAGGGCGCATATAGCCATAGTAGTTGACGCGCCCTTTTTTAAACCCCACTAACTAGGCTAGTCCCCTCCGTGCGTTGTCAGCCAACGATCATGGAATGATATCGAAATTTTATTGTCTTTATTTACATTCCATGGTATTCGTACATCGCTTCACAACTAGATTATGGAACACGTAAAAAAACTCTTAATAGTATTATTTGTAGTCACAGTCTAGTTGACATATATACAGAAGAATTTAACAATATAGTCTACTAGTACAACACAAATGTTTAGTATCAATATTTAATGCAAGACAGAAATATCCGTGACGCATCGTTGAATGTCATAAATTCACCTGCAGAATAGAAGGCGTGAGAAATTAGGTACTTCTTGACCACATATATAACAGACTGGCCATCCCTTAGAGAACAACCACAGGATCGCCACCATCGATTGGGAATGGCCACTAGGTGGAAGTAGAGTTGGAATGTAATTTACGGGAGGGGGGCACTATAGCCCGGGACTGTGACCTGTTATGATCTATTGCGCTAATCCTCAAGCTAGGCGCATTTCCAAACCCCACCAGTTGACTAAACTGAGGTTCGCTGCATACCCAGGCTTCAAGCAGGCAATGGAGAAATGATAACGGAATGATGTAGACGCGTAATATGGGGAAAAATGGGAGGGCCCCGAGAAAATCCCAACTGCGACCTTGTCCGTCACAAGTGTCACTATTGATTTTTCAATAAAGAATCGCAGATCTAACCGGGACTCTAACCCAGACCTCCTATGTGAGATCATTCATACCCCGCAGGGGTTGGAAGTACTGTTGCTCCATGCAATCAAATGAGAGTTATAGCATGATTTCTTATGCAGTAGATAGATGGCAGCATAGTGCCGCCAAATCCTACAAGGCTGAGCTATTATATGCACTTAATGTCAATTGCTATGGCCTATCTGGCAGGGGCAAATTTGCCTACAAGGGTAGCTGAAATTACAAAAGAAAAAGTTTATAATATAACATATTGTAATAATTTTGTATTATTAGTTTTACCATAGTAATTAAAATTAAAGTAATTGTTACATATATTTTGTGTAATAATGTCAGCGGTAACCCAAACCCTTTAACCAGTATACGCCACTGCTATCTGGCTACGATTTAAGTTAATTCCCTCAACTGTAAAGCATCGTCGTCTTTCATTCCTGGCTGTTGTTCTTGTAATACAGTGACACTGTTTTCTTTGGCTGCGAGGTTTTCATTTTGTCCTCCCCCGCTGCTAGGAGCTTATCTTTAAGCTCATTTATTGTATGCAGTTTTGGAATAAATCTTATTTTTAACCCTTACTGCCTGGGACAGTTTTGCACACACTGGTTTAATATTGAAATAACTTAAGTGGTCCTCTTTTTCTCAACTGATGTTACATATGGTCAGATCCAGTTATTCTTGAGACAGTGTGCCATATCTGTCCCAGTATGCAGTTTGAAATATTATATGCTTATATTATAAGTTATATGAATATAAAACCAGTATGTGCCATATCTGTCCCAGTATACGAAAAGGGGTTAAGTGCCCCCTCCCCAAAGATAGAAATCGCATGGTGTTAAATCTGGACTTTGTGAGGCCCACAAATTTGTACTGATAATTCTCCTTCCGAAAATTCGACGCAATTCTGTCATGGATTCTTCAGCAGTGTGACCAGTGGCAGAATCTTGCTGGAAATATACAGAGGAACGTTCTTCATAAGTCACTTCATTTAAAAATGGGTCTAGGATCTAATTCACATAATGCTCGCGGGTTTTTGTGCCCTGAGTGAAAATAGGCCCAATAATTCTGTGTCCGTTAATTGCACACCACACGCCTATTTTTTCACCATACAAAGGTGTTTCAAGTACAAGATTGTGTTTCTCCTGATTGTAATACCGATGATTTTGAGAGTATACGTGACCATTTAAATGTAAATAGGCCTCATTAGAAAAATAAATTAATGTCGGATCAATTTTCTCAGAATTTACTTTGTCTACAATGCAATTACAAAAATGCAACCTCTTATTGGGATCTTGTTCATCTAACTTTTGAAGTACCGGAATTCTGTATAACTTTGATTTATATAAGAACTGAAATCGAGTCAGTCAGAACTTCTTAAAGTAATTAACAATTTCATAAGAAGGTGTCAACAGTGTGTAGCAGTTGGTGAGTGATATTTTCAACATCTACTTTGAGCTGGATAAGTACAAATTCCTATAGGAAATATTTCAGTCCTGGGAAACCAGGTGGCCGCTTTGCCGCAGATAAGCTCCTAGTGGCGGGTGACAGGAAATAAGACATCTAGAAATCAATTCCTCGTTCATTCGCATCTAAAGTTTTCATATCTGTTGGTGAACTATTGACTATATACGTCTTTCATTTTTCAGTTGAATGCCTTTATAAGAATCTTTCAGTCATTAAGCAGTCGTCAAAATGACTCACGAGCACATTGTGGCTTGCAATGATTCTATTCAACATCTAAAGTTTTCATTCTCAAACTTTCCATTTGTATTTGAACTGCGAGTGGCGTATCGTTGCAATGTCTCTCTCGAAACCATGAACCTCTGCAAAACGAAAGTTTCAAGTTGGGAGGACATTTCATCCTTCCAATAATGAGAATATTAAATGTATGATATTTTCACAAGTATTTAGGAAAACGGTTGTATATCATAAAACGGCATTATACTTCAATGATGAAACATTAAAAGATTAAGTATTATTATTATTATTATTATTATTATTATCATCATCATCATCATCATCATCATCTCTGTACGTCGATCCTTTTTCAGCAGATGTACGAATAATGCGGTTAGATCTTCAATTTAAAGTCACAGATTTACAATGTGATGTTAAATGAAAGCTAGTAAGGACTTGACAAATGTTGAACTTTTCGAATCTTTCCCAAAAAAAATATCCGAAGCTTCGTTTTTCGCTCTCTGTTGAAGCCATGTTACTTACGTTTCAGAAAAATTTTTCAACAATGAAAATAGTTGATCACGACTGATGATTGATACAACTACGACTCTTGACATAATTGATTTTGGAACTCTGTCGCAGAGTTCCATAATGTGTCCTATGATGTAATTTCTTCGTTATAATATTAAACATTAGTTTGTAGCCTTGATAAAATTATATTTAAGTGCTTCCGGTGAAAATAAATATGCGCTGTCAGAAGAATCTTCCCCTTCGGCATCATGCACGTTGCAGTTTACTATCCACGATTACATTTTCGCCACGGCTGCTGTACAGTACTGACGTACTGTATGCTACATCTTCTCCTTTCTTGGATTACTTACTTCAGAGTTTTAGAAGAGTTGCCTGATGATTGATACATTATTTATTTTCAAAGTTCATTATAACATTTTTATTGATGAAACAGGTCAATTGCTGGAAGAATTTCAGCTTTTTATCCATTGCCATTAACTTTTAATTTAATTCCTCGTTTTATCTTGTTTCGTAGAACATTATCTAAATCATTCATTTTTATTAAAACAGATTCTATGTAGGATCTCCCATGCATCACTGTGTCGGTTGACTACTTCAGTTTTCAGGTTACACTCTGCCATTTTTGTATACATGTTTGGTATTATCAAATAAACTTACCTTCTATATCTTGAGCATCCCGGGTCTGTAAGCAATATAAACCAGAAATAAAGAAATGCACAGTCGTCTATCACGTTTCCATAAGTATGTTTATTACAACAATGTGCAAAGCCTTCAATTGAAACTATATATAAAGCACTTTCTGAATAAGAAGGCATATAAGGCGGAGCTAGTTCAGGCCAGTCTATCTCGACTAGCCAATAACAGTGAAGCGGTGTTGCCTAGTTAAATCGTCGTGAAGTGTCGCTGAAGCGTCGCGTATCAGTTTCTTTCTGGCGCGCACAATATTTATGGCTAGGAATGAATTTTAAGCTGTGCCATTCGATAGAGCTACGAATTCTGAACTCAACAGTACAAGAATGGCAATTGTATGTCAACTGGTTCGCGTGTTATCGCTTTAAGACTAAAGAGAGATATCCATCCTACAGCATAGAACATATTTTGCTAAGTCTCTCTCTGTAAACGAAGATAGATTCTGTTAATTTTCAAATTCAGACGTTATTGTTTTTTCTTGTGTAGTGTGTAACTTCCGTAACAATGTCTCTTGAAGGGATTGGAAGTGGCTCTGGTATTTCATCTGTTATATGCAAAAGGATAGTTTATACACTCACAGGCGAGGAGTATTGTATTTTCTGTATATACTTTTTCTAAAGAACTAGCTTATGAATTTATGACCCAGTGCGTGTCAGTTTTTACAAACAAAGAATCTGATTGCAGAGGCGTGTGGTTTAGAAGTGCATTGGTTATCTCGTATTCTCGGACAAAGAGACAATTCAAATAGGTGGTGTACTAGTATTTACCTCTCCTTAAAAATAACTCAAAACGTGTTAATTATTATTTGGACGATTTTCATAACCTTACTTCATCGTATGATATTTTAAATAGACTGTAGTAGTAGTATGTGATAGCAGTGCCATAATAATAATAATAATAATAATAATAATAATAATAATAATATTAATAATGATTTATTTTAGCTGGCAGAGTTAAGGCCGTAAGGCCTTCTCTTCCACTCAACCAGCAAAAAGAGTATATAGGCCTACATATGCATGAACTTAAAGAGAATTCAACAATTTGATTTAGATGAGAGTTACATGTATACAAGAGTTATTTACGAATTATAGAACGTGGAAAGCAAGAAGAAAGCTGAGAATAACCACAGATGCGATTTTCAATTTTCATTGGAATATTATACGTGGTATAAGAAGAAATACTGCTTAAACGTATGAGATATTTGGTTGATATTGTAAATGTGAACATTTCTACCTCTTTTTCGATGAGTTATACGAAGATTATTAACATTCTTCCTTAAGATCCTTAAAAAACTTTATAAGTGAAGGAATTTAATTATATTTCACTTTTAAAATAAATACAGGCATGCTAGAAACGAGATTTTACAATTCCAAAACTCAATTTATATTTTAAAAACCTCGCGTTACATATAATATATTACATTTTATACTTTTTTCTAATATACAAATTTACCTTCAATATATTAACGATATTATTGGGTTACGCTTTTCATATTCACTTCTATATAACTACCTTTACTCGTAAGCATATACTGCCATAGGCCAGGTGATAGAACATAGAACCCTGGACCTCTAGGTAGGTATAAACTTGAGGATTAAATTAAATTGGCTTGATTTAACAAAGTAAAAGAAAGTAATCTTCGATTTCAATATGAGTACTGAATTAGGCCTACAAGTGAAGAAATATGTTTATTTTCTTATATCCGGATTCTTAGCCAGAATATAGAACCCTGGACCTCTAGATACGTAAGAGTTATAGAATAAATTAAAATTAGATAGACTTAGTTTAACAGAGAAAAATAAAATAATCTACAGTTTCAGTATTTATACTGAATTATGTATGAACACATATTATACTTACGATGCATTATAGCCAGATTCGTAACCAGAATATAGAACCCTGGACCCCTAGGTAAAGTATAAGCTAGAGAATTAAATTAAATTATGTAGGCTTCATTTAGCAGAGGAAATATAAAATGCTTTTCAACTTCAATATCAATGCTAAATTACGTTTCTACAGACATGTTTACGTTTTATTATCGCTAGATTCGTAGGCTGCCTCTACAAACAAACTGTATCTCATCTTTCCACTGGAGAAATAAACAATAATAAATTCAGCACTGGTGTACAAGGAAGTCTGAACATTTGGGTTTTTTCGGTCTCAAATTTTTCAGAGAAATTTCCACATGTCAGATAGTGCAATACAATATGCAGCATTCTTTTTTTTTAAATTAAGACATTCTTTGTCTGACATTAGCAAAGTAAATTTCTACATTTCTGTCACTTTATTTCGCAAGTTAGTGACTTCAAGATCTACTGATCTGTGAAGCGAAGGAGTAATAAAAATTGGGATGAAAATTACTTCAGTAAGAGTAATTATATTTAAACATTACACACAATGAAGGAACAGGTCTCGCTCCGCTCGCACAGCGACTGATAGTTTCTGCCCGTATCTGTTGTCTCTGTCTTCCACGTCTCGTGCACCGTGTGATGTTAATCTGCTGCTAACACTCGATTGGCATAGGCCATATGCCTTCTTATTCTGAAAGCGCTCTAACAATAATTTCTTAATGCCCATCTTATCATGATAAGCTCAGAAATTATTATTATGATACGAGTAGGCTATACAGTCACAGAGCTTGAGTAGATGAGAGTACTAGGAACAATAGACTATGCAGGTACTATTTCGCATTGTCTCTGATGAGGCGATAGTAGCGATCCTAGTGGTTAGCAACTATCTACGGATGCATATTCCCTACGTATTAAGCTTCGTGACTGTATATACTAGAGTATGGTAACATTGGCGAATCGGACAATTCAGTATGACATTTAACCTACAATTGAAAGCCTACAGAGTCAGAAACCAGAACGGGAACAAAATTTTGTAAGTCATGTTTTACTCCAAGGATAATGTTAACCCCAGTTACTTAACCAGAAACCGTAAGAGAATTAACCAAATATAAATATTATAATTGAAACTAAGAGCAAAATAAATAAGATGATATTGTGTATATGTATATAGTGAGACATAACTACCATCTTAAATATCTTCTATGCTATTATTGAAACAGACGAGCTGTTTCAGCTGGATTTAGGGTCACAAGAGAGAATGAAATTATAATTATAATAATTTCCAATTCAGAGGATAATTTACAAAGAGGATTGTATACATTAAATAAAGTATTAAAAGATTTTGGGATGGAAATTTCAGCACAAAAATCAAAAGTAATGGCATTTTTAGGACAAGACCCAGTCAGAAGTAAGATAATACACAATAACCAATGCCTCGAACAAGTGCAAAATTTCAATTATCTGGGTTGTGAAATATCTTATATCAAAATGGAAAAGATGTGAACAAGAAAATTACCAAATTTACACAAATTCTAGGAATAATAAACAATGCATTAAAAGCTAAATTAGTACGAAAATCTACAAGAATAAAAATATATAATACACTAGCATTACCCACCCTTTTATACGGAAGCGAGATTTGGTCATTAAAGAAAAAAGACGTGAACAGAATCAAAGCAACGGAAATGAAATTTTTGAGGAGGACAGCAGGATATACTCTTTTAGACCGAAAAAGGAATGAAGAAATTTTAGAACAATTAGAAGTAGAGTCAGTAGAAGAAAAAATCAGCAGATACAAATTCAATTGGCTAGATCATGTAAGAAGAATGGAAAATTCAAGAATCCCAAAAATTATGATGCAGTATAAACCTAGAGGACATCGTCGACCAGGAAGACCTTTAAGAAGACTGCTAGATGGGGCCGAAACAGGTCTACAGAGACCTAATTCGTGAAGGATGATGATGATGAAGAGAGAATGAATATTAATCATAGATTAAAAAGTGTATTTTGACCACAAAGCTTTATTTTTTTAATGAAACAATAGCCATAAGTGTAACAGTAAACACAAAATGGAATGAGATTAATAATGGTGTATACCACATTTTTATAATGCAAATAGTTAACAAAATAACGCTATTAGGTTTCTAGGCGCTGGTTTGTAATAATGGTTTTGCAAGCTATCAGCTGGGTTAAGTCGTTGAAATGTTCCAAGCTTCCGGCTACTAACTCTGCAGCCATCTTCAGAGTTATTGATGACTGCAGAATTAGTTGCCAAAAGCTTGGAACATTTCAATGACTTAACCTGGCTAATAGCCCGCGAAACCATTATTGCTAACACTATTAAACTTGTATCCTTCAGGTGAAAATAGTCTGTATGATAGAAGAAGAACACTAGTGACAGAAAGTGATGAAGTTATTTTGTAATTAACTTTTCTTGTGGATGTCTATTACATACATCTATGTGGGTGCATCCATGCATGCTGTTGAACACATACTGGGGCTGTGATGTATGTATGTATGTATTTATTCACACTGCAAATGGGTAAATACCCGGTGGCAGTGGTAGGCCTAACTAATTACACTCAATAATTACATAATAATAAAATACAGTCATAATATTAATAATAAAATAATAATAGCAATATATAATAATATTAACAAAGAGCATCCTAAATTAAATGAATCACTTAATATAACATAATTAATTAAAGTAAAATAATCTAATTTATATCTTAACCCTAAGTTAGAACTTAAAACCACGAGTATATATGATATATGATCAAACTTGCATAAGTACCTATCAGCACTACACTCATTTCGCTATCAATTCACTCACTGCACTGGAACTAAGACACATTTTACTGACACTATCCTGATTTCACTAACACTTCAAAAACATTTGTCTGTTCAAATACTTTGCACTACCACTGTAAACTATAGAACTTCACTGACACAACACACTAAACTGTCTCAACACATTTCACAGACACAACACACTTCTTCACTGATACCACATTTCATATAACAGAACATCAATTACATCCTTATTATTCCATAGAATTGTACTTACTGTATTAACCTCAAATCGCTAGCCTAGACCCCATTACAAGCACTATAACTCACACCAGTTCACTATAAATCTATTTTTCTGCCACTGTAACTCTCAGCATTTACTTATAAGCTCACTGCACTTTCACTACAACACACTGCACACCCAATATAAATCACTGGAGATTCACTATGTTTCTCTGCTTACTCACTATACTTGTAAAACCACAAAATAGTCTGCATAATGTATTACCGTCTATTAGTAAAGTCCTTAAGCCTATTTTTAAATACATTTTTGGTTATTGGTAAAGCCTTTAGTAAGTCTGCAGGTAGAGCATTCCAGTCCCTGATAGTACGATTGAGAAAAGAAAACTTTCGAGTGCCCGTCCTCTGTCTTCTTTCCCTCAATTTATGTGAGTGGTCGTTCCTTGGAGAGTAATTTGGCGGCTGCAACCTATTTTTTATTTCTCTCCAGGCAGGCTCACTTCTGTATGTTTTGAACAGTGCGCATAATCGAATTCGCGTTCTCTTGTCCGTGAGTGTGTCCCATTTTAATGTTGAATTATTAGGACAACGCTTGAGAGCCCGTTTTTTAATCTTTTCCAGTGTCTCAATATGAACTAATCTGTAAGGATCCCAACAAGCAGCACCAATATTCCATTACTGGACGAACTAGTGACTTATATGCAATCTCTTTGGATTTATCAGAGCCTTTTCTTAGTATCCTCATCACAAAGTGTAACGCCCTCCATGCCTTTCCTGCTGTGTCAATAACGTGTTCCCCCCAGCCGAGATCGCTGCTAAAAGTTATTCTAAGATATTTACATTTCTTAACTTCCGGAATGGTTTCACCTCCTAACGTATAAGATGCGATAATTTTATTTCTTTTTCTTGTAAAACTGACGGCTTTGCTCTTTAGGGAATTTGTTTTCATTTTGTTGAACATTGCCCAATCGTTTGTTCTATTGAGATCATTCTGAAGAAGAGTAGTATCTTCATAACTTTCTATTTCCCTATATACAATACAGTCATCCGCGAATAAGCGAACCTTGGACAAGATGTTAACTGGCAGATCATTTTAAAAAGCCAGGAATAGAAGGGGCCCCAAGACACTCCGCTGTGGGATTCCGGACGTAATTTCTATTGAGCCTGTAATAAAATTCTTAACGACGTATTCAGTAATAGGCCTACCAAAGATGTTTCGTGCGTTTGCATAGCAGCTAACTAGTTGGTAACAAGAAGGCAATAAGGCTTTCTCGACAGCTGACAATGCAGTTGAATCACTTTCTTAATCTCCTCTTTCAGTTGTGATGGATGCTATCAAGATGGAACCCGAGATCGACCCATTGGCTATACAATCCAGTGATATAGAAGAGAAGAAGCATTTGTCAGAGGTAAATATATTTATTGTCTATTTGCGGTGCTGGTATTTATAGCAGTTTGCCAAATGACAGCAAAGCATGACTAATTACATTCAGAGGCTTAATCAGACTGAATAAAACAAAGTTTTGAGTTCCTCGTTCTGTTTTCCATCATGCTACAATTACATTTTCGTGATAGCCCTATATACTTTGTTCAGTATTCAACAAGCTTTAATATAAGTTTCTTTTAATCCCATGCAAATCTCTTTTATTTTGTTGACTATAATATAGTACCATAAAATGGGGTAAATAGCGATTTAGGAATGAAAAGGTACAGAAACAAGAAAAATTCATTGTTAATTTAATTAATTTAAAGAAAAGGAAATATCCCATTTTCTTCTTACATCCATTCAGCCAGACAAAATTATTTTCTAGGATTCATGGGCGTGTCAATCACCTGACTTCTTGGCTTCATTTTTGTGTAAAATGTTAAGTCTGGTAGTGGGAATTTTGTGTCCAGTGCATCATTATACTTGCTCATTTTCAGTAAACTATTGTGGAGTAACGGTTAGCGCGTCTGGCCGCGAAACCAGGTGGCCCGGGTTCGATTCTCGGTCGGGACAAGTTACCTGGTTGAGGTTTTTCCCGGGGTTTTCCCTCAACCCAATATGAGCAAATGCTGGGTAGCTATTGGTGCTGGACTTGGAAATTATTTCACCAGCATTATCACCTTCATATCATTCAGACGCTAGATAACCTAAGATGTTGATAAAGCGTCGTAAAATAACCTCTAAAATAAATAAAAATTTGTCTGATGAAGAAATGAAGAGGCAGTCAGTCACGATGGAAGAACGGACGTGGATGAAGGTCAAGTTCACCTATGAACTTGGCTTGGGAAAAATGCTGATGGAGAAAGTACTGAAAGTTATCAATCCAGGACAGAAGTATCTTGGAACTTTTCTCCGAGAATCTTGCAAGATGTCCAACATTTATGTGTTCCAAATGTAGCTGACGAATTTGAGTTCCAGCAGGCAGTTTTGAACCCACCAAATCGATTCAGCAACTTGTATTCAGTTATGGTAAAGTTTTGTGTTATAATATGTAATTTTCTCTATTCAATTAATAAAGTACCGGTAGCTTTTTTTTAAAATGATAACAAATGTCCCTATTCATCCTAATGTACACTAGAATTGGAACATTGGGCTAAAATAGTGTGTCTCTATTGACCCTAACATTGGGGTGAAAAGGGACACGTCTTAAAAAAATATACAGGGCTTTCATTTGAAAACTTCCCAGTCTAAATAACTAATCATTTAAATTGAATTCATTCTAAACAAAAAACATGTCAATTTAGATTTTGAGGGGGAAGTTTGAGACCAGGCTTAATTGGATTTTAGATTTCACCCCCCAACCCACAGCCAACCCGTTTAGAAGTTTCAAATGGCACACCTATATTTTTATACTTAAATATGAAAGTATATTCAATTGTTTATATACCTCATTAATTTATTTCAGATCTTTTGTTTTATAGTGTTGCCTGGCAACTTCGATTTTTGTTACTGTTGATTAGAGCTGAAGCTACAAATACCATTGAACATTTCTTGTAATAGTTGTATTCGTGTATTAAATTATTGTAAAATGGTGTATATCCTTCAAGAGAGAACAGAAATTATATTTATTTATGGACCTGAAAACCGTTGTCTTAGTCAGGTTTTCTTCAATGAAAATCGGCCCAACAATATCATCCCCAAAAATTCCAGCCAACACATTCATCTGCAGAGGAAACTGGGTATTATCTTCACGAAACACATGCGGATTTTCAATGATCCAGTACCTGTTGACGAACCCTTTTAAGAAAAAAGTCGCTTTTGTACTAAAACAAATATCTTTTGTAAAATTTGGATCATCTTCAATTCTCTGAGACATCTGTTCACAAAATTCTACTCTTTTATCAAAATCGTCTTCGCTGAGCTGTTGGTGACTGTATTTTGTAGGAGAAAAATTTGTTCATTTGCAGCACTTTATCTATGGAATGAACCGAAATGTTTGTTACAACAGCTACTTTTGGAATGGAGGTGGTGGGTTCATTAATGAAATGACCTAGTATTTCAGTCTGCGAAGTTTCATCGAGTTTTCTAGAATGGCCATTTGCTTTATTTTACACGGAACCAGTTTCTTCAAATTACCGTAGCTTATTAGATCTATGACATATCAGTGACTTAGCCTACATTTTTCTCAGGATGCCTCTCTTTGAAAGCTCTGGCAGTTCTACAAGCACAACGGTTTTCAGCTCCGTAAAGAAATATAATTTCTGCTTTAGAAAGAGTACAAATCCACTACCCACAAGACAAATGGCTGCATGTGTACACTGACGGCTCCCAAATAGAAAAACACGGGCCCACTGGAGCCGGAATTCATTGCCAACTGTTCTCTACCTATCTCACTCTAGGCAACAACCATACACCTTTTGATGGAGAAGTAAGAGCCATATGAACAGTTGTGCAGGTCCTTCCCATTTCCAAACATTGTCCTCGTCAGTGACTCCAAAGCAGCGATATCTGCAATTGGAAACTACTTACTACAACCAGCTAATGATGACATTCAACAATGTAGAGAAGACATCAAGAAACTAAATAAAATTGTACATCTGCAATGGATACCGTCTCACTGCAGCATTGCCGGGAATGAAGCAGCAGACTTTCTGGCAAAGAAAGGAACAACTATCCCCCTTTCATATTCTAACATGCTGCCATTCCATAGAGCATCTACAAATATAAGAAGTCGAGTGAGACAATGTTTCCGTAAGAGTTTGGAGGAACAAATTAAAGATAAACACTGGAAGGACGCACTGAACTCCACTCTCCCCGAATGGCCCAGAAGAGAAGCTGTTGCGACCTTCCGCACCGCAGTAGGTCATGACTGACTGGCTAATCACCTCCACCGCCTGGTGTATTATCCAGCCCCCACTGCATGCTCTGTGGATGTTCCGACACCATGGACTCAAACCACACCAAGACTTGTCCAGCACTTTCATCTGCCGGCTTTGTGGATAGGTACTGGGAGGCCAGAGAAAGAATGCAGCAGGCTGACATCCTCTCCTTCATAGTTTCACTTGCACATTGTTCACTTTATTTCGTTTTCTTTCTTTTTAGTTTCTATCGCCATTGTATGGCCAATGACTCTAGTCATTGAATAAAAAAAAACAATAATTTAATACACGAACACGACTATTACAAGAAATGTTCAATGGTACCGATTTGCTCGCGTAATTTGCGTACTTTTTAATCTATTTTGGCTGTTTGAAAAATTGGGGTGCGTGAAATATGAGAATTTTTAAAATTAGACTTCTTGATCTGGGTTTTATTCAAGTATATAGTAATTAAGAATACAGCACTTTTGTCACCTAAGACCACTGGTAACCGTAAATTATAAGTAATAATTAAATGGGTATATGACAATCATAATGAATGCAAAGACGTAACAGACGTAGCATTCTCAATAAGTAGTCTTCAATTAAGTACATTGTACGAGTTTATAGGCCTATAGGTGGTTGATCGATGGATTCATGTTACTGTGACAACTGCACGATACCTGTTAAACAGTAAAACTTGTCACAGTCACTGCCCTTAGGGATAATTTACAAAAACAAGCATCATTATTGAAGTAACGTTATTTAGGGTTTCTTTGTGAAGCAGGTAGTTGAGCATAAACAATGCAAGTATTGGCAATGGAATTTAGGGAAGAAAATTTAATACCACACTGAAAAAAAAAAAAAATGTACGTGAACTGTGTGCAGAAAATACACGGAGCAAAATTAAAGTTCATAATAATCCTTTAAAAATTAAGGTGCGTAAAATACGCGGTGGCGCAAAGTATGCGAGCAAATACAATATTCATACCTTGAGCTCTAATCAACAGTAACAACAATCAAGGTTGCTAGGCTACAGTATAAAACAAAAGATGTGAAATAAATGAATGAGATATATAAACAGTTGAATGCTCTTTCATATATAAGTATAAAAATAAAGGGGTGCCATTTGAAATTTCTAAAAGGAGTGGTTGTGGTTGAGGGTGAAACATAAAATGCAATTGAAAAAATGCCTGGTTTCAGATTCTTTACCCCTTTGAATATCCAAATTGATGTTTTTTTAACGTTTAAGATTGAATTAAGAACAAATGACTCTAAATAATATTAGTTATTTAGGCTGGAGAAGTTCTGAAAATGAAAACCCTTTGTATAAAATTGCAGTTACATTGAAAGTGTTTTTCTCTAGTTGGACATAATGCTATAATGAAACATAAACAATTTGTTCTAATGATAAAAATTTGTTGGGTCATTCGTTTTCTCTAAAAATAATAAATGGTTTAAATGAGAATTAACGAACAACGAGTAAAAACTATCAAAACTGTCCCCATTCACAAATTTTAACCCATTGAATTTGTCCACACCTGTGGAAAAATTTGTAACGGTCAGCGCGTCTGGCTTGTAAAACCAGGTCAAACGCCCTATTTTAATTATGTAATTCGAATCCCGGTCGGGGCAAGTTACCTGGTTGAGGTTTTTCCGGGATTTTCCTAAACTCCATACGAGCAAATGCTGGGTAAAATTGAATTCAGTGCTGGATCCCGGACTCATTTCACTGGCATTATCACCTTCAGTATCATTCAGACGCTAAATAACCTGGATGTTGATACAGCGTCGTAAAATAACCCAATAAAATAAAAAAAATTCACCCCATCATTTTGAAACTGGAAATGTGTTTTAGTAAATATTAACGTAGGCAAGTGTTGAATACTAATGTGGAACAGATCTAACTCCAGTTTCGCACTTTTGTAGCACCCTGAGTTTTGTCTCGTTCTGCATATTAGCCAGTCTGCGATGTTTCAATTCTGCTTGCTTCTATAAATTTATTGATCAGCAGTTAGGTATGTTTGTTCATATAATCACATGCAGACATGTAAAACAGTAAGATAATATTACATGTCAAAGGTGTGAGGGGATTTTTTTGTTGTAGTACACATGAACACATTGTTGTCTTGATCTGGCATGTGGTGAAATTTTATTTAAATTGGGAAATAATTCTCTGCTTCTGTTGTAATCGTTTTCACAGTCGTTTTATGCAGTTTTCGAGGTTTCGTCCTTATTTTATTAATTTATCTCTCATGCTGCAAGCAGGGACCAGATATTGATACTGCATGCTGCACTGCAAAGTCAGATTCATATGATCAAATATAAATTATTTTTTATTATGTCTCTGTGCTCTACAGGGAAGTGAATGTATTAAATCTTCACCCGACTCTGATAAAGAAGGAATACGTGGACCACAGTTATGATCTCTCACCAGAGATGACATCGGATGATACTCATACGCCAATTAATTTTGCCTTCGTGAAGTGTGAAGCTGAGGTAAGTGAAGTCGTTATGTTGCACTAGACACTATCTCTGAACAACTCTCCCACATTGTTGGTTGCCAAATGAGAATCATTTACATTATGTTATAATCTTATCTTCTGAAATCGTAACACAACTTACTCTCAGTGTACATTCTCAGGGCAGGTATTTTATTAATTGTTTTTTCTTTCCTTCAGAATTGTACCAAACATGAACAGTATTTGATTTCATTTTTTTAACTTGAGAAAGTTTACTTTCAACATTAATACTTCTTATGGCTAACTTAATATTGGAGAACGTGTTATGCCTGGTGACACCATTTCATTTTGAATTTTCGAATTCTTGTCTGAAGTTGTAAAATTGTCAGTGATTTTTCAGTAGTGGAATAACTGTTTTTATGAGCAAAAATTATAATCCTTCTCAATGCATTAGTTGATGACATTTCACATTAATATAATAAAAAGAAATTAACAATCTAGAATTTAGCAGCAGTAATAGGTGAAAAGTAGATATTTTAACTTTAAGAAGTGTCTATAATTATATTTGTAATATTTAAGATATTTAAATTTTATTTTCACTGGATTACTCCTTGGTGTATAATTAGTTGCAGGATCATAGCACAGTCTAGTATATACAGTCACGAAGCTCAATACGTAGTAAATATGCAAACATTAGATAGTTGCTCACCACTAGGATCGCTAATATCGCCTCATTAGTCCTTCTTCATCCCAATGAGTATTTTGAAACCACCTTTGTAAACCAACAGAAGATATCTAAAAGATAGCAGGAACCTATTCATAGTCCTTCTTCAAACATATTTCCATTGTAGGACAGGCAATGCAAAATAGTACCGGCACAGTCTATTGTTTCTACCACAGGAGACGTGGGGAGCCCATATTTTATCAAAATCTCCAACCGGCACCCCCCGAAGTAATGTTTGTACGCTTTGCAGAACTTTGTTCCAGGTAAAATGGCATGTTGTACTTGTTTAGGGCTTATATAGAAACCACAAACATAACAAAAAGAGTCTGTTGGAAGCACCCTCAAAACTCAAGCTTCAATCTAGAATGACTGTATATTTTACTAGACTGTGATCATAGCTTGAGCAGTGGCCTATATGAGATGTTCTCATTTTCTTCATTGAAGATAAATCCGCAGACATTAGGCCTACCTCCTACTAGACAAAATAAATTACTTTTGAATTTAAAGTGAAGGAAGTTTTTGGCAATGGCTCACACTGAAAATTACAATTGGCAATGTTCTCTTGCCTACAATGTAGGAATGATGGAAACTTAAAAATTATACACATAATTTAATAGGTTACATCAAATTCGTTACTGATACTCATTATCATGTCTCTGTGTTCTGCAGAAAGAGAAATAATTTGAGCAACTCTTTCACAAAACTCGTTAGCTACAAAATTTTCGATTTTGAGATTTTTATGTATCTATTTGGTTTTGATCAGGAGAATTGAATGGAAATATCAGAAATGAACTGAACCTGCAAACTACAGTAGTAAATTGGAAGTGAAATATGAGAGTTTTTCAAAATGTGGTGTCTACAGAATGGCAGGGTTTAATGTAACATGTACAAGAGAAGATGAAATAATTTTATTAATAATAGGCATTGAATAAATATTATTTTTATCTTGTGGTCAAATGGCCTATGTTATGGAAGACTTTCTTTTCCTTTCATTGTTAGCTGCTTATGCAGCATACTCCTCATTTTTATTGTGTTATGTGATAAAACATTATATTGCATTAGGGACTGGAATGCTTTACCTGCAGACTTACTAAAGGCTTTACCAACAACCAAAAATGTGTTTAAAAATAGGCTTAAGAACTTTACTAATAGACGGTAATTATACACAGTATTTAAAGGGTGTAAATGATATTTTGTTATTGAAGTGTTGTATCAGTGAAGAATTATGTTGTGTCAGTGAAGTGTGTTGTGTAAGTGAAACGCGTTCCTATGAGTGAAACTTTATAGTTTATAGTGGTAGTGCAAAGTATTTGAACAGTGAAATGTTTTTGAAATGTTAGTGAAATCAGGATAGAATCAGTGAAATGTATCGTAGTTCCAGTGCAGTGAGTGAGTTGACAGCGAATTGAGTATAGTGTTGAAAGGTACTTGTGCAGATATGAACATATCATACTCGTGGGTTTTAGTTAGAACTTAGGTTTAAGATACAAATTAGATTTATTTTAAATGTTATTTTAAGTGATCGTGATTCATTTAATTTAGGATGTTCCCTGTTATTATTATTATTATTATTATTATTATTATTATTATTATTATTAATTATTGTTAGTATTAATTATTAGTATTATTCTTGATTGTATTTTAATTAATAAGTTTATTATTGTCATTATTGAGTGTAATTTGTTACCACTGCCACCAGGTATATAGCCATTGCAGTGTGAATAAATACATACATACATACATACATACAGTACAGAACACACTAAAAGCATTTATTTTCTTAAACACAACAAAGACATGCCCTCTCTTTGTTTTACAATGACACGTAACTCTTATTCCAAAGCCAGCTATGATATAACATTGTATAATTACACAGGTACAATATTATTTCCAACATCCTTCCTTAATTATATAAAGTTTTTCATTTTATACTTAAAACACACAAAGTTCAGCCTTGTTTCATCAATAAATCTCTATACAGGGTATTTAAAAAATACGGGGCATAATTTCAGGTATGTATTTCCCACATGTAGACAATCAAAATAGTTCATTACAACATGTATCCGGAAATGCTTTATTTCCGAGTTTTGGCCTTCACAACATTGAAATTCACCGGAACGTTTTTCTTTCAGCAGGTCGTTGCCGTCAAAGGAGACATTAAGAGGGCACTCTGACAGTTCATTCCGAGGCGAAGGTTACATTCAGTGTTGTGTAGGCGTTAGACTGTGCGACATGTATTCAAATCAAGAGCTGGCAGAGATACACTTCATGTACAGTAAGGCGGACGGCAATACTGCGCTGGCTCGTCGTTTGTACCAGGAGAGGTACCCACAGCGACAATGTCCAGATCGGAAGATATTTGTACGTCTCCATTACCGTCTCTGCAAGTACGGAAAATTTAACTCTCCTGGTTTGGGAAGGGGACGACCAAGATCTACAACTCCAGAAGTACAGGAGGAGATTCTGGAGGCTGTGAACATGACTCCTTCTATCAGCACACGAAGGGTAGCGTTGCAAGTCAATGTTCCTCATATGACTGTCTGGAGACTGTTGAAAGAGTATCAATTGTATCCTTATCATTTTCAACGTGTACAGGCCTTGTCACCAGCAGATTACCCTGCACGAGTTAGGTTCTGTCAGTGGTTCTTGCAGCAGTGTGGTGTAAATCCGAACTTTCCTGCCTTAGTATTATTTACAGATGAAGCACAGTTCACACGAGATGGCATAACAAATTTCCACAATCAGCATGTATGGGCGTATGAAAACCCACATGCAACTGTTCCATCTCATCACCAGGCGCGGTTCTCCCTCAACATGTGGGCTGGTGTCATTGGTGATCGATTAGTTGGACCCCATGTACTTGTAAACAGACTTACGGGGCAGGCGTACACAAACTTCCTGGAAAACACCATACCTCATGTTTTAGAAGACACTCCACTGATCAATCGTCAACACATTCACTTCTAGCATGATGGCGCTCCTGCACACCTCAGTCGTACAGCTCGCCGGTACTTGGATCGAAGGTTCCCTGATCGATGGATAGGTAGAGGTGGCCCAATTGCTTGGCCTCACGCTCACCTGATCTGAACCCTCTCGATTTCTAAATTGTGGGGCCATTTAAAATCATTGGTTTATTCGTCTCCGGTGCCTGATTTGGAATCCCTTTGGAATCGAATTGTGGTATGTTCTGAGGACATACGCAATACTCCTGGAGTTTGGGATCGTGTTCGCAGGTCAATGAGACATCGATGTGAGGTCTGTATTCAAGAAGGAGGTGGACATTTTGAACATCTTCTGTAATGACAACGACCTGCAGAAAGAAAAACGTTGTGGTGAATTTCAATGTTGTGAAGGCCATAACTCGGAAATGAAGCATTTCCGGACACATGTTGTAATGAACTATTTTGATTGTCTACATGTGGGAAATACATACCTGAAATTATGCCCCGTATTTTTGAAACACCCTGTATACCTTGAATCTATTAGACAAAGGTTTTGTAAACATATCACCCAATTGTCGTCAGGTGGGACAATATTTTGCTGGAACAGATTTTCATTAAACTTTTCACTTAGAAAATTACATCTGAGATGTGTATGCTTACTTCTTTCATTCATCTCTCTAGACATGATAAGCTTAATTGTACACTTATTGTTTTCCAGTGAGTTCTTAGATTAGCATTTTTAGATAGAACATTTCCTCGCAGCAGTTAGCAACCCCAATATATTCAGTGTCAGTAGTTGATAATACCACAGTGGGCTGTCTGCGAGAACAAGGTCTTCAGTGACAGTATTACGTAATCTGTAGTACTTGACGTCACCAGCATAATCTGCATCACAAAATGCCACCAGTTTCATTTCATTCTCTTCAGCTGAATATTTCATTCCAAATCTCTTGAACCCTTCAAATATCTCAGAGTTCGTTTAACATTTACTGCATCGTCATTTGTATGGTTCTCAAAATTGTGGCTTACAAAGTTGACAGTGTATGCAAATCTCGTCTTGTTTCACTTAAAGGATGAAGCGAACTTACAACAGCTTCTCTGTAAGGAAAATTTGCCTTCCTATTTATTTGTGTTTACATTTTGAATTGCCGTATTTATCTCCCTTGCATCTGATATATGACGATTCGTAGTGACCTTTTCTCTTCTTCTATATCTGCTATCCATTTTTGTTTGTCATTACATTTTCAAAAGCGAACACAGCTTTTTCCAATTCACGTACATTAGTGCCACAACCAGAATGTCTTCTTATTTTTTTTACCTGTATCTCTCTAATCAATCTGGAACAGCTTCTTGGTTTGTTAATTGAATTTCTTCTTTTTTGTGTACTGCTGTCTGTCATTTCTTGCTTCTAGCCTACTGAATGCGTAGAAAGTTCGCCATCACAAGAACAGGAAAATCAGAATCCCACAGTGCTGTAGGTACTCCAATTCCAAATTCCGATCATGGGTTCCTTGATGAAAAATCTACACCATAACACCTCTACATCACCGCGAATTTTTAAAAAGTTACTCATTACACCCTGTATGAAGGTACCGTGAGATTGGTTCAATGATCGGGGGGGAAGTCAACAGAATGAAGTAAGTTTATGGAAATATATATAAAAAATGAATTAACTCAATTAAACCCCTGTTACTTCATTAGCACAGAGAGACGGCCAGAAACGTAATTACAAGAGATGAAAGTGCTTCCCTAAAGCCACTATATGGTGTTAAATTTTGTAATCCTTAGACTTTTGTCCATTTGGATCGATTTCACTTCATCAGTCACTGAGGAATGAAATGATGGTGAAGAGTCTACTTGCACTCAGTAAGATGTCTAGCATTCCTGCACTCACCATTTTATTCAACCTCTTTTCAGGAAGAATCACGTGACTTGGACACAATGAAGCTGGAACTAACAGACGAGAATGAGGTTTTGACCGATAGGTGAGTATAATGTATGAGTTTTCATACTTAATGTGTTACTGTCAAGGCATTTTCTAGTCTAGATCATCGTTGTTCATTTGAATAGTTCCATACACCGGGGAAGAATCGTTCATTAAATTTGGTCTTTCAGTAAAAACGAATCGTACATTTGGTAGCGAACGAAAAATGGCCACTTTGGGTTCACTGCTGACACAAGAAGAAGAAGAACTTACACTACCGCGAGCGTCAATCATCAAAATGATAAAAGAGATCTTACCGAATATTCGTGTTGCAAATGAATCACATGAATTTATTTTGAACTGCTGCACGGAATTCATTCACCTGGTGTCATCAGAAGCAAATGATATTTGTAATCATAAACAAAAGAAAACTATAAATGCAGAACACGTTCTACTAGCATTAGATCGTCTGGGATTTGCTGACTACAAAGCAGATGCTGAAGCTGTATTGAAAGATTGCAAGGTTGTCGCTGCAAAGCGACGACGTCAAAGTACTAGACTTGAGAATTTGGGCATTCCTGAAGAAGAACTATTACGACAACAACAAGAGTTGTTTGCCAAGGCACGTGAGGAACAGGCCGCGGCTGAGCAGCAGCAGTGGCAACAGCTTCAAGCAGCAGCCCAGATGGTATCCATGCAGCAATTTAGCCTGGACTTCGATGAAGATGACTACTCCTAGGAACATACACTGCTATGAAGGGGAGGGAGGATCCGGCCACATTGAAAACTTGATTTAATAATCCTTATGTTCTCCTTTCCCATCTCTCAGGGACTGAATTCCTTTCTTTCTGCTTCTACAAAGAAATTAAATTGATTTGTAATCATGTCTAAAAAAGAAAAGAGGAAGAATAATTTGTTTTGAATGAGAAGTATAACATTTTGTATCATTGTCTTTGATCTCTGGTTAGTATGTTATATAAAGATTTTTCATTTAATGTTTCTAAGTAACATTTCAGTTTAAAAAAGCAGAAAGAATAAAGATATACTTTGCTACTGGTACGGAAATAGCAAAAGTTATTTTAAAATTATGAATGAACAACTGCTAACAAGAGAACTACTTTTGCTGCTTCTGCATTTAAAAAAAAATCGTTTAGAAGAAGCTATTTCCTTCAGTTCCTGCTTTTAATATCTAACCTTGAATTTTTAATAGTCATCATATTTGCCTTCATTTTAATTTTCCATTTAAATATTTGCCTTGTTCATTGAAACTCTTGTCTAGGTCATCGTTATCACATTCCTGAGCCTTTCTCTGTTAATCAGTTTGCTATAAAAATTCATCTGTGTTTCTTTTACTTTTAAGGAATTTGTTTTATTATTCGAAACTTTTTTTTAATAATTAATATTTTTTCCTATGTCACTACATTGTTCACATGAGGCATATCTTTCTATGTTGCTTTAATATTACACATGATAGCATAGATGTATTATGTTCTGGCCCCAGGTTTTCCATTCGTCCTCACCTAGTACACGACATACAGTAACTCTGCATACTGAATCAAGATGGGTTCTGCCAACTTTGTGACTGAGGGATGCAATGGTGGATCTCGTGCTTTCTTTTCTTACATTTATCGATTAATCACCACCCAGCCTTTTCGTTCTCTCTTCTTTTTCATTCCTATATTTCTCTCCTCCAGCCACCATTGCATGCGGAAGACCCACCACATCATCACAGCCATTTCCCTCTCCATCCCCGCTGTTAGTTTTTGCCACGTCCTTGCCTACATGACGGGATTTGTTAAGGATGCCTGGTGAGGCTTCATTTTTCTTCCTCTTCTAGTTATTTATATTCATTCTTAGGTTAACTCCTGTCTCACCAGCAGGTATCTTTTCTATCTCCGTGGTCCTGTCCCACGGTTTCGAGCGTGACTTACAAATTGTGTGTTCCAACAGGGGCCCAGCAACGAAGCAATAGTGGACCCTTCATACTACCCCTATATGCAAGTGTAGGTGCCGAGTCCGGACCAATGGTCTAGTAGATTCACGTAAAGCCCCAATGGGAGCCCGGGGCGATTTAGACACCCCGTGACCGACTCTGCTCACCTGAGCAGATATATCGCTCTGACATGTTCCGACTGAAAAATGAGGGTCGTGATGTAACCAACCATAAGTCCCTGAAGCTGGATATCTTGGATTATTTGGCTTATTTGCGGGAGAGCTTTTTACGAGTCAAGTTGTGGTAGTCTGAGATATTATTCAGTGTAGAGTGGGTAGGCACGGGCGTCACCTCTGGTGTAGGCCTTGCCATTAGGTGTGTAATGCCCAGCCTGAAGGGTGACTTACGTGAGGAGGGTTGCTGGGATCGGGAGGGTCCCCACGGTCCGCACAGACCATGAAGAATTCCCAGGTGTCTTCTTTCGCTTCCCCCCTCCCTGTTGCCAGGCTGCTGCCTACGGTTCCACAAGGGTTCAAAATGACTTATTCGCACTCATCTTCTCCTCCTTCAAAACCACAAAAGCAGCAACAAGGAAAAAGTACAGAGACTGGCAATCAAAAGACGAATACTGCAAAGGATGCGGATTCTGGAAAAATGGAAGTAAAGATGCCACCTCCGACATTTATTAGTACAACTTTAGATGCTACCGAAAAACATTAGCCCTTTTACGTGAGATGTTCACTTGACGGGCTCGTCAGGACTTCCCAAACAAAGTGAGATGCTATTGAAGCTGAAGTTGCTGAGGTCTTACCCTATTAAAGTAGAATGACTCTCCTCATCGAATACCACTTGGGGAGTGGTAGACACGGATGCTTTGGACGAAGAGATACAGCAAGAACTGGTGGAGCAGTCCATGTCCAAGGCTTATCCCCTCAGCACTGTGTTCTTGACCTTTGAAACATCTGCCCTATCGGAGTATATGTTTGTTGGGTACGAGCGCAATGCAGTGCTTTAGCTGTCAATGATTCGGGCATGTGCAGAAACGTTGCATGTGCGGAAGTGGTGACTGAGGGGACTTCCCACGCCCCAAGTGATGGGGACAATGCCGCAAATTTCAGAGATTGCCCGAAATGTATTGTAGAGAAGGCAATACAAGAAGAAGAATATTTTTCTGTGTCATAGATATAAAATTAGTTCACTGGTACACATTTCCTTTTGTATTAGGTTGGTGTATAAGTTCGTAGCGTTTTTCTGACTTTCAATCATTTAATAGTACGGGGGATCCAGGAAATAACGACCGTTCGCGCATACCCGCTGCGCAGCTGACTCCCTTCCTTGTTTGAAGGTCAACTGGCTTCCTTAACATGTGTTCTCATAATGTTGTGAGTACTGGTTGCAACAAGTCGCCATTGTGCATTTTGTGTTACTTCAAAATGAACGACGTGATTGATAATCCCGCCAACTGTGAGGTGAGGAGTGTGATTCGATTTTTGAATGCCCGACATTTGAAACCTGCAGAAATTTACCGGCAATTGAAAGAAGTTTATGGTGATACTGTAATGAATGAAAGAAATGTGAGAAAATGGTGCAAAATGTTCAACAATGGGCGAACAAATGTCCACGATGAAACTCGACCCGGACACCCATCACTCATCACAGAAGACTAAAGTGAACGACAGAATCTTGCAAGACAGGCGCACATCACTCGACGAATTGCATATTGCCTTTCCTGACATTTCTCGTTCTTTGCTTGGTGAAATTGTGTCGCAACATCTTGGCTACCACAAAATCTGTGCCTGCCCGCACACTGCTGCTTCAACTCGAGAATTGCTGGATCAATTCGGTTGGGAAATCTTTGATCATCCGCCCTATAGTCCAGACCTTGCTCCTAGCGATTTTCACCTTTTCACTAAGCTGAAAGGCTTTCTGGGTGGTACGCGTTTTGGAAGTGATGAAGAGTTGAAGAAGACAGTGAACACCTGGCTTAATGAACTGGCGGCAGAGGAGTATAACACGGGAATTCTAAAGCTAGTGAACAGATACGACAAATGTTTAAATGTAGGTGGTGATTATGTAGAGAAGTAAAGGAAGCTTCAGTTATGTAACAGACTTTGTTTTTTCAAATAAATATTTTTTTTTTTAATGATTACAACAAAACGGTCGTTATTTCCTGGATCCCCCTCGTACTATAGTGACACAGCTACCATAGCAACGAAAACTCTCTGAATATATGCACCAACGTAATATTAGATCTCCTGCGCCAAACTTTATGCTTTGATTAGTGCCATTAATATCCCCTTCATCGATTATTTTGGGTCCTTTTAACTTTATTTGTTTCATTTATGCGAACGTAGAATTCTATTAATTTGGTTGTGACATGGAGTTTCCTGATGTTGCAGTTCTAAATAAACTTTGTCCATTCCGTGTACTTGGAAGCAATAATTCTTTTCGTGTTCTATATAAACATAACGTAAGCATAAACCTTGTGTCCATGTTATTTAATGAAAGCATTCACAATGAATTACATAAGCATAAACTTAATCTTAATCATAAGACGTAAACATGAAAGTTTGCAAACTCCAAACTTTCATGCTTATGTTTATGCGATTTGGAAACAGTACCGGTACACAAGCGGAAAGCGTGTTTTCACTTTTTGTTTAACATCTCATGGGCTTTGCCTACAGGCAATATTTTGATCTATTGGCCGTGATGATAGCTAGGCGCGCAACATGGAATCATATGACGAAAAGTTGATTATTTTACATCTCCGTTTCTTTGATTTCAAGTATTGAAAGCCATATACTGATGCCATTGTAGTTATTAGAAACATAAATTGAATAGCTACATCGTCAGTCATTGTGCAATTCTCCATTTTTATGTAATAGATTCTGTAGTTTTGTTGATTCGGTATGTTTGTTTCCACACACGTGTTATGTTTACGTTATGTTTAATTTTCATTGTGAATGGGCCTTGGCTACTTAAGTTTGTGGCATATGTTTATGTGCTTATGTTAATGTTCACGTTATGTTTAATTTTCATTGTGAATGAGCCTTAAGTAGTAGCACCAAGCTAGCATCAATTACTCCAAGGTTATTTTTTTATTTTATTTTTCTCTTTTTCCAGTCCTGATATAAGAGCCTCCAAATTGTTCAGTATTTTTATTTGTACATGCTCTTCATTTCTATGTCTTTACATTTACTGTATCTTATCTATTTTTTCTTTAGCAACCCTTTATATGTATTTATTCCCTTTAATGCTATTTTACATTCTAGGCGAAACAGTGCTATAAGATACACATTGATCTATTGAAAATCTCACATTAATTTGAATTTTTTTATATGAAGGACTATTTCTTTAGCATATGTTTACATATTATCTCTCATGTTATAGAATTTCTCTCTAGCCCATATTTATTGTGGCATGCAGAATCATTTTCTATTGCTCAATGTAAAATTATCTACCCGATTGCTGATTACAGAAAGTATGTTATTTAGAGTCTCAAGACAAGCATAATTCAGCTGATATATTATGCATTCCATCTGAGTTCGTGATGAGTTCTCTTTGACAATGCAAAGAGTGAGATTTATCCTTTTTGCTTAAATATACTTTTCTGCTGCTTTGCATTGATTATTATTTATTGTGGCATCATAAAAGAGTGAGAGCTTAAAAGCTGCTATTGATCATAATGGTTAAATGTGATTCCTTTGTTAGCATGAATGCTTATTTCTTTCCATTTCACCACTTTGATAGTTCTTTACTTCTTTACAGCATTGCAGTAAACCGTGAGTGTAGCATATCAGAATGGCACAAATTTGAACGTAAAGATCCTGAGAAGCCAGGATGCGAAATGTCTGTTGACAACTGCATATTGAACACATTTTTCGGCACAGAAGCTAAAGTGAAAACAGAAGACTGCAGCCAGAGCCATGACAATTCAAGCAGCAGTGATCCAGGCCACAATTCTATCAAGTGTAATGTTTGCGGTAAGGTTTTCGCAACTCCTCAGTATCTCAAACGTCATCTCCGAATTCATACGTGGAATAAGTCATTCAAATGCGATGTTTGTGGAAAGTGTTTCACGCAATCGGGGAATCTTAAGAAACACGCGTACCTACACACAGGGGAGAGGGCATTCAAATGCGATATCTGCGGAAAGTGCTTCTCGCGTTTGGAGCATCTTAAAAGACACACTCGTCTGCACACTGGCGAGAGAGCGTTCAAGTGCGAGGTCTGTGGAAAGTATTTCATGCAGAAGGAGTATTTAAAACTTCACGGACAACTACACACGGGCGAGAGGCCTTTCAAGTGCGAGGTGTGTGGGAAGTGCTTCACGCAGTCGGCGAATCTGAAAAAGCACACGCGCCTCCACACCGGCGAGAAGGCGTTCAAGTGCGACATCTGCGGCAAGTCGTTCTCTCAGTCGGAACATCTCAAAAGGCACGGACGCCTGCACACCGGCGAGAGGGCGTTCAAGTGCGATATATGCGGGAAATGTTTCACGCAAAAGGAGTATCTGAAAGTGCATAAACAGCTACACACTGGTGAGATGCCTTTCAAGTGCGAAGTGTGTGGCAAGTGTTTTCCACTTAAGGAACGTCTGAAGAAGCATAAAAGTCGACACACACAGGGGACAGATATTTCGAATGTGACATGTGCGTGAAATGTTTCAACAGACTGGCCAGTTAACAGATCCACTTTCTTCACACTTGCAGTACTGTAACCTTATCACTTTGCAATCCAGACCTCTGTGAACATAATACTCGTGATTCAAACGACGTAGAACTGATGTTACTTTTTGAAATTCTGCAAACAGCACAACACATACCGTTACTTGCTTTACAGTAAGCAGCATTATATTTATTGAATTGTTGCTGGTGATAATCTAATTTCTTTTATTCGCAAAAAAGAGCTACACAAAACTTGTTTTAGCGTCTTATGGGAAGTAAAAGACGTTTTCCATTACTCCCAATACAATTTTTATAGCGACTCTATTTTATGTATTTCGAAACGAATGATATGGAGGTTATTACTTAATAGTTTCGCTTTAATCAGAAAGTCAACACCTCAAAACAGTAGCTTTAGTGTTGCATAGACTTCAGTTTTGTGTGTATCTTTGATGAGATAGCAGAAAATACAATAATAGCATTCCAAATCGTAATTATTGCGTGTGAGTGCGTGTATCCTTGTAGCAAATAACTACCTAGTATCTTACGTTAGCTGATTTGATTGAATGGAACTTAAATTACATTGTTACTTCTATGGAAATGCGAGGTTTTGACAGACCTCTGCAATTGTGTTGTGATTATGGTTTAGTGCTCCCCTTCGCATTATAATAATTATTATTATTATATTACTATTTTATTATTATTATCATTGTTGCAGATGAAATTAATGGGATCATCAGTGCTGTTTTAGAGGTAATAGGTCAACTATTCACCAGATTTTTTGTATTCCACAGATATTGGAGAAAAAAATGGGAGTATAAAGGTAGAATACATCAATTATTCATTGATTTCAAAAAGGCATATAACTTGGTTAAGAGAGAAGTTTTATATAGTAATCTTATAGAAGTCGGTATTCTGAAGATATTCGATTAATTAAAATAGGCCTATGTCTCAGTGAAACGTACATAGGTGTAAAAATTCAAATATCTTGGAGCAACAGTAACAAATTTCAATGACACTCGGGAGGAAATTAAACACAGAATAAATATGGGAAATGCGTGTTACTATTCCGTTGAGAAGCTTTTGTCATCTAGTTGCTGTCAAAAAATCTGAAAGCTAGAATTTATAAAACGGTTATATCACTGTTTGTTCTGTATGATTGTGAAACTTTGACTGGCACTTTGAGAGATTATGGGTGTTTGAGAATAAGGTTGTTAGGAAAATATTTGGGGCTAAGAGGGATGACCTTACAGGAAAATGGGGAAAGTTACACAATGCAAAACTGCATGCATTGTATTCTTCACCTGACATAATTAGGAACATTATCAGACGTTTGAGATGGGCAGGACATGTAGCATGTATGGGCTACTCCAGAAATGAATATGGAATATTATTTGGGTGGCGAGGTGGAGGAAGACCTTTGGGGAGGCTGAGACGTAGATGGGAGGGTAATATTAAAATAAATTTGAGGAAGTGGTATATGATATAGAGATTGGATTAATCTCGACCAATGGCAGGCTTATGTGAAAATTATTATTATTATTATTATTATTATTATTATTATTATTATTGAGCAGTGAGAAATGTATGAATGTTTGAAATGAGAATTGATGGAAATTGGAACATATTAAGTTATTGACACAGTGGTAATATTCAGTGATGGATTCAGGGGCTACGTGGAGAATTTCTCCCCGAGCTTTCAGGATGCCACATCTCTCCCCCTCCCCCCCCCTGGAGATGTCAGTCTTTTAACTAAGAATATAATTTGTGCAGTACTATACAGTGTTTCAATTTAATATGAGTTATTAGTAACTAAAATAAATAATGTTATGTATATTTCCACGTAGTTTGCTTTTTGGAGTTGGTAGTCTACCAGTAGATTTTGTTTCATTGGAATTTGAATCGTCTGAATTTTCAGTTTTCTTTGTTACAGTTAAGAAGTGAGGTGTGCTGTGTTTTAATGGCATAGTTTTCAGTGTTAGTTTGTTTAGCGAATGTAATTTCCTTCTTCACTGAAGTAGTCATAGCATATACACTAACGGTCTTACTAATAAAAACTCTATATACAGACGTTTAACTGTCTTATACTTATACAATGAGTAGCTCGTTTATAAGTCGTGTGTAAATTCCTTACTAATAATCACTACATACGTCGTCTATAACAGTATAACTGTTACACAGCTACGTCATAGTTTCGTCATTACTTCGTTACGAAAGGTAATAGAATATCTGAGGTTCTCTACTGAATCCAGTAGAGCGCTGTAGTGTGGCGTGGTAAATGTCGATAGTACAACTGGTTCTAATCGATTACCACGCTACATTTTGGTCAAAGAGTACAAGGTAAAGCAATATTATTCTAATAATTCTATGATCTTTGGTTTGTTCTTCTGTGGTTACAAGGTAAACATCATCATAAAATGACAGTCGATACAAACAGCTGTTAAAGGGACTGCCATTTTTTCCCTGTATACAACGCTTAAACAAGGGGTTTCGTGTATATAACTACTGCAAAGCAATTCCCATTGTATAGTTACAGCCTGTTTATACGTCCATAGCTTATTCACGGATTATTAGTAACGTTTTCTGTCTCAACTCTGCATAAGTCTCGTTTAAAAACTATACACGGTTTATTAGTAAGACTGTAAATATAAATATTTCAGTGCACGATGGCAAAACAAGAGACATTGTTTACTTTTTCTTTAAGAAGAAATGTACTGAATCAATTGAGGGTGCATCCATTGCATTTAATAAAGAAAATTCGAAATTGGCTTTAAATGAAAGTAAAATCTGTGAACTGGTAATGCGAGCTATATTACCTTCATCCAGTGCTGTTAGTGGTGAGTCAATAAATAAAATTTTTCGAAGCGAAATGGAAAATCAAATATGATGAAACATTAAACATAATTGGTTGTATTTCGATTGTATTTTGTAAGATGTGTGAAATGCATTAAAAATGACCTCGAAGCTTTAAAAAGCAGGTGGGGTATTAATGTATTCAGAAAAGCTGCTGGAGGCTGGAAGATGCATTCGTCTAATTTAATCCGTGAGGAATTACTACTTGTAGCTCCACTAAATTTAGGAGGTTCGTATAAAACAGAAGCTTAACACTGGCTTCATGGGACTATTTTACAAAGAGGGATATTATTAGTCAATGCATATATTATTGAATTGAATTTACCGGAGGGGAGCACTATGGCCCAGCACTGCGACCTGTTAAGATCTATTGCACTGATCCTCTGGTGACGCATTCCCACCCTTGCCAGCTGACCACACTAAGGTTCTCTGTGTGCCCAGGTTTCGAGCAGGCAACCCCACTCGTCCCTAGGCCAGCAACTCCGTGTGTCACCAGCCGGCTACAGATTGATGTAGGTACCTAATTTGGGGGAAAACATTAGAACCTCGGCAAAAACCCTAACTGCGACCTTTTTCGCCACAAGTGTCACTATGGAAATCCCAGGCCTCACCGGGCATCGAACCCGGGCCGCCTGCATGACCGTCTGAAGGTCTGACCATTCAAATGCATATATAAACATTTCATAATACTTAAAACAATTCACACAAAGAATGAAAGCTCTAATTATTTAATTCACGACGTTTTTCCATGTTCCCTTTCACATACATGCCTCTGTTGGTGCAAGGTTATGTTTGAATTATTGTTTCTTTTTCTGACGATTCCATCCCCCCCCTAGTATAAATCCTTCCCGAGGGGAAAAGGTGTGAATTTCAACATTGGATATATCCACTGAATGCTTTAAATTTCGTTGTTTACGTTGTATTTGTGTGCATTTGTGTAATGGGTGTGGAGCTTACTTGCCTTCTAAATGACTGTCTGAACTTACAGTGGACTTAGAGTTTCAAACCTACACAATACTGAGAAACATGAAGACTGTATGTTATGATAATTATATAGTGAAGAATTTTGTGGTTGTCTTCCTCTTGTCAGTTTGTAACTTAGTAATTCTTTATTGAAAATTGAGTATTTATACTGTTTACATACTAGGTTCAAAAAGTTCCCGGAATTTGCTAGCATCATAGAAACAACGTACCTTAAACACTATTCTACAGCATTCCCTTCAAAATAGTTGCCTTCCGCAACAACACTATTTCATTAACGCGTGTGAGTTCCTGGAAGCAGGCCTGATTTTTGTGAAACCCGTCTTAGTGCTCTCGTCGCGTTTGCGATAACCTTACTTCAATTGAATAAGATGACTTTTCAGACGGGGAAACAAAAGTAATCAGGTGGTGAAGATCAGGAACTTGTTTGGTGATCCAAAGTTTTTATAATATGGCAAGAAAATTCTTTACAATAATTGCGCGATGAGCAGGTGCATTGTCATGCATAAGGAACCAGTTGTTTTCTACCCACTTTTCTGGACGTTTCCTTCTCACAGCCCCAGAGGCGACAGAGGGTTTCTACGTACAATTCTTTCGTTACAGTACGACCTTCTGGAATGAACTCATTTAAGACCCTGAGAGTCGAAGAAAACTTCCAACATAACTTTGCTTTAAGTGTGCTTAAATGCGACAGGCTCATGTCAGTAGATTTACTGGCATGTAAAAGAACTCCTGCGGGACAAAATTCCGGCACATCCGGCGACGCTGATATAACCTCTGCAGTTGCGAGCGTCGTTAAATAAAACATAACATTTAAAATAACTTTGCCTTTGGAAATGTCCCTAGGAAATTTTTGCTTCCGAGGAGATGTTTTCGATTTCCACCAGATGACTGTCGTTTAGGGACTGGGTCAAGTAGCACCAGTTTCATTTTGTTTAAGAAATCACCATCTTCATCAGCCATACTGATCATGTCCCCAGCAAAACACAGAACTTGATGTTTGTATTTGCTCTGTGGACATAATTACAAAATGCGACGAACAAACAAAACACTATGATAAACAATTGCCTACAACTCAAAACCAATAATTTCATTATCAACAAACTTTAATGACATCATGAATGTTACCAACAAAACAAATGTATAATATCCCTTGTTATATATAAATACAAAAAAAAAAGGTAGTAAAATTCCGGGAACTTTTTGAACCTAGTAGTATTTTGAGAAACACAATTGGAATCTTTGAATGATATCTTTTATAATATGGACTATTTCATTATATGTGTTAGATTTTACTTATTTAGCTGAGGTTTTGTATAGTTACCAATGTAGTAAGTAATAGCATGAAAATAATAAACATAACTTGTTTGTGTAGTTTTTATAATATGATGTGCTTCACTGCGACAACTTAAGGTGCTATCTTAATACGAAACGTCCCTAACCATGAAATTCTTAACAGCCCTATAGGTGTGTACAGACCTACTCAAGGACGTCACAAATTATTTAATATTTAAACATTGAAGTTTACACCTTTGTTTAACAAGCTTAAGGGCTATTTTAGTCCACACCTGTGGAGTAACGGTCAGCGCGTCCAGCCGCGAAATCAGGTGGCCCGGGTTCGAATCCCGGTCGGAGCAAGTTACCTGGTTGAGGTTTTTTCCGGGGTTTTCCCTCACCCAATACGAGCAAATCCTGGGTAACTTTCGTTGCTGGACCCCGGACTCATTTTCACCGGCAAAATAACCTAGATGTTGATACAGCGTCGTAAAATAACCCAATTAAAAAAAAAGGTTATTTTAATCAGCATTAGTATGTGCCTCGTTTGTACTTAAATAAATACAGGAAATGGTAATTATGTAGTAAACATCGGCCAGGTCACCATCTTCCCGCAATAGAGGTCCAGGGCACATAAGTGTAATAACTTCTGTGATCACAGCCACTGACGTCACCTCTTCTTGCTACTGGCGTGAGAGCAACGAAATTCCCTATAAAATTATTTGTGCCAATAATATATTGGTATCGAGGGTAGCAACCACTCATTAATTTGGTTTGTTTATTGCGAGTAAATGCTAATAGCAGACACGTACGATATAACTTTGAGTGAAAACTGTGTCGAGAGCTGGGTCTAATTTCAGAATATCAGTTCATATTGCATGCCCTTCATTAATTATTTCGATTATCGTAATAGATTCGTGCTCTATTTGTAAGACATTCCGAAACTGGATGATGTATTCTACGTTTGGTGTTTTCCCAATACAGTGAAGATTTTTTTTTTTAATCGAGGATGAAAGTGGGGAATATTATTAAGGAAAAAGGGGTCGTGAATTGTTTCAGTGCCTGCAGGCGACAGAATTGTAAATCCATCAAGACTATATTTATAAGTTCTTACAGTAAGTCCACACCTGTGGCGTAATGGCTAGCACGTCTGGCCACAAGACCAGGTGGCCCGGGTTCGATTCCCCATCGGGGCAAGTTACCTGGTTGAGATTTTTTCCGGGGTTTTCCCTCAACCTAATATGAGCAAATGCTGGGTAACTATCAGTGCTGGACCTCGGACTCATTTCACCAGCATTATCACATTATCACCTCCATTCATTCACATGCTAAATAATCTGAGATGTTGATACAGCGTCGTAAAATAACCATATATATACAGAGTGTTTCAAAAATACGGGACAGAATTTCAGGTATCTATTTCCCACATGTAGACAATCAAAATAGTTCATTACAACATGTGTCCGGAAATGCTTTATTTCCGAGTTATGGCCTTCACAACATTGAAATTCACCGGAACGTTTTTCTTTCCGCAGGTCGTTGCCATCAAAGGAGACATTAAGAGGGCACTCTGACAGTTCATTCCGAGGCGAAGGTTACATTCAGTGTTGTGTAGGCGTTAGACTGTGCGACATGTATTCAAATCAAGAGCTGGCAGAGATACACTTCATGTACGGTAAGGCGGACGGCAATGCTACGCTGGCTCGTCGCTTGTACCAGGAGAGGTACCCACAGCGACAATGTCCAGACATTTGTACGTCTCCATTACCGTCTGTGCGAGTATGGAAAATTTAACTCTCCTGGTTTGGGAAGGGGACGACCAAGATCTACAACTCCAGAAGTACAGGAGGAGATTCTGGAGGCTGTGAACATGACTCCTTCTATCAGCACACGAAGGGTAGCGTTGCAAGTCAATGTTCCTCATACGACTGTCTGGAGACTGTTGAAAGAGTATCAATTTTGTCCCTATCATTTGCAACGTGTGCAGGCCCTGTCACCAGCAGATTACCCTGCACGAGTTAGGTTCTATCAGTGTTTCTTGCAGCAGTGTGGTGTAAATCCGAACTTTCCTGCCTTAGTATTATTTACAGATGAAGCACAGTTCACACGAGATGGCATAACAAATTTCCACAATCAGCATGTATGGGCATATGAAAACCCACGTGCAACTGTTCTATCTCATCACCAGGTGCGGTTCTCCCTCAACATGTGGGCCGGTATCATTGGTGATCGATTAGTTGGACCCCATGTACTTGTAAAGAGACTTACGGGGCAGGCATACACAAACTTCCTGGAAAACACCATACCTCATGTTTTAGAAGACACTCCACTGATCAATCGTCAACACATTCACTTCTTGCAAGATGGCGCTCCTGCACACTTCAGTCGTACGGCTCGCCGGTACTTGGATCGAAGGTTTCCTGATCGATGGATAGGTAGAGGTGGCCCAATTGCTTTGCCTCCACTCTCACCTGATCTGAACCCTCTCGATTTCTACTTGTGGGGCCATTTAAAATCATAGGTTTATTCGTCTCCGGTGCCTGATTTGGAATCCCTTCGGAATCGAATTGTGGCATGTTCTGAGGACATACGCAATACTCCTGGAGTTTGGGATCGTGTTCGCAGGTCAATGAGACATCGATGTGAGGTCTGTATTCAAGCAGGAGGTGGACATTTTAAACATCTGTAATGACAACGACCTGCGTAAAGAAAAACGTCCCGGTTAATTGCAATGTTGTGAAGGCCATAACTCGGAAATGAAGCATTTCCGGACACATGTTGTAATGAACTATTTTGATTGTCTACATGTGGGAAATACATACCTGAAATTATGCCCCGTATTTTTTAAACACCCTGTATATATAAAGAAATGTTATAAATTAAACTATCTGATATGACGAAAGTTATTTAAAATAGGGAATTTTTTCTTTTGTTAAACGGCTAATTTGATATAAATATAATACATTTGTAACAACACATCGAATAACTTGTTCAAATTGAAGTACAAAAAGAAAACTAAAATGTACATGCATTTACAGATTAATTCCCTAGTGTCTGATATGTGCATTTTGGTTAATATATTACTGTCCCTCTCAGTGTATCGAGAAACTTACTTTGTTATTTTCCTTTATATTAAATTAGTCGTGTTCCAGTTTGTCATAGAAGAGATGGAGGTTTTCATACATAAACGGTTTCAGGTTTTGAAGACATGCGAATGTCAATTGTCACCTGTTCGTATTTATGTCGTTCCTGTGTTCTGAAGTGGGCTGCAGGTGATCAGTGTTGAATGTTATAGAAGGCCTCTACTTTTATGTAGTATTTTAGTCCTCTTCTATTTGCCACTGTAGGATTGTCGTGTTTTCTTCCTGGCCTGACTGGAAATGAAATTCATTTCCTCCATAAATTTTGAAGAAAGTAGTGGACAATATAAGAATGATCAGCCCTGTCCCTTCTATTTTCCATACATACTCAGCAGGTAAATAATGGAGGAGTGAATAGATATTCTCATTTGGAATCCACCTCCGTCATTGTATACCCCTTCTGAAGTAAAATTTTCTCGATTTCAGTATTAAGAATTTTGGAGTAATCAGCCAGAACACTTGCTACTATTCTTCTTCTGATGTTCACATATTAAATAGGAATTCCTTAAAACAGATTTATATTCACTCCTATGCCTTTATATAGAATACATATACTGTATTTCTTAAGATTTGGTTACTTTATAAACAATTACCGCAAGAACTCTCTTTTTGATATTGAATAATTCTGGCATGTGTCAATAAATATGCTGAGGCCTTTGTCTCTCTGAATTATTATTTTTAAGACTGACTGGAAACATATTCCAAATTTATATTTTAAAAAGGCATTAAAATATCCTCACAATTTAAAGTATAACAATGCCCGAAATAATCATCCTACATTAAATTATTAAGGTAAAAATGATTCATTCTATTGCTTGTAAGATTACGTTTATGATCCTAATAAATTGAGAAATAATTTACATCCAACATGTATATTTTGAAATGACCTTAAGTTATTATTTTGAATTTTATTGTACCCTTAATAAATTGAATTAAGGTACAATAAAATTTCATCAATTTAAAAAAAAGTAAATCCATCTTTCCAAAAGGGGGACAATAAATACTTAAAGCAATTAATTCTAAACTCGAAAAACTTACTGATACAACTTAATTTCATATTCTATACTACTGGCACCAAAAAAAAGTGTCCTATTGTTCATACTGATTCAAGATTAATAGTTTCTTAGTGTTTGTCCATTCCATTTTTTTTATTGTCCTTCCCATTTCTGTTTCTCGCATTTTGAGTAGGTACTTCATATGTAGTATATGTTTTCACTTTAATACATATATGACCATGAAGATATTTGGTTATGTCTTACAGAATTCTTGCTGAAGACCATTGTGGTAACATTCTACCGCATCTATAGTTTGTATATTTCGAAATTGTCGTGCTTCAGCCCAGAATTCGGGGGGGGGGGAAGGTGGATATGTCAATGTAGTTTTCCAGAATATAATATTGAAAACATTCACTAATAGGAGGGGCATCTGATATTAGCTCTGCAAAAAACCTGATACTTCTGATACGAAATATTAACATTTTTAACCACTCTCGGATTTCAGATATTTTGTTTCACAGCTGCTGTTTTGATAATTTCAAATGCTATTGATTGTTTCCTTTAATTTTTCAGAGCAAAAATTCTCCTAAGTGAAATTTACACTCTGTAATCTTAACGCTGGGAACATTTATTTCGGGAGCATTGTGTGATGCTATTTCATAATATAACAAGAGCTTTGAAATGATTAACTGCTAACTACTTACCTGGGTGAAGGTAGCGCTGAAGTGGTTCCTGTGATTTCTGAGATGCAGTTGATTGTATATGCAAGGCGTAAAAGTGCCTAAACTAACCAACCCCAGTGCTATCATGGAGGCAGTACGGGGCCATATATTGTATGGAACCTACAATTTTGTTCAATTAATCGTATGGGGAGAAGAAAATTTTGTCTGTATGGAGCCATACGGCTTATGGGTGCCTAAATTTTGTGCGTGGAGATCTTACAGATATTGGATCATCTCTTGCTGTTTCTAATATATTTCGTTTGATGTTCATAAACAAAAATTGTCCACCTCTGCAGCACTGGAATATAGAATTATATAAAATAATTGTTCAAAAACAAGAATTGCTGCAAATACACGCTGCAAGATTCACCCAGACAAGTGTCTATCTATGGTGGTGCTACATGGTGTATTCTGTAAATCAAACTTGTACAATTAAAATGTAAAGCAAACCAATTTCTTTACTTCTTTAATATTAAAAAAATCATTAAATAACAGTCGGAAAAATAGAGAGAGGAGAGTAAAATATATTTCAAGGGAGAACACAAGGGGTGGAGTGTGTGGCCAAGAAAAAAATTACCATGACAGCACTGACCAAACCTAACCTGTTACAGACTCTTTTATGCAAGGTGAATAAGCCGAGTATGAAGGGATCTACAGAGGTGTGAAAATTATTAGAATAATCTTAATTTTAAAGTTTTTTTTAATAGTTCCTTCACAAATATTAATTGAATTGATGAATATTGGTATATAATATTACTATACTGATGTAGGATATATTTACTACTAACAATGCCGGAAAGCATTGTTGTACATTGGTATTTTTCTTATTTTACAATTGTTATGGAAATTCAGAAATTATTATACTATGTTCGCGGAATTGGAAACATAAAAAATTATATGCACAAAACAGATGTATACGTTCATTTGAACCTTCACAACAATGTAAACGCAAAGAACAATTTGTTTAAAGCATTTCTTAATTAATTTTTTATGTTTCCAATTCCGCCAACATAATATAATAATTTCTGAATTCCCATAACAATTGTAAAATAAGAAAAATACCAATGTACAACAATGCTTTCCGGCATTGTTAGTAATAAATATATCCTACATCAGTATAGTAATATTATATACCAATATTCATCAATTCAATGAGTATTTGTGAAGTAACTAATAAAAAAACCTTTAAAATTAAGATTATTCTAATAATTTTCACACCTCTGTACCTCAGCGCTAGTTTAACCCTTATAGGTGAATTATATAAAGAACTTTCAAATGTCAATATTGTCTCAAAGGTCCCTGCCTAACAAACTATTCATTCAGAAATGCCCGCTGCGATTATGTTAACTGCAGAAGAAGGAAGAAGTACCGGTATTGTAGTAATATGAAGTTACTCAGATTTCCAATTAAGGACAAGGAGAGGCTACAAAAATTATTTTTGAATTCAGCCTTATAAATGGAACGATTTTCACTTCAGAAATCACCGTAACTACCTCAGGGCTAGTTTCAACAATTTAAGGACCAGTATAAGGGAAATTTGATTATAGTGAGAAAGAAATTCATAAGGAAGGTGGTCAGGAGGGATGAGGTTGCCTACTAGTAGTCGTTACAAAGAAGTACTGTATTATAGGCTATTTCTTTTGACTAATGATGAGAACGGATATAAAAGTGTCTAGAGAAATAACAGAATTACCATATATTGAAATTACCTCTGCATTGGCAAAGAAACCGCACAGGGTATCGTAAATCTGCTGAAAATTAGAAAATTTTGTAAAAAATTTATTCAGAGCGAATTTTGCAGCCTGATAATATCTCACCCACATTATGGACATAGGCCTAATTCAATACCGTTAGTCTGATATGACTAGACAATGGTAAAGTATTCCCGCAGTCGTATATGTACGTTTCAGGCACTCTCCCATCTAGTGTTGGTTTTATCGGAAGTTCATTTCTCGACCTTGGTGTCGCATAGCAGCCGTTATTTTCCACATGCTGCCGTTTTCAGTACAGGCTTGAGTTATCTGGTATGCTATGATCTAGGATCAAGGGTACCGATACGAACTGTCCATACTTGTAATTCCCTAGATGCTAATGTGTGGTTCAGTTTTAAATTGACAGATTAAGTTCCATTGGCAGCTAACGCCAGTAACATAGTAAGCACTCATTTCGATGCATCCTACAAACTATTTTAATAACTAGGTATCAAATTTAACGAAACGGCCGAAATTAATCGAGATCGGTGCACTTGGTCATTATTGTCGTTAATTTACATTTATCTTTACGTGCGTGCGTTTAAACAACGCTCCAGCATCATGGAAATGTGGACACCGCAGTAATATTTCATCACCACCATACCTTTAATATCAAAGATATCGAGTGATTAACCATAATACACCGTTGCCTCACATATACTGTTTTGTACTGGCAATGTGAGGCGTGGAAATGTGGCGTTTACTTTACTGTTTTCTAAGAAATTGCAAATAACCCATAATTTTTTATTGTTTCTTTTTCCTTCTTACCCCTCATTCTCTTCTAACTTTACTCTCTCACTTTCTTTATCTGTTACATATTCATGTTAATTTACCTTATGTGCAACCGCTGGAATTCGATTCAATAACCTTTCGACTTACAGACTCCTTACCACTACGCTATGAAGCAGAGTTGAAGGACTCTGCTTAAAATATTTAATTTAGTATTATTTGTTGTTTATAAATACACATCACTAGATGACGCCACTTCCTGGAGCTAAGATGAGTAGAAATTGCTTCGTATTAGTCCTGATCACGTATAGCTATGTCTCAGTCTAATTCGGAATGTAATTTCGTATTTGTTTTTGAGGGCGTTGCCCCTTAACCTGTCCTAGCGTATAATATGAAAAACAGCATTAAATCCAATTAAATAACCAGGGATGACAAGTGGTGGCTGGGTAATTCCAGTTAGGTTAGGTTAGTAGAGCGGAATGAATCTCTGAGAGGTAAAATTTAAATTTACAAATCAAATTAATTTATTGATTTAACTTAATAATTAAACTTGTGTTGTAAAATAATGAAATTACTATTGATACATTTACATTACTTGAGCCACTGATAAAAGCTAGCTATCATTTAAATATTCCCAATAAATGCGATTCATGAACATTATGCTAACAAGAGGTGAACTATTTAAGGCATTTATGAAAGATGTTAAGTCGTGTATATCCAATGTACGGAGCCATCGTTAAAAGCGAAGAAGTACACCACACACTCTTACAAAAGCTCGTCTGTAACTCTAGGCCAGCAAAACGTGTAAGGTGAATACAAAACCGGCATATTATTGTTAGGGCCTTATTACCAAATATTACTTACGTTTGTTGGGCACAGAATCATGTTCTAACAAGAATGTAGTTAGATAAGTCAAATTCTGTACCTACATGAATACGAATTACTTTCAGTTATGATGGACGTAATCAAGATGGAACCCGAGTTTGATCCTTTGGCTATAAACGCCGATTTAGAAGAGAAAAAGCCTTTGTCTGAGGTATGTTGGAAGTAATAATTACGGTACTAGTATCTATTATACATACATATACCATAAGACAGACAAGTATATTTATGTCTATTTCGAATTATGTGCAGCAGCTGTAATCTAAGTGAAACCATGCATGGAGTTTCTTGTCTTAATCACCATCATTTTATGTGTGTGGGTCTTTCTTATTTATTTTTTTTTAATTTATAAATTTCTTGATTTAATGTATGGTTTACAACTGACTTCAGTGTAACTTTCTTTCATAATTCATACAGATCTTTTCAGATTTCTGTGTCGTAAGTAGGTCTAATTAATATATAAGTTCAGCTATACAGAACACATGGTAACTGGTAAGAAGATATACATTGAGTTCGGCATACTCAGACAAGTCTTGGTGAGCATTTCAGCCAACTATTGCTATGAAAGGACATTCTGTACATTCCTTACTCTTTTGACTCACGTTGAAATCTCAGGAATTAGTTTGTAGTAACCTGATATCCCAAAGCTATTATCTTTCATGATTTTGTTGATGAGCATTTGTGCAGAGTTTGCAGAATAAATCCATCAAATACAAGACGTGTGACCACAAATTAACACGTATATAACAGCAAAAGGGTGTCATAATCCAAAGAGCATAGTTCCATATTTATTAACGAATTTCTTGTGTTTAAGTGCTGATGTTAATGTTACCATGGTTTTTTTTGTGCTTGCATGGTGTGAAACCATGATTGAATTTGACAGTCAATATCTGTTAGTAGCAACCTCTTAATTTCGTGTAAGATTTATAAAATTTTTGGAGTATTACTTTACTAAATATTGAAAGAAGATAGTTTGTTGAAAACAAAACAATTGTACATCTTGATTATACAACTTTTAACACTGTATCACTTCGGAATATATATGATAAGACTTTCCTGTGTTAAATTTCAACGTACCTCATTAACATGTTTCGACCTATTTATAGGTCATGTTCAGAACTGGTCGTTGTTGGTCTTGGCGCCACTTGTTCTGTTTCCTGTGAGGGTGTGTTCCTGTGGTATAGTGTAGAGTCAAAGAGTGTGTTTCTTTTGAAGTTGAGTTGTGTGTTGAGATTTTCGTTGGGGTGTGTTTTTGTGTGTCTGTATATTTCATATTGTTCTAGTGTGTTTAGTTTCTGGCTTTTTGGTTAGATGTGTAGTATTTCCATGTCTGTGTTGATGTCTCTGTGGGTGTGGTTAGCATTTGTGATGTGTTCTGCATATGTGGAGGTGTTTTGTAATTTTGTTATGGCTGTGATGTGTTCTTTGTAACGTGTTTGAAATGATCTGCCTGTCTGTCCTATGTAGAAGCTGTTGCAGGTGTTACATTTGAGTTTGTATACGCCTGTGTGGTTGTATTTGTTTGTTTGTGTTGTTTGTGTGTTGAGATGTTTTGTAGAGTGTTATTTGTTCTGTATGCGATGTTGTAATTTAATTTCTTGAATGCGGTTGCGATTTTGTGTGTTTTCGTATGTTAGTGTGATGTATTTTTTGTCTTCTTGTGTTTGTGTTGTATTTTTATGTTTTTTGTGATTATGTTTTGTTTTACCTATTATGTTGTCTATTATGTTAGGGTTGTATCCGTTTTCTTGTGCTATGTATTTGATCTAACCTAACCTAACCCTAACATAATAGGCAGACAGGCAGATCATTTCAAACACGTTACAAAGAACACATCCCAGCCATAACAAAATTACAAAACACCTCCACATATGCAGAACACATCACAAATGCTAACCACACCCACAGAGACATCAATACAGACATGGAAATACTACACATCCAACCAAAAAGCCAGAAACTAAACACACTAGAACAATATGAAATATACAGACACACAAAAACACACCCCAACGAAAATCTCAACATACAACTCAACTTCAAAACACACACACTCTTTGACTCTACACTATACCGCAGGAACACACCCTCACAGGAAACAGAACAAGTGGTGCCAAGACCAACAACGACCAGTTCTGAAGATGACCCATAAATAGGTTAAAATATGTTAACGAGGTACGTTGAAATTTAACATAGGAAAGTCTTACCATACACAAAACAGTTGCTTTCATCTGTCCCACTTATATCCTTATCATATGCTGCCATGTGGAACCAAAGCGCAACTTGTTAATCTTGAAATGTTGTTCAAATCTGCAATAGAAATTATTGATTTATGATGTTTTTGATCTCCAGAAAGTGAATTTACTGAATTTCCACTCATCTGAGATAAAGACAGAATGTGAGGACGACACCTATGATGTCATATCAGAAACTAAAGCTGAAGAAACGGCATTGTCGTTTACTTTTCCTGTGCTGAAGTGCGAAGTTGAGGTGAGTTGGCTTCATTCTGGTCATGAGTCTGTGTGCAACCCGCCTCAGTGCTTCTGCCTATGAGACAGCATTTAATATTCTCAGTATCGAGATAATTATTTCTCTTTCCTTTGTGATTTAGATTAGAGCGGAAAATTTATTGTTTTATTTGAAATAACTTACATTACAGTTTGTACTTTTTTATATAGTGAGTGTTCAGGTAGTAGGGATACATTTTTTTAATTTTGTCTTGTGAATTTTTAGTGGTTAAAGTGTTAAATTGTTCTTTTTTGACATTACTGTGCAATTGACAACCATACTGTCTTCTACCATTTCAGAGATGTTTAATGAATTGTATCCTCCAGGAATATTCTCCATATGAAAACTTATTTGAAAGCAGTTTTTTAATTTGAGACAGTTGAATTTCAACATTTACACAGCTGGATGGGATATAAGTACCAGGAGACACAATTTCAGTTACAAAGCTCTGTCTGCTTTCTAATATTTGAAGGGTACACAGCAATAATGCTCAAAATCGAGTTTGGAACAACTTCAGGGCATTTTCAGAGCTTATATATAAACAATTGTGATATATTTTTAATACAACAATACACAAAATATGCCAGGAAAAACCAAACAAATCCAGATATTTTTATATTATCCCCCTCTATTTATCCTGCTTGTGAAATATCATCCCCTCATATCTCACGTGTCATTTCCCGCATAATAGTTCAGCTCGTGGGTTTCAAATTTTACAAATAGTCATGTTTTGCTTGAGGGATGTCAAAAGCCTCCAGATGACCTTTCGGAGAGGAGGGCTTCTCCTTCAGTTCTTCAAGTTAAGTAATGTCGATGATGTAGGTTTCATACGAACCATAGTATGACCGCCGCAGGTGGATCAGCTCATCATTTTGCGTCACGAGGAACTGTAGCATAGTTCTTTAATAAAAAGGGAATATCTCCTTATTTCACTGAAATAAGAAGAAGTCTTGCTTACAGTCTAGAACAACAAAGAGTTCTGATTTTCTTCTTGCATTTCCAAATACTTGACACCAGTCATCAAGACGTGTTTTTGTCACACTAAGACAGAGTGATCTCTTACTGGATGCAGGTACCAACATACTGTAATTCTTCCTTCGTCCTGAACTTCAATTTCAGAATGTGCTGAGTCCACTCCCGTGCATTGTTATTCATAACTTCAGTACAATAATGCCATTGTGCAGAACAGACTTCATTTGGTCCTTTTCTTAAAATGGAGACTAAGAGGAAAGCAGAAAATAGTTTTCATAAGAAACTGGAGTATCTGAATATCTTTGTAAATACACATGACGTTCTTCAGCTAAATAGACTTTCTTACTGTCATGAAAACTGATTTGCAGTACAGTCACTGAATGACTATATTGTCTATATATATTTGTGCGTGTATTTATTTATTCATTCATTCATTCATTTTGATTGTTTCTTTGTTTGTCTGTTTATTTATTTATCTACTTATTTATTTATTTATTTATTCATCCATTTATTATGATTTTTTATTTGTCTGTTTGTTTATTTATTTATCTATCTATTTATTTATTTATTTATTTATTCATCAATTGATTCATTTTGATTACTTATTTTTCAGTTTATTTATTTATGTACTTATTCATTCATTCATTCATTTCGATTGTTTGTTTATTTATTTATTTATTTATTGAGTTTGATTGGTTGTTTGTTAATTTATTTATCTATTTATTTATTTATTCACTCATTCATTAATTAATTCATTTATTCATTCATTCATTTCTATTGTTTATTTATTTATTGAGTTTGATTGCTTGTTTGTTAATTTATTTATCTATTTATTTATTCATTCACTCACTCATTCATTCATTCACTCATTCTTTCATTCATTCATTCATTCATTCATTCACTCATTCATTCATTTCGATTGTTTATTTATTTATTGAGTTCGATTGCTGTTTGGTCAATTAATTAATTACTTAATTTATGTATTTATTCATTCACTCACTCATTAATTAATTCATTCATACATTCATTTCCATTGTTTATTTATTTATTGAGTTTGATTGCTTTTTGTTAATTTATTTATCTACTTAGTTATTTATTTATTCATTAATTCATTTATTCATTCATTCATCTCTTATTCATTCATTCATTCATTTATTCATTTTTGTTTCTTTATTTATCTACTTATTTATTTATTTATTCATTCATTCATTCATTTTTATTGTTTATTTATTTATTTGTTTATTTATTCATTCATTCATTCGTTCATTTATTTATTTATTCATTTATATATTTGTTTATTTATTTGTGCGTTTTCACATGTGTACCTTCTCTTCGTCTTGCTTTATATCCCTCTGCCTTTGATTCGCTTCCTTCATACCGTTTGTTTTTTATGCCCCTCTGTCATTATGTATTCATTGATCTGCCTCGGTTTATCCCATACGCGCTTTTTATTTCGAATTCTGAATGACGTACATTATTCTGACAGAATGTCCTTTCCGTTTATTTTCAATTTATCTTCTTAAATTTTTATCAAAATGACCCTTATTTCTAGACGACTTCATTAACGGCTGTAGTAACTTCTGTTAAGTTCCCTATTTTTTTTTTAGGAAGAGTTGCATGAGTTGTGCGCAGCCAAGAACGAGCTGAAGCCGGAAGTTACAGCTGAGGAAAATGAGATTGTGACCGATAGGTAAGTGTGGTCTTTATCACATAGAACATTAATTTCCAATGTGTTATGGCACTTTTATTAAGGAATGCTTATTTGTATATTTACTTAGAATGAACGTTTTCGATACTGTTTTGTGTATCATCTTCAGATGCATTATAATTATAAATTAACAATTAAATTTGTAAAATGATTACTTAGAATGGAATATGTGTTCTGTGAACTTCCATTTCTTGGTTAAGTGTAACGACATTTATGATTGTCAAATGGGAAGCATCAGGGCGAAAAACAAATAGTAGATAACGGAAATCATGGAAGGAGGAAGTTATGAAAGCAATGCAGGATGGGTTGTTATATGTAGAGACAAGCCAGGAGATTTGGCAGTCTGCTGTAAAGAAATGGCTGGATGTGCTGATATCCGAATGTTATTGATATGAAAGACTCAATATATTTTGACACTGACATTGAAAAGACAGAAGTTACATTAAAATGAATAGCACCACTGTTACTAAATCGCACCCCCAATACTACCGCCACTCTAGCCTCCATTTGTTTGACATCGTGGCCTGTGTATTGCAGTGTCTTCTGCTGTACGTTTTCTCCTGTTTTTTGCATTGTACAGAGTGTTCGCCTACAGGTGGGGCCAGGAAAGCAGCCTGCCTGCAGTGTCGCTTGCAGGAATCGTCTATCCGTAAGCTTCCGCTTTCTATACTATACTCTGTAGAGTTTTAATTTTAAAAGTTTAGCAGCAGTAAGGACTAATGTTTTTGAAACACTAACTTGCTGTGAAACACGTCTTAGAGATTTATTAGGAGAGCGTGTAAATTATGCACTGATTTCAAAAATTTTTCTTCCGTCAATACTCTTTGTTTTCACTTAGTAATTGTAGCATTTATCGACCCTGTTGTCCTTAATTTGTTAACAAGACGTCTAATAGTTTCTCTACCCGGAATTAGAGCACCCGGAGATTTCACTTGAAATTGCCTACGCACCTCTCTACATGACTCTGTTTTCACATATGCATCATACATAAAAACTCTCTGTTCAAGCGTGAATTTTGCGTTTTGCATTGTTAACAAATTTTACACACACGCTGAATATTTAAGCAACTGTGTCAAGAAACTGCACTGTACGTGTTAAATGCTGCAACATCTGGCTCACAACTGATAACTTGTCGACCTTGATGTCCTTGATTGTCGAGCGTGTCTCAGCAACTGCGCGCACAAAGCGGCGTATCAGCACATGCCGCTTTCCTGGCCTCACCCATAGGCGAACGCTCTGTAGTTTGCAAATCGCATCTAGTTTATCCTTACCACAGTTCTCTTCTGTTTAATTGTATTGCTGTTACAGCCTCTCTCAATATTTATAATGTTATCAGATCATGCTTATGATTATGCTTATAAAGTCAGGAATGTATCGCTTGTTTTCAATTTTCCCTATATTTGATGTATTTAGTTGTTACTTTCTCTAACTACTGTAGAACCCTGCTAGTCCGAATTAATTAGGCCTGAGCCTTTTCGCATTGTCGACGTTTCAGATTAGGCACGGGGGAAAGGAATTCAGGGAATCCACGCCTTACCTGTCTACCTGTTCAGATCACTATTTGTTATATTTTGTTGTCAGAAGAAGCTCACAGATTATCGTAGTAGTATAGAAGAGGACTAACTCATTCACTATAGAGGAAATAAGTTGAGTTTATGAATCCTGTAGCAGGAAATTAATTGAGTTTCAGTTCAAATATTTTTTCCTTCTCTCTCTTTTTGGCATGTTCGAATTTACGCAGTTTGGACTAGCAGTGCTACTTGCTCATCCCAAATTATGAATTAATGTATTATGTTAATAATAGTTTTAATAAAGTTAAGCAAACTATTCAGAAGAATTTTCACTATTTTAATATATCACTAGTTTAATTATTTTCTATCACGCAAATATTTATTGCTTCATTTGCAAAGGGCGTTAATTTTATTTAACGAATAGCCTAAGCATCACCAAATTTTACACGAGGTGCAATTATAGCCGTTAAATATTTATTATGTTGCCATTTGGGTATAAAATGTTGTGCATCAAATGAAATATTACTTCGTAGCAGCTTACAGTGTGGATGTGGAACTAGCATAGAAATACCCATTCCATTAATCAATACCACTGTGTAACTTGCTGTTGTCCTTATTGAGCTGCGGTCCTCATAGCCGACACAGACCACGAAGAATTTTTTGGTCTCTTTTTCTTTCGCCCCCCTCCCCCCCCGTGGCAGACTCACGCCGACGGTTCCGTATGGGGGGGGGTCTAGTTTAAATGCCCTCGCGCTCTTCTTCCCCTCCTTCAGAATAAAAATTACAAAACATAGAAGACAGGAATAGAAACGACTGGTGGTCATATCACGAACGTTACAATGAAACTGGACCCTGAGAAAGTAGGTAACTGTTAAAGTGCTATCTCCAAATTTATTAGTATCACGTTGGATGGAACAGAAAAGACTATGAAGAACATCAGTCCATTTTACGTGAGACGCGCACTCGACGAACTCGTTCGGAAGGTCAAAAATGCAACTCGACTAAGCAACAGTAGTCTTCTCATCGAGACTGTATCTCCAAAACAGAGTGAGACGCTGTTGAAAGCGAAGTTGCTAGGGTCTTACCCTATTAAAGTCGAACAGCACTCCTCGCTGAACACCACATAGGGAGTAGTGCATACGGATTCTCCGGATGGCATGTCTGATGAAGAGATCCAACTAGAACTGGCGGAGCAGTCTGTGTCCAAGGCTTACCGTTTATTACGTAAGCGGGACGGACAGACTGTTCCCCTGAGCACTGTCTTTTTGACCTTCGAGAAGCCTGTCCTACCAGAATACATCCTTGTCGGGTACAAGCGTGTCCCAGTTCGTGCGTATGTGCCGAACCCAATGCGGTGCTTTAGGTGCCAACGGTTCGGACATACGCAAAAACGTTGCACAAACAACATCGTATGTGCAAAGTGCGGCGGTGCTGACCATGGGGAATCCCCATGTGCTGGCGCCGAGCACTGTGTGAATTGTTCTGGGGACCACGCTGTTATTTTTAAAAATTGCCCGAAGTATATTCACGAGCTTCGAATCCGAGATAATATTACTTTTTTCGAGGCGCGTAAGCATATTTTCGATCAACAAAAAAAAAAAAAAAGGCGACTGGAGAGTCCTATTCCTCAGTAATGCAGAAGGCTACAGAGGGAATTGACGCATCCACGCAGACGCCACATCTCGCAAGTCTGCCTGGGAAGTGAATGGAGACCGCGACACAGACATAGGTGGACGCTGCCACTGAGACTGCTGAGTCAGACGACTCGTGTGGGCTTGATTTCAGGCCTTATGTACCTAGAAAGATTGTTGCCGTGAGAGCAGAGAAGAATTCTAGGCCTGGTAGAAGACCACAACGTCGCACTCCTAGTTCGGGTAGTGGGTCGAGATCATGCTCTCGTTCACGACCTAGATCAAGATCAACCGCAAGTGAGTCGCCACAGTCGAAGAGTAAGCAGTCGCACGCAAAGGCATCTTCCCATCTAAAGGAGAAGGAGAGAAGATCCCCTGTGAAGCCACCAGCATGATTTAGCTCCCTGAGATGACTGATATTGTACAGTGGAATGTGAACGGTGTACGCAGCAGATATAAAGAACTACAACAATTGATCTATTGTGACAGCGACGTGAGATTCGAACTCACGACCAGCGTCCCGCAAGAGAGAAAATCGCGCGGAGCACTTTGGAATGGCGCGCGGCTGAGAGGGGAAAGGGCCAACGCGGCGAGAGAGTGGAGAGAGTTTGCGCGCGCATATTCTGCTTGCCTAGAGAGGCCGAGAAATCCGTCGAAATGGAAGACTCGCGAATTCGAACTTTCGAGGCTACGTCGCTGTGGTTATAAATTACGGTCGCGAAGGAACGACAGCAGTTTTCAGTTTTTCAGTTATTCAGTCAGTGAGAAAGCCAGAGCAAGGAAGCCAGTCTTGTGTACCGGAGTTCGACTCGAGTGTGCGTCCGCAACTGCGTCAGTAGCCGAAGGCCTGAGTTCGAGTGCAGTGGACCGCAGTTGGAGGGACCTGAGTTCGAGTGCAGTGGACCGCAGTTGGAGGGACCCGAGTTCGAGTACAGTGAACTGTCTCAGAAGGTCTGTGGTTCGAGATACTGTGAACTCGAATGACTGAGATAGAAGAACTGTGAACTGAGAACTGGTAGTTCTGATTTGTAAATAGTGCTTTGTAAATATTAGTTAAGATTAACAGTTCATTGTTGTGCGTAATAGTCCAAGTAAATTGTCATTGTCGTCGGTGGAGTGCTATAACGAATACTGTGTTGAGTGAAGATCCAATTGTTGACGAGAGCGTTTAAGGTGAATTGTAGAAAGGAATTATTGTTGTGACGAATAAATTACATTGTTGTTACTAATAAAATTCACACTATCATGAAAACCCTGGTGTTTCATGTCTTCAGGAGACACACCTCCGGCCCGAAAACTCCCTGAGTATCTCGGGATACTACGTTCACCAGTACGATCACCTTGCCGGTATTCGTGTTAACGGCTGTTGCGCCCTTCTACTCTGCCAAAGTACCTTTTCCTCTGTTATCAACATTAACAGTCCTCATCAATGCATAGCCGCTAGAGTAACTTTACCTTCCATACAGTTCTCAGTAGTCTCTGTATGTATGCCCCCAGACACACCTTTCACAGTGCATGACATTGAAGACATTTTCTCGCAGGTACCTGCTCCATATCTGGTAGTGGGGGATTTTAATGCATCCCACCACTCATGGGGCTCAAATTCCGATGATGACAGAGGAAATAAAATAGCAGAGTATGTACCCGTCTAAATCTTGTTACCCTGAATGCAGGTGAAGCAACACACCTCTTCTTGGCGTACGGTACATACTCCTTGATCCATATCTCCATTTGTAGCCCAGTTTTGTCCACGCATTTCGAATGGTCTGTGATTCACGACCTACATGGTAGTGACCACTATCCCATTCGAATACGTATGTCTGTTTTAAGTTCTGCGGAATCTCGCTCTCTAAACTGGGTTATTACGAAGTTCATGGCAGGGCGGTATTTCCGAGTTCGAGTAGGCACCACACTTTCTAACGAACATTTCCAAGAGATTGGCGTTCTGCAGGGGTCTATTTTAAGCTTTCTTGTTTTCTGCATTGCGATCAATGGATTTGGCCACTTTGTGGGTGATCGACTATCTTCTCTCTTGTACATTGATGACTTCAGTTTATATTACAGCTTCCGATATCTTCCATCCATTGGTCGACTGTTGGAACCGTTGCTTACGAGATTATACAAGCTGGCGCATAGCACGATTGAGAGCAGGTCTCTGAGTGTCATGACAATTTCTGCCACTAGGTTCACCTCGCTGTGCTAAGAAATGATGAATAGTTCCATTACTAAGCATTGTGTATCGTGAAAATAGTTTGATTAATTGTGCATTATTGATCGAGTACGAAAATTATAAATATGCCAAGCATATTAGTCTTATTTGAAATTTATTGATGACTTGTTAAATATCAGTATCCAGATTTTCAGTTTCATTTAATGGAATTTACAATTTTGTTTCCCGAAAGTCTGAATTTGTTGAATTAAAAATTTTGCTTCCAAACTATATTGTTCATATGGTTCATTTACTTTGGCAAGATGATTGTTTTCAGTGCCGTGTTTTTTCTTCAGATTTCGTTCCCTCTAATTTGTTATAATTGCTGAAAGTGAACTACCGGTTTCTGCTACTTTCAGACATCATTATTATTATTATTATTATTATTATTATTATTATTATTATTGTTATTATTATTATTATTATCATTATTATGTTGTTGTTTTCTAATGCCAGGCGTTTGACAATAAAGTCATTTGACCTCTTGCACTCCAATATTTTTCAAAGATGTTATCATGACCAGGCACTGAAGCACAGATTTTGAGGTGTTCCGAATCCATTTCTTGGTTTGAGTTGCACAATGGGCAGTTAGGGGACTGATATATTCCAATTCTATGCAGGTGTTTGGCCAAACAATCATGGCCTGTTGCCAATCTAAATGCAGCTACAGACGATTTTCGTGGTAAATCGGGAATTAACTGTGGATTTTGATGCAGAGAGTTCCATTTTTTCCCATGGGATTGTGTTATCAAATTTTGTTTGTTGAAGTCTAAGTATGTAGATTTAATAAATCTTTTCACAGAATAATATGTAGATTTAGTAACAGGTCTGTAAGTAGCAGTGCTGCCCTTCTTTGCTAAAGCATCCGCATTCTCGTTTCCCAGGATTCCACAGTGGGATGGTATCCATTGGAATACAATTCTTTTATTGAGTGATATTAATTCAAAGAGCATTTTAGTTATTTCTGCTGTTTGAGATGAAGGTGTGTGTTTAGAGACTATTGATAGAATAGCTGCTTTGGAGTCTGACAATATAACTGCATTTTTAAATTTACTGATGTGGCATAGAAGATTCCTGAGACTTTCACTTATTGCAATGATTTCATTATTATTATCATCATCAAAATCAAATTAATATAATTCTTAGCTTGTCTTGCCTTAAGGCAATCAGTAGTGTTATTCGAGGAAAAGAGTATTATTTACCATCATCATTTATCGTGGCGAAATATTCCACGACAATAGTTAATTATTACTGCTGAATATTGACACATATACGATTTGCATTATTTAGGATACAACATACAACATACAGCAATGCGATTTTAATGTTGAGCATGCCGAGTTTAGACTAACATACTCCCCTCATCCTCCAAGCCAAATCAAATATTATTACGACATTACGAGTAATAAATAAATAAATAAATAAGTATATAATAATTACTACAATTAATCGTTGTGATAAAGTACAATTATCACTGCATGGTGTACCGAAAATTTTACTTTATGTTTTCATTAAATTGACATGTCATGAGTGACGACAGAAAACAGCTCAGGGGAGCGAGATTCAGACATTACTAAAAATGAAATGGGGATCGGGGAGAACAGATGCGCATATGCCTATGGGCAGCAAATTCTAGACAATATCGTCCCTGAGATTCCTGAGATATTTGTTTATGTTTTAGGAAATGGTCAAATTCGAAAACCATTTCTAATCACATATATTTCAGTCTAACTTCCTAATTAATTTAATTCTAACTCCTAATTTAAAAACTCTTTATACACACTAAAATATCATAGCATTTGCTATTACTACCCACTACTAGATTAATCTTACAAAGGATAGGGACCGATGGTGGTGGGCTTACGTGAGGGCGGCAATGAACCTGCGGGTTCCTTAAAAGCCAATTGTAGGTAAGTAACAGATTAATCACAGGCCTATTAGATATTTATTTCACCGCTGCAAGTTGTGCAAGAAAAATCGCACATTTGTTCTAATCATGTATTGTGACTGCTGTTTGCTTTAGTAAAAATCATAACACTTCTACGGCAATATATTTTTTAAAAAAGAAAGGGATAAGTTAGGCCTACTTACAAATGATTCAATTATGAAGTCAGGGAAATGGAAGATAATACAGTACCTTAATTCATTGGATTAATGATAATAATAATAATAATAACAATAATAATAATAATAATGGTGATGGTGATGATGATGATGATAATAATAATAATAGTAGTAGTAATAATAATAATAATAATAATAATAATAATAATAATAATAATAATAATAATCATGAATGAATGAATGAATGACTACGTGAAAAGGGTAAACTACAGTGTTCATGTAAAATATATTAATTTTCTTTCATTATTTCCGAAAAGGTACAGTGTATGAATTGAACAACAGAAAGGTAGTACCTTAGTTTATAATATGTAATATCAAGAATGACAGCCTTTTATTGTAATATAATTGAGACGTAGAAGTTTGGAAATTACGTCTATTATCTATAATAGTAACATACGTTACAAGAGCGGTAGGTTAGCGTTTTCATGTTCGAGGAAAAGATTGAAAAAGCGAAACGTAGTTGAGCTTTTTAATTCCCAAATGAAAACAAACATACCGCTCGTGTATCGTACATTATTTTATGCGAAGAGCGTTTATTACATACCTGAAAGACGAATTTCTAATTAGTTGCAATGAAATCTCCATGTTGGTTTCTGTTTAATGACGGCAACTTCGGAAAACCAAAATATCTTTCTTCAACATTGTTGCTATAAAATGTTTTCTGTGTTTACTATACTCCAGCAGGCCGTGATATACGTCTTTTTTTCCCCCAGTCTATAAATGCAACTTAAAACAAACGGTATCAGCATGGTTATGTAATGATTAATTTTTTCATTTTAATATTTTAAAATATTATTTATATAACATATTGCAGTAATAACAACGCCATCTGGAATCTTGTTGATTTTTCCACATCCTGAACTGTTACGTGAATCAGGAATGCAATAAGTTTCGTGGAGTAGTAGACTTTACATAATTTTTGCAAATATTTAAAAACAATAATTAACATTGCAATTTAGGTGAAATTGCAGTGGTAAGTTTCAATTTATAATTATTACTATTAAACGTCTCTAAAAATAATATAAAAGCCTAAAGGTAAAATGAATGTCGCAAGCGGTAAGAAGAGGGAAATTGTTATGTGTGTTACGTTGGGAATACTGAATGTGGTATTTCGCATTACCGCGTATTGGTTCTGCGCGGAAAACAAGGCAAATACGCACGATCTCGTTAAAATATTGTACGCCATTTAATAAGCAATGGTGAGTCCTTTAGATGTCCCAAATGTCAATGTCATTTAAGTGTTCTGCTGAATATGTAGGATGGAACAGCGCTCGGCAGAATTGCTTTACTTACCACTCCCCGGTATTTCAAGCGCTATGCGCCAGCTGGATTATAATCTCGTAAGGAACGATTTAACTGGTCATCAACGTGCTATCAGGATGGGCTCTTCGCAATGGCTTTAAATTCTCCACTCTAAAAACGCGGTGTGTCCACTCTCCATCGTGGACTGCTTCCACATCCTGAACTGCGTCTTAATGGAGTGGAGTTGCAATATACAGACACTGCGAGATTTTTGGTGCTTTATCCTTGATTATAAATTAACATGGGAGGCGCTATATGTGATATGAACAAGTCGTTAAACATTTTACGCCTTTTGTCGAGACTGTTCGCTGGGGTGCAGACCGCATAGTGCTTTTACTTCATCGTGCTCTTATCCGGTCGATTATGGCAGTTTTATTTAATGTGTTGTCTCTCAGTGCTATCCATAATCATGGGATACGACTTGCTACAGGTGCCTTCCGAACAAGTCGGATAGCGAGACTGTATTGTGAAGCGGGGAAGCCATCACTCTATCGGCGACGTAATGTCTTGTTGTGCTCATATGCGGTTAAGCTCCGCTCGCAGCCCGAGCACAATTCTTACAACTCCTTTCACCATCTGTCTCTTTACGACCGATACAGGGACAATCCATGGAGACTTCGTCCAGCAGGTGTGCGGTTTCGTAAACTGCTCTCAGAGCTGGATATACATCTACTATCAGTTCGCACCCCGGAATATACGACCACTCCACCGTGGATTATGCGACATCCCATGTTTGATGTAAGCCTGAGCCGAAATTTTAAGAATTATACACCAGCTTTTGTTTATAGACTTCGTTTTAGTGAACTTTTATCACAGTTTCCAAATTATTCATTAGTTTTTACTGATGGATCCCGAGTAAATTATTGTATTGATTGCTCCTTTGTTGCAAATGGACAGATATTTATATATTAATTGCGCCAGTACAGTTGTGTTTTTACCGCAGAACTATATGCTTTTTCGAATGTTATTGTTTTTAATTAGACAACGCTGGGGCAGATTCCTTATCTGCTCCGACTCTTTAAGTGCCATTCAGTCCCTGCAGCGTTTGAATTCTGATGATCCGCTTGTGTTGAGAACCCAGGAACTTTTCCACACTCTCCTAACCTCTGATAATGAGATTGGAGTAGTGTGGACTCCGGGTCATGTTGGCATTCCTGGTAACGAGGCAGCAGGTGGTGCAGCAAGAGACAGTAGTATGAATGGGTCTGAGGTATATTGGCGCGAGAGTTGGCAAGATATTCAAAATTATCTAAAACATACGTTATGGTGGCAATGGAAAGTAGAATGGTCTGCACAAGAGGGAAATAAATTGCGAAGAATAAAGAATACTGTTCGAGTTTGAGATTCGTCCACAAGAGCGTCACGACACGAAGTTTTACTCACCCGGTTGAGGATTGGCCACTGTCGTCTGACGCATGGCCATCTGCTTCGGGTGAGCCTCAGCCGGATTGAGATATGTGCCGTGTTCCACTTACGGTGGAACATTTTTTATTGCAGTGTAGAAAATTTTGACCGTGTCCGTCGACAATATGGAATTCCGCCGACTCTTGGAAATGATTTTAATTTGTACAAATGCAGTTGTGAGACTTTTATCGAACACAGGACTTGACAGGGCGTGTTAGTTTTTATTGACCCATTTTACTTATCCTGCAGACCCTTACATCTGGAGGTTACATTCGTTGTTTTATATGTTTTTAACACACTTGACAATTCGGATATTTTACATCCGAGCATTTTATAAATGCATCAGATAATATGTTCTTTTATTATTTTATTGTTTGTTTTTAAATCTAGGTGGGGTCTCAGAATTGTTAACTTTTGTGATTTCTTTATGCATCACCTTGTTGAAACTGCATTTGTGTACCTTGTTTCAACCATGACAACGCTTTTTCGTTCCTTTAAGCATTCTGGTTATTATATTGTGTTCCTGTATTGTGAAGGATTTGAGATAAGAGCACACATGGCCATAGTAACTCGAAAGATGGCGCTTGATTCAAATGACCATATTGTGAAACACGCGAGAATTGTCGTTGTGAGATTTAACATTGTGATATTATTGATCGAAACATATCCTGTTAACAGTGTGGCGTAGACCAAATCCAGCTAATTACCTTACATAGGTAGTTGCATGCCCACGCTGGCATCCATCTTGTCAAACAACCTTGACATAACCATCACTCGGCACACACATACCCGTTACATAGAGATTGGTCACCCCTCAAACGTCCCTTCGTCGTGGATTCCATACTGTTCTGTTTAAATTCGTTCTACTCCAAAAACTTGATTAAACATAAGCCAAAACCAACTCACAGAACTGATGATATATAGAGCCAGGCTTTTAGGTATATCACAACTAGAGAAACGATCCACCAAGAATATAAATACCGACCAGGATTTCACTAGAGTTGACTGAACGCAAATCAGTCAGGAAAATGATAGCAGCTCAAACTAATAAGTACATCCCAAAACTCGCTGCTAGCTTCCACCCGAATATCTTCTACACTTCTCTCGCAGGTTCCCGCACACCGAGCACTGTCAGCTTCTGGTAGACTTATCGAACCCAGTTCGATCCCCGGCCTATGTAGCAACTCGTACTTTTCACCACACTGTCACTTGCCTGTACACCTCAACCTTAGCGAGTCCTTCCACTGGACTAATATCTTCTGTGATACCTCACAGGATCCCCACAACACGGTGTACAATATAACTCCTGGTAAACTTATCGAACCCGGTTCGATCCCCAGCCTACGTAGGAGCTTGTACCCTGTTAACGCGTCTGACCTCCATGAGCCCATCCACTAGACTAACTCTACATTCCGAGATGAAACTCGCCATCGTCTTGACCAATCAGCAAGCGCTATTACAAAATAATTAATTCTCCCCGGATCAAATAATTACTGGCCCCCCGGGCTCAACTCATCATAGGTTATAGGAGCAGAAACAGAGCATAAAAAAAAGAAAGTAGAGAGTAAAGCCATCTGAACTAGATGAGAAAGAAAAAACTACAAGCCATCTATGAAGAGTTAGAATAATTAAAACTAACAGAGAAAATATAAAGATAGAAATCTCTAACAGAAATAGAAAGTAAAAGAAAGATGTGCCGAAATATAAACGGCACAGTGATAACAATATATGGTAGTGACTATCAGACAGCGGATGTTTGGTCCCTATACAACGATAAGGCATCACGTCCCTGCAGCTGACATACAGCCAACATTCGGTATCTGCTGTCTGATGATTATGTACCTTGCAAATTTTATGCTTTTGGTGAATGCTTATTTTTATTGTGACTTTTTTGACGGATGGCATATTTTTATGTTAGTTTTCCAGACACTCATGACAGATCCATACCATCAGAGTACGAAAGTATCGTCCATCAAGACCACTCGACTATTTGTAAGGATGTCGAGCGTTCTGTGTCCTCGGCAAAGAATTTGCGCCCCCATACTAGTGACAAACCATTCAAATGTGGTGAAAAGTGCTTCACACTAAAGAGTAACTTAAAAAACCATGAACTAGTTGACAGTAGTGAAAAACCATACAAATGCAACGTGTGTGGAAAGTGTTTTAAGCAGGGCAATTACCTAAGGAGACACGTGCGCCAGCATACTGGTGATAGACCTTTCAAATGCATTCATTGTGATAAGTGTTTTACGCAATCGAGTGACCTGAAGAGGCATAGACTCCATCATACTGGCGAGAAGCGTTTCCAGTGCGATGTTTGTGGTAAATATTTCTCGGAGTCGAGTTATTTGAGAAAACATAGACGCCAGCACACTGGAGAAAAACCGTTCAAATGCGATGTTTGTGGGAAGTGTTTCACACAGTCGGGTTACCTAAAAATCCATGAAGTGCAGCACAGTGGTAAGAAATCGTTCGTTTGCAGTGTTTGTGGAAAGTGTTTTACGCAGTCTGCTCATCTCAAAAGACATGCACGTCTGCATACTGGCGAGAAACCATTCAGATGCGATTTTTGTGGGAAGTGTTTCTCACAGTCTGGTAGTCTCAAAATTCATGAAGTACAGCACAGTAGTGAGAAACCGTTTGTGTGCAATGTTTGTGGGAAGTGTTTTACGCAATCTTTTCATCTCAAAAGGCATGAACGCTTGCATAGCGATGAGAAACCATTCAAGTGCGATATGGTTGTCTAAAAGTGAATAAGACGCAGCACAGTGGTAAGAAACCCTTAATTTGCAATGTCTGTGGAAAGAGTTTTACTCAGTTTTCTCATCTCAAAGGCACCGACGCACACCTGCGTACTGGTGAGACACCATTTAAATGCGATCTTTGTGGCAGGCTTTTACTCAGGCGTATCCCTAAGAAGGCATAGAGGCCTGAAACAACATTAATGCTTTTATCACAGTTTAGTATATACAGATCCGAAGCTCAATACTTACTAAATATGCAAACATAGACAGTTGAAATGTGCATCCATAGATAGTTGCTAGCCATCAGGATCGCTCTGACCTCTTTTTCTTAGAATTTATAGTGCAATAAACGTCTCCTTGTCCCATGTTATTACTCAAATTATTGTATTTTAGCCATTTACACCGATAACGAACATTTCACAGTTTACACAACTTTTTACAACAATGCGAAATACGGCACAGTCAATGCCTTTTCGATCTAGACCAGGCCGTAATAATATATGTTCGGGTTTTCTGTTTCAGTGTATGGAGCTCAGCGAATTATTATAACTTTATTGCGTATCATACCTAAGTTTTATTTAGTGTAATGTGTCCATAAGTTTCCTTTACTTCTTGTTGCATAATAGCCTATGTTGCAGAAATAATTATAAAACTGTTATTTTAATGTGAAGACAATTTTAGATGTCAACATAATCTTTTTGCATCAACATTTTAAGTTTAGAATGGAAGCTATTGGGAGGTTTAATAAAAAAGAAATTATATTGTAGTTTTAATATAGCACATCTACCTTCCTTGATAAAGACAGAAAAATTTATCATACCACTCTTATGAAATTAGTGTACGTACGATTGTTACTTCGTCTCTTAGGTAGTAGATAAATACAGTAATACTCAATTGTAGTATTAAAGTACAGACCAATTGAATGTGCAGAGTATCATACATGGCATTATGCTTTCTTATAATGTATGATTGCGAATTTAGGAATATAAGCTATATTAAACATAACCTATAATATTTCCATATGAATGGCAGGGCATTGGAGACCACTAAAATTAGACAGAAAGGGGCAACTGGTACAGTAAACATAACCAATAATTTTAACATATCTAAATATTCGTGCGGTGCAACTGAAAATTATTGAATCGTGCATAAATGAATGTACAATAATTTGGCAATATTTAATCGAAATAAAGGCAGGTAGGTACACATACGAACAACGTAATATTCACACCAAAAATAATATTACACCTTAACTCGCAAGGAATTATGTCTGAAGTGTCTCCTAATCATTGTTTTAAATTTTATGAATGCAATTACACTACATTTTAGAGAAATATATGTTACTTTTTATGCATTCCAATTAATTTATATGGTTGAAACGCCGCCCTTCGTGATCGGGTTAAGCGAGTCACATGGTTAGCCTTACGGCCTGTACTAAATTACGATGGCAGTGACGTCTATTGTTCCTAGTACACACAGCGCTCCAAGCGGCTAGCAACTATCGCGAGAATTGCAAAAAAATCACCCCAAGCTTCGCGACTGTATATACTAGACTGTGCTTTTATACTGTGATGAGATGAATGGAGGAGTAGTTTTTGGTAGCGCAATAAAACAGACAACTGAAGGTAACAGTGCGAAATTGTTTGATCAAGTTATCCAACTAAATTACTTACACAGGCAGGCACTATCTGTTGAGTAATTCCGCGCCAGATTAATGGATGCGTGGATGCACAGTGCTGGGATTATTTTACACAGAAGTAACTTAACGCCCACCAAAATCAACTTATCTTAGGTGTACTTCAGTAACTTTAATGCTTGAATGTTTATTTTCGACGAACCGTACAAAGTCTCTAACTAGTCCTTCAGACTTTGACACTGATATCATAGCGTGCTGTGTTTACGTGTAACTTGGTTTTCATCTTTCCATACAGATTTCTGTAAGCCACACTCGTTTAATGCTTATTCGTAACAAACAGAGAATTCCAATAACACATTCTTGAACTCATTTCATTTTCTGGTGGGGTTACATAATTCTGATCGTTCTGAAGACTTGCTCTTGTGGTGCCGTCAATCCCATCATGGGACTTACCAATAAAGCACCTTTCACGAAATATTCTCCATTAAAACACATTCATACTTTTTGCTGTTATATTGAATAAGGTATTGAATTCTGGATCACAAAACAATTATAGTCCCGACGCTGTTATTTCCAGCGTGACTCCGCCTTTTTGCTTACTTCTTAGAAAGTGAAGACTCTATAAAGTCTAGGTAGGTACTAACGTTCGCCATTTTTGTTCTTTCGTTGCCGAGCTACCAGACGAGGAATCTATTTGCCACACTGTTAAACATTATCATGTCGTAGCTCCAATGGTAATACATCAAACGGACTGTAATTCAGCAAATAATTGAGCGGCAAATAACGTCATCGTGTGCTTTTTGCGAACGCCAACGAAAGAGCTAAAATGGCGGGCGATTATATTAAGTATTTATCGAGCCTTAAGAAATGAATCAGCGAATCACAACACGCACATGTTTAAATGTAGCCAACCTGCAACGCGATTGGCTGCAGGAAATTAGAGCAACGGGACTATAGTTGTCATATTCTCATTGAAATTACGTACATATTTCAGATTCAATGGCACACATTGTTACGTATATTTTGAGCCTGCTTCTGAAAACCATGTAATTTACTACAATCGGCCACTAACTACATGAAACATTTCTATTGTCAAGCTCGCCTTCAATATAAATATGTCAAAATTTTCTTAATACAGAAAATTTTATTTATCTTAACATTCAATCGGTAAAATGGTTTTTGTTTAATTTTTATTTACTTGGTTATTTAACGACGCTGTATCAACTACGACGTTATTTAGTGTCGATGGGATTGGTGATAGCGAGATGATATTTGGCGAGATGAGGCCGACCATTCGCCATAGATTACATGACATTTGCCTTACGGTTGGGGAAAACCTCGGAAAAACCCAACCAGGTAATTAGTCCGAGCGGGAATGGAACCCGCGCCCGAACACAACTCGGGATCGGCATGCAAAGACCTTAACCGATCGAGCTACACCAGCCGCTATTTAATTTTTGGTACATATCGTTATATATCTGTTTACCTAATTCACATTAAGAGTTATGATATAATTTCACATCGAAACAAGAAGCATTTTGCTTTTTTATGTCTCTGATTCAACTTTGCACTCGGTGCAGAAGGCATATAAATATAGCAATCTCACACGTAGACAGAATATTCACTTCGAAGTCACAATGGTTTATTAGTTAGAAAATTATTATACATGTTTTTATCCAAGTTTGTTTTAATATGTTTTTATCACATGACTCGTGTATATATGTATCCAATTGCTCTAACATAGTGCCTGATCTATGCCTCCAATTCTCCTATGCACACATGTTTGTTAACCAAATTTATTCAGTAAGCATATTCTACAAATTGATCTGAAGAAGTCTCATTAGAGCTGAAAACTGTAATCAATAAATATGTAAAAGGTGTTTGTATAGCTCAACACATACCGTATTATATAAGCATAGACGGCCATTAAAATAAAATTATACATTACGGTGATATCTTATCGGAAAATTCAAAATGTTTATAAAATTTGGAGAACATGAAATCGGTTCATATTCATCAGGGAGAAAGATGTTCATACAAGTGCTGTTTGTTACTCTAGCGCTTCTGGGATTTTTGTTCCGACAATGCTGATTTTCAAAAGGAAAAGTTGATACATCAACAGCAACCTCGCTGCGGTACTTCATCTACGAGGGGGATCAAGGAAATAACGATCGTTCGCGCATACCCGCCGCGCAGCTGACTCCCCTTCCTTGTTTGAAGGTCAACTGGCTTTCTTAACATGTGTTCTCATAATGTTGTGAGTACTGGTTGCAACAAGTCGCCATTGTGCATTTTGTGTTACTTCAAAATGAACGACGTGATTGATAATCCCGCCGACTGTGAGGTGAGGAGTGTGATTCCATTTTTAAATGCCCGACATTTGAAACCTGCAGAAATTTACCGGCAATTGAAAGAAGTGTATGGTGATACTGTAATGAATGAAAGAAATGTGAGAAAATGGTGCGAAATGTTCAACAATGGGCGAACAAATGTCCACGATGAAACTCGACCCGGACGCCCATCACTCATCACAGAAGACCTGAAGACTAAAGTGAACGACAGAATCTTACAAGACAGGCGCACATCACTCGACGAATTGCATATTGCCTTTCCTGACATTTCTCGTTCTTTGCTTGGTGAAATTGTGTCGCAACATCTTGGCTACCACAAAATCTGTGCACGATGGGTTCCACGGCAACTGTGTGACCAACACAAAACTCAGAGAATGGCCTCAGCATTGACATTCTTGATGCGATATCACACAGATGGAGACGCCTTTCTTGATCAAATTGTGACTGGTGATGAGACCTGGGTGTCTCACAACACCCCAGAGACCAAGCGCCAATCACGTCAGTGGCATCATCCCTCATGACCCAAGAAACCGAGAAAATTCAAACAGACTCTCTCAACACAAAAAGTCATGGCTACTGTCTTTTGGGATCGCAAAGGTGTTCTTTTGCTGGATTTCATGCCAAAAGGCACTACGATCAATGCAAATCGTTATTGTGAGACTTTACGAAAAGTACGGCGAGCCATGCAAAACATGAGCGAGGAATGCTTTCGAGAGGAGTTGTGCTTCTTCACGACAACGCCCGCCCGCACACTGCTGCTTCAACTCGAGAATTGCTGGATCAATTCAGTTGGGAAATCTTTGATCATCCGCCCTATAGTCCAGACTTTGCTCCTAGCGATTTTCATCTTTTCACTAAGCTGAAAAACTTTCTGGGTGGTACGCGTTTTGGAAGTGATGAAGAGTTGAAGAAGACCGTGAACACCTGGCTTAATGAACTGGCGGCAGAAGAGTATTGCACGGGAATTCTTAAGCTAGTGAACAGATACGACAAATGTTGAAATGTAGGTGGTGATTATGTAGAGAAGTAAAGGAAGCTTCAGTTATGTAACTGATTTTGTTTTTTCAAATAAATAAATAAATATATATATATATATATATATATATATATATGTTTTTAATTATTACAACAAAACGGTCGTTATTTCCTGGATGCCCCTCGTACTTTGTGGAAGCAACTCCATAGTCGAAACGTTTGACTGCTGCTAGATGGGCACACTCCAAGTATTTACAATCCAGCCTTGAGAAAATGGTGTCGTTCTACTTCATTTGCCAGGCCATACCAACCTGTCGTCTTCAACCTTTGGAGTTAACGGTATTTAAGATTCCAGGAACATTTGACGATTGAGATGTGGCAAAGTGGTTCGAACAAATCCAGGGACAGCTGTGACACAGTTTGATGTCGCTGCTGTTGTTGCCGAAGCTTATGCAAAATTTGCGACTATAAACAATATGGCCAGTAGACAGATCAGTGTTCTCAGAACATGAGTTTGTGCCAAATGACAACAGGAAATCTGGTCAGATAGAATACCAGCACAACCAGGTCCAAATGACTAACCGACAAGTGCAACCATCTCCCCAGGGTTTCCAGCTTCTGTTTACGTACCACTCGAAACCCAAAAGCATCTGGAGGAGAAACCCAAGGAAGGAAGGCGCAAGAAGCAGCTGCCCTGACATCCAGCCGCTGTAAGAAGCATCTGGATATTGAGAAAGAAGGAGAATCTAATAAAGGCGCTAAAAGGCATAAGATGGAAAGTCGAAATCTTCGACATCTAAGTACAGTACATAATCATAGAAATCAATGAAGAACATTGGTATAGCATTTGTTGCGAAGACATTCGGTACACTGATTGTAATAAATTGACAAATGAAAAGTGTCGAGTGTTAATAAAAAGGCAAACCCGCGTTCATTTATGTATGATGTTTGCGAACCATTGGTGCATTATTAAAGTACGTCACAAACTTTTTTTTTTTTTTAACTTTCTATAGGCCTACCTACATACAAATGTTAAATATTGTGGAAATGTATTTAATATGGGACCTGTCTGTAATCTTATATCATTTGTAGATAGTTAATTATTTGTTGCTGTTTAGAATAAAGTTTGAATATTGTATTGATTATTTTTATCATTTAGGTATATCTATGCATCGTAAATACATAATTATAACATTTATATTCAGGTGATGTAACATTTTGTAGTAATGAATGTCACATTTAATGACATTAATTTTGTATACAATCTGTTTAAATTTTGGCTTTAATTTGGGTACTATTTGGGATACTGCAAGGTACGATCAGAGAAATTATTTACCATAATGGTACCAGTACTTCTTGCATGCTGTGAAAGAAAGGTTAAAATTGCATTTATAATCCACCATAACTACACAAAATAAAGGTAGTTTTTGAGCGATAAATAAGTTAAAATATTCTAGGGGCCTTGCATATAAAGATAAAAAAAAACTAAAAACCGGAACATAAAAGTGGTACGACAATCTCACCCTAATCATTGATTTTAATAAAATATAGGATTTTCAATCATCAGATTTCAACGGGTTTCATTCTGAATAACATCACATATAGCACTATTTTATTATATGAATTTTGCTCTTTTCCTATTCGAAAGTGTGACGATTGAGACTGGATTAATATTGCTGAGGATAGGAACCGATGGCCGACTTATAGGCTATTAGGGCGAGAATGAACTGCCGGTTTCTCTAAAAGTAAGTAAGTTTGTATTTTTGTGATGTCTTTATCAGGAAAGGACAGGAGCAGTTCTGGATATTTGCTGATAATATATAACAATTACATTCTCTTCAGTAAATCTCAGATGTCTTGATCTAATAAGTGGGAGATTGAGAATTCCCTGTTATTTATATTTTAATTTTAAATATGTTTTAATAAATTCTATCTGGGTTTAGGAACTACATTTTTCATTAGTCACGGCTGCCTTGATCGTAGTTTAAACTTTTCATAACCTGGAATCTTTTATTGTTTTTGGTAATTGGTGTTATCGCTATTATGATTTGTGGTTCATAAGCTAATTTTTATTGTAATACGCTACTTCATATAGGTAAGTAGGCATCCGTGAATATTGCCAGTTTTTGTATTTAGTGTTATTATTACTGGACGCCCTTATCATTTGGATCTTACTTGTTTATCCTATGATTGTACGACTATTTCCTTTATTACATCACAAATTTACAATAATTAATGCTACTTTGTACAGTTGATGTATTATTTGAAAGTTATAACTCACCAATACTTGAGGACCCTCGCAGAAACCACAATGGAACACTGCCTAAAGAGTTTATATAGTACTTCGATCTTGTTCTATACACGAAATTCTGCAGATATGTCAATCACTTAAATATTCGTTACAGTTGTGATGGCTGTGATCAAGAAGGAACCCGGAGTTGACCCGTTGGCTATTCAATCCAGTTATAACACTGATGCAGATGAGAAGAAGCCCCTATCAGAGGTAAATTGAAAGCAAGAGGAGTACAAATAGAATATTCTACTCCTCTTGATTGAAAGGGAACAGATGCATTATAGGGGCCAAGGTCCTATTGGTTGAATGGTATGAATGTTACTATCGATATGTATAATAATAATAATAATAATAATAATAATAATAATAATAATAATAATAATAATAATAACAATAATAATAATAATCTTCTTAATGTACAGTATCCAGCTTTTTGCTGTCAACATAAAGTCCACTGGTCTATAGATGCCTGTTGCTAGTAGACAGAGTTTGGGTGTAGTCAATATAGCCTATACTGCAGGGTTGTGTCTTCTGCAACTGGTACTGATGATTTTAATTTACTTCTTTTGTGGTTTATGGATGGACAGTATAGAAGAATATATTCCAGATCTTCATCATGATTATTACACCACAGACAAGTAGGATTATCAGAAATTAATAATAATAATAATAATAATAATAATAATAATAATAATAATAATCTTTGCTAGCGACAAGAAACCTTGGGTCTGGAGTACGTTGTTTTTCGAGATCATCTAAATTTTGAGATTCAGTCCGTTTATAAGTGGATTATTTTCAATAAAAGCCATCCTGTATAATTTCCTGATGCAATTGGTGGGAGTGATTTAGTTTTATTCTAATAAATATAGGCTATTGAAGAAAAAAAAAAATCAACTCTGACGCCAGTGTCAACCTGAAAATCTGTATTTACTACTTTCTGTTTGTGATACTCAGCATATTGAAATGAATAGTGAGATGAAATTATCTTCAAGCTTTGTGATGTATGTATGTATGTTACAACGTCACATTTCTTAATCAGCAGCAGTAATCTGCATGGGAATTCTATTAGCCTACTTGATTAGTTAGGGTTATAAAACATGTTAAAAAACGATCCTTCACCTAAGTTGAAGTGAAAGTGAAAATATATAATAACTTAGAATGGTATCGTACGGGTGAGACTTCATTGAATTAGGCAATCGTTTGAAATGTTCATAAAGACTTCACCAACATTAAAACCAGCCGGGGGGGGGGGGATGTATATTTTATGCAGTATAAATTACTCATGTAAGTCATAATGAATTGGAATAATTAGGGTATCAGTTTTCTTTCAAGTTGATATCTGTCTTATTATAATTGTATCCTAAGACATTTAGATTCAGAGAAAGAATGTACAGAATTACGCACAGTACAGTGATATCAGTTCTTCTTCGAACAGGTAATATCGATGTATTCTTTATTTCCATAAGTAAGCCTTGCTTTTTGTCTGACCTATGTAGCTTTTATTGTTTCGTTAGTTTCACTCTCGAAATTTGCATAATACTGTACTTCACATGTGCAAGTAGCAATCAAGCCTTAAGGCCGGGAACACACAGACGCACCGCGGCAGTAATGCAACAAGGGTCGAACAGAATTCGAGGCTTCGTTCGCTCGTTTGTACGCGATTTCAAGCACGCGCTGCCGCCAGAACGCGCACACCTCAAATGCCGCGCAGCGATCCGTTTCTTGTGTGTTTTTCTCGCGAACACAAAGGGATTCGTTGCCGCAGTGTGGACGGGTTCGTTGCCGTTTGTCTCGTGAACTGCGCACACCCCAAGCATGGAGTGGTTTGAAGTAGACTGGACCTCATAAATTATGCCCTGTCTTGTGGAATCCTGGTGATATTGACTATTATAATGAAAGCAACGGGACGTGCCAGTGAACACGCAAGGTGAGACAGGGCTCCAAAACGAGCGAGAAAGCAGGATGATAGTACAGAATTACTGGTAAACGCCGTTGGAATTATGCAAGCCGTTGCTGGGACGTTAATTTTTTTAATTGGTTATCTTTATGACGCTCTATCAACTAGGTTAGACCCTATTTAGCGTAGATAGAATTTGTAATAGCAAATTGGCAATTGACGAGATGAGGCCGAGGTTTCGCTATAGATTACTTGTCATTCGTTTCAGGTCGAGGAAAACCTCGAAGAAACACAGTTGTGTGATCATCCCAAGCAGGAATCGAACCCATGCTTGAGCGCAATTCCACGGATCAGCAGACAAACGCGCTACCGCCTGAACCACGCCGATGGTTTCTGGGAGATTAAAGGTCACTGTTGAACAATGTGAAGTCAAATCATTTTGTACTTTCCTTTCATAAAAAATAATATTATATCGTGCGACTACTAGGAGAGGGATTCAGCAGCTATTTATGACATTCAGGTGAAAGCAAAACGAAACTTCTTTGAAATGCCAAATTATTATGGACAAGAATGTTTTCATTCATCTGCACCTTCATTTGATCTCTTTTTCCTAAATGGGTTATCCTACACAACTTAATCTACTCCCTCAACTTTTCTATGCTTCGGCTTCTGAACCACTACAACGTCCTCTGACTCAAGAGTCTTCTCAAGCCGTCCTTTCAATGACAAAATCTCCAATCCCACTCTTACTACACTACATCCTGTTGCTTTCGGATTTCAATCAAACTTTCTTGGCTCTCCTCAACATCATGCAGCCAAAACTCCGTCCCCAGAATGTTCATCACATAAGCTACTCCGACAGTCAAAAGCAGCACGTTTAATGTCTTCTGTTTTCTTCTTCTTATTATTTTTAATGAATTGAATAACAATTTTTGTAATATTTGTTGTATATATTTTACATTCCTAAGTTTTATTTTAAAATAATTTTCTTTGGCTGATTTAAAATACTCGTTTCGATTGTAGGCTACACTTAAATTAAAAATATAATTTGGCAATGAAACTTTCATTACTCAAAAAAGAAAATGTTTGTAGTTTTATTGTACGTGTTTCTTTATTACAATGCGACTTCGAAATATTATTGATTTTTTAATATGATATTTCGAATTTTTTAACTGTAATTTTCTCAATGTTTCATTATTTGTATTGCAATTAAAATATCCACATTAAAGGAGCATATCATGTTGGTACTATGATTTAACTCATCTTGATATTTTCCTTTAATGCGCTCACAATTGCTGGACAAACTTCTGGGATTATTTCTCCGATAATCTGTTTTGAAATTCGCAAAAAGTATTGAAGGCTTGTAAATGAATCCCCTGTTACCAAGAATCGTAAAGTCAGTGCGAACCTGGAATATTGATATATACAGACATTCAACCAAAAACAGTGTTAATTACACAATAACATTATTTAAAGAATGAATTGAGTTTAGGACAATAAATACTGTCCTGTCTTGACTTCACGTTGGTGACTGATTTTTTAGTTTGGCGCAATTTTTATCAATAATTCGCCAAAATTGGTGGAAATCAGCCGAGTAGTTCTAAGGTTTTTATACTGGCCGCTGATTTCTTAAAGTTTATAGTACTAACAAATTATTCCCTAGCCGCTTCTTGTACAGTCTGTAGGTCTATGTTTCTTTCTGTTGAAAATGTATCCTATTACTACCAAAGCGCAAACAGCAGTTAACAAAGCTTCCTCGTTTTCCATGGTCGTGCATCGTGCTAGATAGAATGGAACTAGAAAGGTGTTCGAGGCTTGCGCGCTGCTCAGATGGTTCGTATTGTGCGCGCCCCTTGTTCAGAGTGCACAATTTCCTCCTCACATTACATGTAATGCCGCGTTACTGCCAAGGCGCGTCCGTGTATTCCCGGCCTAACATGCGGAGCAGCATGGAAACACATTCTTACAAGTTATGTGTTACATATTCATTGTGTCTGTATCTTCTGTAGGAAAGGAATTTATTGTTCCTCCACGTGGCGGGAATAAAGACAGAAGACGTGGACCACAGCTCTGATCTTACATCAGAGATTAAAGTGGAGGAAACTGCAGTGCCAGCTACTGTTGTTACGACGAAGTATAAATCCGAGGTAAATGCTCTGGCTCTTCTTTTTGCAGTATTAATATTGTATTCTTATCGTTGTACAGAGTCATTATATCATAGAAGCCAAAGGGATTTTAGCATGTGACAAAGCATTAATAATTCTATTCTGTGAACAATTATTTACTCCCTGATTTTAGTATATCCTAAATTTCAACTATAGTTCTGCAGTGCTTGGGAAAAGTGGCATAAGTCAGTTTTCACAAACATTTTTTATGAATTTATTCATAACTTACGGAACATCTGCTCGCTTGGGAAAAGAGACATAAGTATTTCTCCCATTACAATAATTCATACAGAAGAAAATCAAATCGACATAAACCAGTGTGAAGGCAGTTTTTTTCCTTCTTTTGTAAAATTAACATTTTTGACTTATGCCACTTTTCCCGAGCACTACAGAGTTATATATTTCTATGTATTTCATTACATTTTATTACATTCATCTCTTACTAATTTACTTTCCAAGTGTCATGTCGTTAGAATCAGTGTGCCAAGCTGTAGTTCCCAGAGACACTTTTTTCATTACGATTTTGCCAATCAGTGGGATGTTTAATGCAGTGTTTAAAGACAAACATTTTTTAATGTTAAAATTTGTGGCACACGATAAATACCCAGTTAGTTAGATTTGTCAAAATTAATGACTGGGTAAGACATATTTACTTGCAGTGGCAGTTAAAATCTTAACAGAAGAACTCATAACATAAAAACGCCACGGAGTGCTTTTTTTTTACTCAGTTTTCTACGTGGACGCATTAGGATTTAAATGCAGGCCCATGTCATGAAAAGTTGATGCAATATTCGTGTAAATTTGCGCCATCTTTCTCTGTTCTGTCCTTATTTTTAGGAAGAGTTGTGTGATGTTGATACAGTAAAGGATGAGTTGAAACTGGAAGTTACCTCTGAGGAGAATAAGATTTTAATCAGTCGGTGAGTGCGATGTTGCAATCTTCACATTGTCTTTTTTTTCTTTCATTGCTTCATTAAAATTGTCACATATGACATTAATTTGAAATCTGTTATGGCACGGAATGTTTTGTCCAGGAGGCAGTACGCACTAGGTACCAGTAGTTTATTTTATTACAAAAGAAAAGGGCAGTTTGCCATTCCTACGTATTTTGTCAAATAACTTAAGATGAATTCCTTCTATTTTCGTTTTTGAATATCTCCAGTCCAAACAGCCTCCAACTGAACAGACATAGTGACAGACAAGAACCATTGTATTTCAAGTAGTGGTGTTAGGAATGGTCACGTACAGGCCCACTCTTGCTATACTTCAATGAACAAATCGAACTCTGTATCGTTCCTTATCATTGCTGATGTAGCTGCTTTAGTTAGCATATGAAATACAGTTACATAATATATGTACTTAATGGAAACAATTTATAAATGAAGTAAAATGACTTTGCTTTTCCATTGTTCGTTCCAACCTTTCCTTGCCTTCCAATGTTTCCTTATTTCTTCTTTTCCTATTATCTCATTAGCTTTTTTGTGTTTTTCGATGAATAATTGTTTCATATGAATTTGCGAGTCTGTACTTTCTTTCGGAAATATTTTAGGCTTTGCCTGCTGTGGGGGAGGTGACGATGATCAAGAATTGAAGAGCTTCCTCCCACTCGATAATGACAATTAATAATAAACACAACTAATAAAAAAACAATAAATAAATAATAATACATAATTGTGCTTGGAGAGAAATAAAGAATAGGTTGCAGCCGTCAAATTGCTCTTCAAGGAACGACCACTCATATAAATTGAGGGAAAGAAGACAGAGGACGGACACTGGAAAGTTTTCTTTTCTCAATCGTACTATCAGGGACTGGAATGCTTTACCTGCAGACCTACTAAAGGCTTTACCAATAACCAAAATGTATTTAAAAATAGGCTTAAGGACTTAACTAATAGACGGTAGTATATTATACACACTACTTAAAGGGTGTAATTGATATCTTGTTATTTGAAGTGCTCTATCAGTGAGGAAGTGTGTCAGTGAAGTGTGTAGTGTCAGTGAAGTCTATTGTGTAAGTGAAATGTGTTGGTGTCAGTGAAGTGGCTGTGCAAATATTTGAACACTGAAATGGTGAGAAGTGTTAGTGAAATCAGGTAGAATCAGTGCAGTGAGTGAGTTGACAGCGAAATAAGTGTAGTGCCGAAAGGTACTTGTGCAGGTATGAACCTGTCACACTCGTGAGTCTTAGTTCGAACTTAGGGTTAAGATACAAATTAGATTTACTTTAAATGTTATTTTAAGTGACCATGCTTCATTTAATTTAGGATGCTCCTTGTCATTATTATTATTTTTTTTTTTTTATTAGTTGTGTTTATTATTAATTGTCATTATTGAGTGTAATTAATTACCACTGCCACCGGGTATATGTCCATTTGCAGTGTGAATAAATACATACATACATACATACATACATACATACATACATACATACATACATACATACATACATACATACAAAACGAGTTAAGCCCACAAAAATGAAATAAGATGATTTGCTGTATTCTTTGCAATCGTCAAAAATCTGCGGTATGTTTTCCTCGAAACTCACTTCAGTTAACTAAATATCGAGGCACAAATTTGACGATTTCATGCAAAACGAGTTAAGTCCATAACTCGATTTCCGCACAAACACGTTAAGTCCTTCCCGCATTTGTGCAGGAAAGATAATTTTTGCACGTTCAGGAAACTGATGTCCTTCGTGCATGCACATTTGTTCAGGAAACGGTTGAATATGACGATGGCTGCAGCCAGCCAAGACATGAATGGCAGAGGTATTCTACAAATCGGAGCTTATGAGTGAAGTAGACACTGGTAATTCGTATAATCGACCAAAAGATATTCAGGAGACAGGAAGCGAGTATGTGGTGAGTCAGAGCATCATGTTTACATGGTTCCGGATACTGCTAGAAGTTTCGCTCTCTTATTTTCAGATTATCGCCCTTGACCCTATGTCAGTAGGTAGCATCTTGCTACATGCATGTCGAGGTGTATGATGAGAATTTTATGTAAATGTAAGGTATAAATTTACAAACACAAACATATTTTGTACTGTTCCTGGGATTTTGGTCATTAAAAAGCATCACATAGAATTTGAATTAATATATTTTCCTTAGAAATGACCCTATTTATAACTTAGATTTAAACTGAGAATTTATTATTTTACCTATGCTGAAAACATATTGTAACTTTATTTCAACTCAACAATACGATTTTATTCTTCCAACAATAATTCCTTTCTACAATTCACCTTAAACGCTCTCGTCAACAATTGGATCTTCACTCAACACAGTATTCGTTATAGCACTCCACCGACGACAATGACAATTTACTTGGACTACTACGCACAACAATGAACTGTTAATCTTAACTAATATTTACAAAGCACTATTTACAAATCAGAACTACCAGTTCTCAGTTCTTCTATCTCAGTCACTCGAGTTCACAGTATCTCGAACCACAGACCTTCAGGGACAGTTCACTGTACTCGAACTCGGGTCCCTCCAACTGCGGTCCACTGCACTCGAACTCAGGCCTTCGGCTGCTGACGCAGTTGCGGACGCACACTCGAGTCGAACTCCGGTACACAAGACTGGCTTCCTTGCTCTGGCTTTCTCACTGACTGAATAACTGAAAAACTCTCGAGTTCGCTGGCGCTTCTTCTTTTATAGCAAAATCATAGTTGCGAGAAATTTCTACAGGTGTGTAGAGAATTATCTGGATATCTCCACTTCGACGGACTTCTCGAAGAGTCGGGAAGGTCCGTTCCCCATTCACTGCTTACGCAGCAGTTGCGCGCGCACTCTCGCTCCACTCTCTCGCCGCGTTGGCCCTTTCCCTCTCCGCCGCGCGCCATTCCTCATGCTTCATGAAGCCCGCGCGATATGCTCTCTCTCGCGGGACGCTGGTCGTGAGTTCGAATCTCACGTCGCTGTCACAATATATTCGTGTACAACAATGAGAAACCATCTGAAAACGTCCAGCATAAAGCGAAACAGCATCCACACTTTTTTGTCCTTTCTGTCAAATTACTGAAAATGGACTTAACTCGTTTTGGGAGAAAGCTGTTTAATTGTGATGTACAAATGTCCACCTTCGGTATAATTATCCAGTATGTGTAATCAGTAGCCTGTATGTGCCCGCAATGGAATGTAAGAATGCAGTATAACTACAAATACTGACTTAAATGTATTTTATTTCTGTAGAACCCCTGCATGTAACATTTGGTCAAGTTTACCTTCACTTTCACAACATTGTATAGTTTTGTGGGCATTGAACCTCCAGTTCTTTTCCAAAGCCACAACAATGACAGCATGACGAGAAGGAACTCCGGCCCACTCCATTCGTACTTCTGAATGCGAGGGAAAACCTGACACAGAATTCACGGAATTGAAAGATTAACTTTGCAGGGAGTTATTCCTGAAAGCTTAATTTGCATAATACACGTCACTGTACGTAACAGAAAACCACAATTTAAAGTCACACAGAGTTAGTGTGCACTCAAATGTTGGTTGCTTGACAGTTGTCAGCCCACTTTGAGGTCTGTGGATATAGAGGGAAAAATTGGATCGGTGTCGGGTAGAGTTTCCGGATAGCTCAGTGGGAGAGCATTGGTACGTTTAACCAAAGGTCCTGGGTTCGATACCCGGCCCGGAATAATTTTTCCCTCGAAATTATTGAAAGATTTCCATCACGTGCACTGTATATATTTTTAATCAAATTCTGCCCAGGTATAGTTCACCTAGTAATGACATTCTATTTTTTTTGTTGCTTTGTATTACCCAAATAAATTACGCTAAGCCACACAGCAGGACAAATTTTTCTTATTGTAATGAGTGGGCAGAGATTAATGTTCTTGTGTTATTTTCTCACAATTTGTGGTTCACTATTCTTAAGTCTTACTCTACACCCAGATCACCTTCAGTTGTTGGTCTTAGCATTTGTTACGCGGATTTCTCTTGACTGAACTTCTTTATTTTGGAAAAATCTGAGCAAAATCTCATCTTAATCCATTTTAATTAGTTATTCACTTTTTACTGCATTGTCATTTATTTCCGTGTTAGTTTAAACGTTTACTGGACAGCTTTTGTAGAGCTTTTTTTATTGCTTATAATACTTATGGTCGTAATCCGTATTTCTTTTTCATAGTATCATTTTTGTGCTTTAAATATATACCCCATTTTGCTTTTATCTTTGTACACATTTAAATTTATTTCATTCTCATCTATTTTTATGCGTGAATATGAGCTGTATGAGTGCGTAATTTGTGTCCGTCCTTACATTTGCATGCTACTTCCTCTTCTACATAGAGAAATGACGGATAATCGAAATTGCGATATGAAAACCTCACGATATGTATTCATATTTCTCAGGTGAAATCTGTTAAGCCCTGTGATACGATTTAATACCTCTAATATTACTGATCTGCCCTTTTCCAAATAATATATCTCATAAATTTATTGATGTGCAGAAGCATCTTCAGATACAACCTTAATACGACCAAATTGTTCCACTTACTATTTTGGAAAATTTGGTAACTTGAGGTCACATAATGAAGCTGAATTACTTTTCTGTCCGTGATGGTTGCTAGTAACGATTTCTACAATATTACATAATATCACAGTCTAGTATATACAGTCGCGAAGCTCAATACGTAGTAAATATGCAAAAATTAGATAGTTGCTCACTAGTAGGATCGCTAACATCGCCTCATTACAGGCAATGCAAAATAGTACCGTCACAGTCTATTGTTTCTAGCACCCTCAAAACTCAAGCTTCGTGACTGTATATAGTAGACTGTGATAATATTATGTCAGTGATGCTACATCTGCTAGAGAGACGCGAAATTAGTATCGTCCAGAAGTTACAGGAAAATGATTGTAACTTGCTATTCAGTTGTATTGTTGCTTAATGCTTCTCTATTATGACTGTTTTATAGACTAATTATATATATTTTATGATAGTTTTGCAGACACACATCACAGCACTGTAATATCAGAGTTCGCTGATTTTGCTCCAGAAGATCATGAGACTTTTTCTGAGGCTGCAAAGCATTCTGTTTCCACGAAAATGTTGTGTGTTCATTCAGACGAAAAGCGATTCAAATGCGATGTCTGTAAGAAGTGTTTCTCGTATTCGAGTAGTTTAAAAAGGCACGGGTTGAAGCACACAGGCGAAAACCCTTTTAAGTGCCGTGTCTGTGGGAGTTGTTTCCTGGAGCACGCACATTTAAAGTGCCACGCACTTCTGCACAGAGGGGATAAGACATTCAAGTGCGGCGTGTGTGGGAAGTGTTTTTCGGAATCCGGTAAACTAAAACGCCATACACGACTGCACACTGGCGACAGACCATTCAGATGCGAAGTATGTGGAAAGTGTTTCTCTGATTCTGGTAATCTGAAAAGCCATACACGCCTGCATACAGGCGACAAACCATTCAAATGTGATTTGTGCGGAAAGTGCTTCTCTGATTCTACTAATTTGAAGCGTCATGCACGCCAGCACACGGGCGAGAAACCGTTCACATGCCATGTCTGCGGTAAGAGTTTCTTGAAGCGGGTGAGTCTAAGAAGGCATGAACGCCAGCATACCGGGGAGAAACCATTCAAATGCGATGCTTGCGGAAAATGTTTTTCCGATTCTGGTAATCTGAAAAGCCACACACGTTTACATACAGGCGACAAACCATTCAAATGTGTAATCTGTGGCAAGTGCTTCTCGGATTCTACTAATTTGAAACGCCATTCACGCCAGCACACGGGCGAGAAACCATTCAAATGCCATGTCTGTGGAAAGAGATTCTCGGAGTCTGGTAGTCTAAGAAGGCATGAACGCCAGCATAAAGCCTGACGCCTGTGTTCCAGTTGGTCTACTAAATCATTTCGAATCTGTTTAGATTTTGTTGCCTGAAAATGCATATGGGAAGCCATTTAAGTGTGATGGGCTTGGAAAGCGCTCTTCCCAGCCAAGTGACCTAGGCACTAAGTCCATACTACACACTAGTGACCAGCAACTGACTTCTAAATTACACTCTAGGACATATGCTTGAGCTTGAAACATGGCCTTCTTCTTAGACTATTTTTCTAAAAACTATGACATGACTGTGCAACACTGAATTAAGAAGGCAGTGTCCCATTGTAGTTTCTTTACGAGCTATGTGGAAAAGATAAGGACCTAATATATTACAATAATGTAAAAAAAATTGTGAAGAAGCTACTAACAATGCCAGTGTTTAAAGTCAACGTCTTATTCTACATTATGTTTATATTATTTCACTCTCAGTGCATCTTCAGATTTCATAACACCAATTGCTGATGAGTAGACTTCGTGCAATTGCCACGAGAATCGTAAGCTTTACTACGCTCGCGGTATAGACTGTATGAGAAAGGGACGTGCAACGGATGGAGTATGCCTCTGATGTAAACCCTCAGCAGTATACTGCGGTTACAATAAAACCTGTATCCTGCATACAAGAAATATAATAAATGATCATTGAAGTAGCAACTGTCTAAATATGTAAATACACAATTATTTTGTAGTGAGATATATTAACTCTTAAAATTTAATGTAATATACTCGCATCATTCTTGAATATGTGCATTGCAGTGAAGAGTTACGTACATTTTAAGTGACTGCAAAGTAACCTCCTCCGATGGTCACTTAAACAGTTTTTATTTTGGAAAAATGTACGTTCAACATCACACGATGTAATAGGTTCATATTTGAAGAACGGGAAGTCACTAGTTTTTAGCACACCAACTTCACACGTCTTGTCGTGACGTGATAGTACATCATTTATAGTACGAAGTTGTGAATAGGCAGAATTTTTAGCAATAATGTTTCTCATCTTACATTTCACTTTTTCTGAAATTAGTGATATTTTGGATAGCGATTTGTGATGCTATATCCGCTTTATTAAGGGTTTTTGAGATTTGTAGTTTAGACGATTCTAATAGGGTGATCCTTTTGGACACGATTTTAAAATTAGAATCAATGAACAGAATATCTTCCAATAGCTGTTCAGAAGGCAATGATTTTACAGCTGCAACAGTGGAAATGTCTGTGCTATCTAATGCATCAATTACCTCTATTATTTTGCCGTAATGTTCTGCATAATAATTAACAGCATCCAACCACGTTCCCCAACAGGTCAAGACTGGCTGCGGGGGTAAGAGTATTCCAAATGTAATCGTTTGGAACAGCAACACTCTCATTGTAGTATGTTTGATTGAATTCTTGTCTGCACTGAATAAATGTTAAGCTTTGACAATTCCGACCACAGTAATGTAAATACAAGTTCTTACATAGGTATACATTGCTGTAGCTGCTCTATCTATTTGGACCAGTCACATCTCTTAACATGAACTGCTTATACTACGAGACCGGGCGGTCGCTCACCTTCTCTATACTACCGTACATCGGCAACCTGATTGCATGCTGCGTGTGGCAATTCAACGAAGTCTACTGATGAGGTATCCATATTTGTGTGTCCACAGTATAAAGAAGATACAGTAGAGACAACTCTTATTGGCACCTTTCATGTTGCTGGTACTAAAATCACGCTCAGGGAGGTCTAGTTCTCAATTCAACCTTGTCGCTAGTATCGGCAGAGCTAACCGCTGATTTTAGCTATCAGCTGTTCAGACATGCTAAACTTTCAGATGAAACTTTGTATTAACTGTTGTAATTACTTCTTTATTCTGTAGTGATATTTGTGTCTTATTATGTAGGTATAATGAAAATTCACTTTTTCTTTTCAAAATACATATAAAATTGCAGTGTTCATGATTGAAGTAAAACATACAATTACCGAAGTGCTTACCGTTTTATTCTGTTTCTTCATATTCATTGTATTTCATCTTGGATCACAATTTATTGTAATATATATATATATATATATATATATATATATATATATATATATATATATATATATATCAGGAAACATTTAATAAATAAACAAGAATTCGACGTAACCTGTTATAATTAAAAATGTGTTCACTATATATCCGATGTAGGCTAATAATTGTAGGACTAACTACTTAGTTGTACAAAGTGGGCTTAATAATTATCTACTCCAACTTTTATCACATAACTACATAAGTCTTAAATCATTATGGAGTGCAGTACTTGGAGGACAATGCTTAACTGGCAACAGTTAAATCCTGATCTTTCTTTCACTTTTCCTTTGCTGTAATAGGATACGTTTGAATTACAATATTCTTACCTTCTTCCATTTTCGTAAAAGATATATTGCAGTAACACATTTGAATTAACAAATTCTTACCTTTTCCCATTCTCGTAAAGAATTTTTTGTAGTCAGTAATACTAATTGTTAACTCCATAGCTAGACACAAGAGCCCTACACCAAACTCTAGTTACGTCTTATAATTTTATTACAGTCGAACCCAGGAAATAATGCCCTTACAAAGTTGGCTTATTACTATGGGAAAAAAATCATTATGTATGTAAATTTTGACATTTTCTAACTCCTTCATACGCATACTAATTACTTATCTCTATCCAAGCCTCGAACCCAGGAAATAATGCACTCACGGAGTTCAAACTACGGCATGTTACTACACGGGAAAGAGTCATTGCTCATATCACTTTTTGAATCTTGAGATCACTCTTTCATAGCTAGATCCAAGAGCTAGTTATACACCAACGTAATCGGGTACTTATTATATAGTCGAGGTTATGTTTTCTTTCACCTACAGTATTTAGAAACATTCTTTTCAACCGATACAGTTAGAAATTTTAATGTGTATGTTAATTCCAATTTGGAAACCAAAATCTATATCAATATACAAAATATTACTGTCAATAATAATAAAAAATCATTTAGGCCTAATTGTAAAGTTACAGATATGAAATAATATCCATGACTAATATAATGTTATTAGCTAGTCAACAAGATTTTTTATTATAGTCCATTGTTGACGTCGTAACTTCATCGAAATGAATGTCATGATCTATGTAGCTAATGGTTACGTTACCAACGTAAGCATCTATCAGTGACTTAAAAATTAGCGTCAATTAGTGGAATATTTTCAAGTCGTTTACATACCGAAATAATTATTATTATGATTATGTTGCCATTCTTTTGCCTCATGTCTTTCAAATTGTTGAAAGATGAGTAATAAATCTATTCAGTTAATATTAAATTATGCCAGCCCTGTCGTAGATGGAGAACCATCTGGTAGAGTTTCCAGATAATACACCCGGTTTCGCGACATGCTAGTTGTCCTTACTGTATCTTCTTTATACTGTGGTGTATCAATGAAGCAAGTATTTTCGTTTACTTGCTATGCACTATGCAACTTAGGATCATGAATTCTGACGTCACATCTGACTCTTTGGACAACTATCTAGTTCACTTCATCGGAAAATATTGCTTTGAGACACTGCCTAAATAGACATAAAGTTACTATGAAAGCTACTCTAATGTGATGTGAGTAACCTAGAAGCGATTGACGGCGGTATATTGCTGACAAAGAATTCATCTCCAATTTCATCTCACTTCAAGAATACACAAAGTCACGTTGGGAAAGATGTGAGTCAGATGCACGAACAACGTTTCTGTTATATCGGATATGAAAAGTCATTCATACCTGCATACAGACAACAAGCCATTGTACGACGACGTCACTGTCTTTTCTCGCAGTTGGGTTTCATAAGGTCTGAACAGCGAATAAGGATTACAAAGAAAGTACACTGAGCGAATTTTCCTGTGTTTTGTTTCTCTGTGCGCCAGCATATAGTTCCACTTTCAAGCGCTAGAGGCTAGTGTAATCGAGCATACGCTAAGATAATAATTGAGAATAGAGTTGAGACTTCTTTTTATCCTCTCAGGTTGAGACACAGGATCCAAACATCGCCTACCTCATTGCATAATCCAGTAACGCTTTGCTTCAAATAAATTCAAGTTAACAGCTTTTCCTTATTTCTCAGTGGCAAACTAGTTGTAAATAATATTTTATATTTCAGATATCATAAATTATATTATAAAATAATATAATACATTATAATATTAAATATCGAATTCGTTTAATATTTGTATATAATATAATATAGGTATATGGTTTTACTTCTCGTAAGAGTTTTGTTTTTCCATTTTCAGCGCTATCAAATCATTACATATTTTAATTGTTGTTGGGGTCAACGTCTCAACTGTCATTATAAAGGCACTGTTCTAGACATTACAGTTAATGAAGGATTTATTATTTTATGGATCCAATTTATTTTATTTGAGTACATAATGTACCTAGATGTATTAATTATATGTGTTATATTTCCGCTGTGTCGACTGCTAGCTGGTGTGATGTCAGCGCCAACTCTAGAAAGTTGAATCTGACGCTCTAGCTGGCTTGAAGGTCATTGAAATCGGTCCAGCTACATCAAAGGTTCCGACATTCTTTAAATCCCTATTCGCTGGTTTGAATGCGAATAGGGATTCAAAAAGAAATTCTGAAATTTTCCTGTGTTTTGTTTCTCTGCTTTTCCACTTTCAAGCGCTAGAGGTTAGTGTAATCATACGCTAAGATAATAATTGAGTATAGAGTTGAGACACAATAAACATCAATTTATAATTAGTAATGCTTTGCTTCAAATAAATTCAAGTTAACAGCATTTCCTTATTTCTCAGTGACAAACTAGTTGTAATAATATTTTTTTATATTTTATATATAATAAATTATATTATAAAATAATATAATACATTATAAAATTAAGTATCAAATTCGTTTAATATTTGTATATAATATAATATAATATAGTATATGGTTTTACTTCTCATAAGAGTCTTATTTTTCCATTTTCAGCGCTATCAAATCATTACATATTTTAATTGTTGTTGGGGTCAACGTCTCAACTCTTATTATGAAGGAACTCTAGAGTCTAGACATTGCTGTTAATGACGGATTTATTATTTTATGGATCCAAATTATTTTATTTGAGTACATAATATACCTAGATGTATTAATTATTATTTTTTTTATTTTATTGGGTTATTTTACGACGATGTATCAACATCTAGGTTATTTAGCGTCTGAATGAAATGAAGGTGAGAATGCCGGTGAAATGAGCCCAGGGTCCAGCACCGGAAGTTACCCAGCATTTGCTTGTATTGGGTTGAGGGAAAACCCCGGAAAAACCTCAACTAGGTAACTTGCCCCGACTGGGATTCGAACCCGGGCCACCTGGTTTCGCGGCCAGACGCGCTGACCGTTACTCCACAGGTGTGGACTGTATTAATTATGTGTATTATATTTCCGCTGTGTCGACTGCTAGCTGGTGTGATGTCAGCGCCAATTCTAGGAAAAGCAGAATCTCACGCTCTAGCTGGCTTGAAGGTCATTGAAATCAGTCCGGCTACATCAAAGGTACCGACGCGAAGTGTCCATACTTAGTTACCTATACGATGGTGTGAACAGCGAATAGGGATTATAAAGAATGGACACTGAGTGAATTTTCCTGTGTTTTGTTTCTCTCTGAGCCAGCGGTGAGTTCCACTTTCAAGCGCTAGACATTAGTGTAATCGAGCATACGCTAAGATAATAATTGAGAATAGAATTGAGTCACAGGATCCAAACATCGCCTACCTTATTGCATAATCCAGTAACGCTTTGCTTCAAATAAATTCAAGTTAACAGCTTTTCCTTATTTCTCAGTGACAAACTAGTTGTAATAATAATATTTTATATTTCAGATATAATACATTATATTATAAAATAATATAATACATTATAAAATTAAATATCGAATTCGTTTAATATTTGTATATAATATAATATAGGTATATGGTTTTACTTCTCGTAAGAGTTTTTTTTTTTTTCAGTGCTATGAAATCATTACATATTTTAATTGTTGTTGGGGTCAACGTCTCAACTCTCATTATAAACTTAATGACGGATTTATTATTTTATGGATCCAATTTATTTTATTTGAGTACATAATGTACCTAGATGTATTGATTATGTGTGTTATATTTCCGCTGTGTCGACTGCTAGCTGGTGTGATGTCAGCTCCAACTCTAGGGAGAAAGCAGAATCTTACGCTTTAGCTGGCTTGAAGGTCATTGAAATCAGTCCGTCTACATCAAAGGCACCGACGTGGAGTGTCCATTCTTTATAATCTCTATTCGCTGGTGTGAACTGCAGCTTACTCGTGCCAAGGCATTTATACACGATATCATTGACAGGCTATGAACCTCACCAGTTTGGCGGAAACTATTGGCATCCTGTGCCAGTGGAAAATGATTGTTACACTATGGATACTTCAGAATTCCATTCCGCCAACTAATGAAGTGAATGTGTTTGCAAAAGTTGTATTTGGGGAAGGAACATCTCAAATTCTCGCATATTTTAGCCAAAATATTTGTTGTTACAAAACTGTGTCTAGCTGTAACGACTTTTTTTTTTTATTTGTGAAATAGCTACCACCTAATCAAAACTTGTTTCATTTAACTGCAGTAACCTCACCTCGCCTACAATAAGTAAACAGGTATATTTGCTATATAACATCTATATTATACTTTACTAAAAACTTTTCAAATTCTTTATTGTTTTATCATTATTATTTTCAGAAACCTTGTACTACTTTTCTCGTTGTTGGCCGTGTACAAGTATAGACAACACTCTCAATGCAACCATGTATACTAATACAAGTTATTCAAAAAGAAACATACTCGTACTAAAACATACTATGTTGAATTTAATCTTGTCAAAGCATTTATTTATAATTCAAGTTATAATTATTAAAATATATATTGTGTGGCAACATGAAATACATTGGTTTGATTAAACAGTTTGTGACTGATGAGATGTAACCTAAAAATGTACGTTAATTTGTTTGACACCATGAAATAATAAGTAGGAACTCCGGAAATTGAATACCATTTTCAAATATATACTGTTTATTTATTAATAAAATTGGTAATGTAATATTTATTAATATTACTAATTATTAATCGAAACAAAATTGGCAAAAGAAAATTCAACTTCACAACTATAAATCACTATAATCCACTAACATACGTAGTAATGGGGGAAAATGGTTAAGCCTCACATTTGGGTATAAAGTAATAAGATCTAGTCGGGGTTAGAGATTGTATAGCATTAGAATCTCACTAGATTCATCACAATCATCTGTGGTTTTGTGATTGCCTACGTTATTACGAAGTAAACTTACAATTAGTTTCATATTACATCCATGTTGCGGCTCTGGTTCAGTACAGTAGGCTATTCTCTTCTAACGTGGCGCTATAGTCTATCACTTTTAGTACGTAGGTTTTTATTACCTCATTCCTATATCTACAGCAGTTAGTTTCAGTTTATTGTTATATCTCCATTGCTATTGTATAATTCTTTACACCTGGTATATGATAACTCAGCTTACATGTGTTCAGCCAATGACAAGTCAGCTTTGTGCCGTTGTAAAACCGCAAGTATCGATTATTCTCGGATATGCAATCGAAAGAGAATTAGCGAAAAGTCACGGAGGCTGGAAATCCAATACTGTCGCAGAAGGTTATGTTCTGTTACTATAATAATTAGCGTTAATTGTAAATAATATTCAAATAAATTCAATTTGTCATCTCGTTTTTCAATGTCGAATTCAATAATCAAGGTTATAATATTATAATATTATCAAGTTTAAAGGGACTACGTCAAGGTCAATGACATGCTCCTCGGAAAAAATCAATACTTTCGCGTCTGCGCACATCTCACGATTCACGACCTAGAACAAGGTCACTTCCGATCTTGTCAGATACAAATAAAATGTATACATCTGAATACCGGTAATTTCAAGTTAGAAATATGGTCGAGCATAAAAAGTCGTATGAAACTCGCCTATAATGGTAATTAAGAAGCTCGTATGAAAATTATGAAACTCGCTTGCGCTCGTTTCATAAATATCCATACTCGATTCTTAATTACTATCATTATAGGCTCGTTGCATAATGTACTATTACACCAATGCCACGCTGTTTTTTAGTTTATTTTTAACGACGCTATATTAACTACTCCGTTATTTAGCGTTGATGAAATTGGTGATAGTGAAATGGTATTTGGCGAGATGAGGCCGAGGATTCGCTATAAATTACCTGACATTCGCCTTACAGTCAGGGAAAACCTCGGAAAACCCAACCAGGTAATCAGCCCAAACGGGAATCGAACCCGTGCCCGAGTGCAACTCCTGATCGGCACGTAAGTGCCTTAACCGACTGAGCTACGTTGGTGAGTGCCACACTGTCCTCCGCACAGAGTCCGTGAGGAATGCCCTGACTCGCCTGTTACGGATCCGCATGTACTTCTCCATGGCGTGTACAGAGACGGATACGTCTTCTAACTTTCCTTAGCATTTGTGGCGTCATTGTGAGCTGTCAGATGCGGATTTAAAACGGCACGAAGTAACATGCAACTTGTTTCTTCACCATTTCCCTATAGGGAAACTTCTCGTTTTCGATTAATGTGGTATTCATTGAAGTTACGAAAGCGTAAACTTTATTTTTTGTCCAAGGAGAATCCATAATAAATTGAACAAAAATGCACCTCACGTTACGATTTGGGCGGGGGTAACAGAAAGTCATTTTCTTGGACCGTGTTTTTGCGATGACCTGAATCACATGACTTACGTCCATATGATTAACGAATGTATGCTTCTTGAATTCCATGAAAAAGGCATACCTGACATTGTGTGGTTTCAGTAAGACTGGGCACCAATTCATTTCGCCATGAGTGTGCAATTGCATCTTAAAGACTTTTTCGCAGATAGGTGGATTTGTCGTGGATCCGAGAACTTTCCTTGACCTTTGACATGGCCATCACGGAGCCCAAATTCCATCTCGGCAGACAATTCTCTTTGGCGTTCATCGGTCTGTCTCCGTGAAGTGCCGACGTGTTCATTATCGTCTCTTGAAATCAATTACCGTATTCAATTACGTTTTTTAAAATAGTCACTTGTGGGTGCAATACTTCGTAGGCCTACTAATGATTCAGGTATATTACAGAATATAGTTTTATCTCCAGTCTAGTACATACAGTCACAAAGTTTGAGGTTATTTTATTTTACATTTCTCGCGATACAATGCTCCAAGCGGTTAGCAACTGAGGGTACCAGCGAATATGGACTATAAAGAATGGACACTGAGCGAATTTTCCTGTGTTTTGTTTCTCTGTGCGCCAGCGGTTAGTTCCACTTTCAAGCGCTAGAGGTAGTGTAATCGAGTATACGCTAAGATAATAATTGAGAATAGAGTTGAGACACAGGATCCAAACATCGCCTACCTCATTGCATAATCCAGTAACGCTTTGCTTCAAATAAATTCAAGTTAACAGCTTTTCCTTATTTCTCAGTGACAAACTAGTTGTAATAATAATATTTTATATTTCAGATATCATAAATTATATTATAAAATAATATAATACATTATAAAATTAAGTATCGAATTCGTTTAATATTTGTATATAATGTAATATAGGTATATGGTTTTACTTCTCGTAAGAGTTTTGTTTTTCCATTTTCAGCGCTATCAAATCATTACATATTTTAATTGTTGTTGGGGTCAACGTCTGAACTCTCATTATAAAGGAACTCTAGAGTCTAGACATTACAGTTAATGAAGGATTTATTATTTTATGGATCCAATTTATTTTATTTGAGTACATAATGTACCTAGATGTATTAATTATATGTGTTATATTTCCGCTGTGTCGACTGATAGCTGGTGTGATGTCAGCGCCAACTCTAGGGAGAAAGCAGAATCTGACGCTCTAGCTGGCCTGAAGGTAATTGAAATCGGTCCAGCAACATCAAAGGTTCCGACGCGAAGTGTCCATTCTTTATAATCCCTATTCGCTGAGGGTACAAGTAACACTAGACTGCGCGATAGTAGCGATCCTAGTGGCTAGCAACTAAAATTCTACTGTCATTGCATGCATATTCCCTACGTATTGAGCTTCGTGCCTGTGTACTGGACTGTGGATTTATTTTAGGGAATTTAGGAGCTACATGGGATAAGTAAGTCGAACCTGAAACCAAGAAAGAGAACGAAGCGAATCATTAAGCAGGATGTTCGCAAAAGGCGCTGCGTTCCAAATGCTGAGTTGAATGCTGCGAGTAATGCCTTCACGACTGTCACATCACATTTATGCTATGCATAGACCCTATGCAGATGTTTTGAATCCGTAAAACATAAGTCAAATTTATTAGACCTATATGACTGTATACCCCTTAGGTCTACATAGTTTCCTCTCACTCTATTACTCCTGTCAAGGATAGGTTCTGTTACCGCTCGTTACCCCTTTTTCAAGAGCAGCCTTTTTGGATTTTTCTCTCTCTTTTATAATAATAGGCTATACATGTCGTAGTTAACGAAAATATTAAAAGTAGGTAATACGGTTATATTTGATTACATAGAAAATATTTTTAATGGTTCCTTGTATTGCTAGTACGTCAGGTTTGACGTAAGAATAAAATAGAGGAAATAGCAACCCTCACAATGAAGGGAAATGCGACCAGTGCAACAGTAATCAAATTTAATTCATAATTAATTGGAAAGTTTCCATTGTTTTAAAATGTTAAGTAATTGTGACGCAAAGCATTGACACTTGGATGCATTGCGTGATGTTTCTTGTGCCACTTTTCAATTGTTCATTCGTACTGGATTTTGAAGAATAACCTATCAAGAAAGAAATACGATTGCTTCAGCTAATATACAGCATATTTTAACTGACGACACACGCTGCAAAGTTTGCTATATAATTCGAAATTGCGTAGCAACCAGGTGAAACATAATCTGAGGTATTATTTATGTGCTATATCTGAAAAAGTAATTAGTAAGTTGTGGTTGGATCCTTACTGTCCATTTTATATAATTGTTAATTTGTCTTAATGCAATTATTTTTATCTGCCGCTAAGAATTAGGTCTATAAATTTCTGTGTATTCTTTAACCTCATAATCGTACGCTGTTTTGAATGGTGCTTTTCATTTTATGTGATACATTCTAAATGCCATGACGAATCTTGGGTCGGAACCGTTGCTTACGAGATTATATATTCGAAAACCATTTCTAATTACATATATTGCAGACGAACTTCCTAATTAATTTAATTCTAACTCGTAATATAAAAACTGTTAACACACACTAAAATATCATAGTATTCAGCAGGCCTATTAGATATTTAATTCACCACTGTAAGGTGTGGAAGAAAAATCGCACAATTGTACTAATCATGTGTTGTGACTGCTGTTTGCATTAGTAAAAACCATAACACTTCAACGTCAATATATTTTTTTAAAAAGAAAGGGATAAGTTAGGCTCACTTACAAATGATTAAATTATGAAGTCAGGGAAATGGAAGATAATACAGTACCTTAATTCATTGGAATAATGTAGTAGTAGTAGTAGTAGTAGTAGTAGTAGTAGTAGTAGTAGTAGTAGTAGTAGTAGTAGCGGCAGCAAATACGTGAAAAAAGTTTCTTTCCTAATTTCCAAAAAGGTACGGTGTATGAATTGAACAACAGGAAGGTAGTACCTTAGTTTATAATATGTAATATCTTTTAATATGAAGAATGACAGTCATTCATTTTAATATAATTGAGACGTAGAAGTTTTGAAATTAGTTGGAATAGTTGGGAATGAGAGAGCCGATGAATTGGCAAAGATGGCAGCCAACTCTGATGTGCCACTGTCGTACAATTTGTGTCCGCTATCCTATATCAAAAAAGTAGCCAAAGAACATTATATGCAAGAATGGAACGAAAGATGGGTCAATAATGATAAGGGAATTCTTACAAAAGAGCTATATTTTCCAACGGTCTATGATCGTAATAAATGTAAAGTAATAACGCCAAATTTCGTACTGACACAATTTTTGACTGGGCATGGAAAACTCGGGGAATACTTAAATAGATTCCATATTAAAGACGATGCAACTTGCATTTGTGGGGAGGAATCTCAAGATTTCAAACATGTATTATATGATTGTCCAGTCTTTTGCCGTGAAAGATACGAGCTTGAGTTGTTACTGAACACTTTAAATTATATATTTACCAAACCGTTAACCAATATACTTACCAACTCTAAATCATATAAGTATTTCATGTCCTTCTTGAATAGAATATTCGTGAAACTGTGAAATGTTAAATTATTCCGGGGGAAAAAAAAATCGTATTAGTTCTAATCAACTATAATGAAACTGTAAGTCTTCAATTTCACATATTATAATATTGTACTATTGGTTTTAATTTTTATTTTAATTATGCATTTGATTTCTAATTTTGAGCCATTTCTTGTAATACCTGATTACTGCCAATTGTTGTTACTAAATAATGTATTTAATTCTTAAATTTTAAGCCATCTCTTAGTATAGCTATTTATTGCTTCTAAAATAACATGTTCAATAGCTATGATATATATATATATGTACAGCTGTCAAAAGAAAAAGTGGCCGCTCTCCTGAAACAAAGTTCCCTTCGGGTATCTTCGCTACAATTCGGAGACAGGCGATGTTACATGTTGTTGGACCACGTTGCCTGATATCTACAGTTATAATCGAAGTATATTGTGTGTTATTCGATAGCATAATGGTAGCGTTCAGGCCTCTTATTCATGAGGTCCTGCGTTCGACTACAACCTCGTGCTTTTTATGTCCTTTTTTGTTCTGTTTTTGAGAGAGACAAACTAGACATAATGGCTCCTTTCTCTTTTATGATTATTTTAGTAATTAACATCAGGTTCATTAATATATTATGCCATGACTTTATCATTATCATTATGATATTATGGCTGCAAATGGAAAGAAAAAAGATTTTATTCTCAATAAAATATCTTTGGTGGCATAAACATAACAAATTTACTGGCGTCGGCCTTAAAACATTCATACAATTAAGCGTTCAAAAAAAAAAAAAAAAAAAAAAAGCCACAATTCAATATTTAGTCAATCTTCCTCTTATCTCGATCATCTTGCAGTCGAGTGGGCATGGAATTGACTAGTCTTTGCAAATAGCGACTGTTCTTAGACATGATATTCCAGGCATTCTGAACATACACACATAAATGTTCTGTCCATGGGCAGGTCTTTCATTGCAAACCCAGCAATCTCAATCTTTCCTATTTTCTGCCTTCCTCTTAGTCTCCGCATATGATCCACATATCCTAATGTCGTCTATTATTCTTTTCAACCAGAGACCCAACCAATTCCTTTTTCTCTTTCTAATCATTTTCAGCATCATTCTGTCTTCACTCACTTTTTCAAACACAATTTTATTTCTTATTCTGTCTGTCCACTTTACACGCACCGTTCTTCTCCACATCCACATTTCAAATGCTTCAATTCGTTTCTCTTCATTTTGTCTTAATGTCCATGTTCTTTCCCCATACAATGCCACACTCCACACAAAGCACTTCACTAGTCTCTTCCTTAGTTCTTTTTCCAGAGGTCCGCAGAAGATCCTTCTTCTTCTATTTAAAGCTTCCTTTGTTCATGTTTGCAGTTTTCTTGGGAAGGATAGGCCTAAATGCGGTAACATCCCGTTCCTTTCCGCACATCACTATTTCTTTCGCATCTTATTAAATTCCAGGAGGCCCAAGCGTGGAGATGAGGAGAGTGGATTTGACTAATTGGGCCCTCCGGACTTCACCGAAAGTCACGGCAAGGGTTAAATATTAATTCTATCAGGATGTTTGACCCGGTCAGAGACCGGGAAATCTCAATTAGCCTTTGCCCCCCACATCCTCGACTAGCTTCTACGAATCATCAGAAAGTCTTAGAGTGTGATTGGGCCAATTTTTCCGAAAATGTTTCCACACTTTTGCTCTCGTAGCTCAGCGGACTAACGTCGGAATTTAGATGTCAACGTCTCAGGTTCAATTCCTCGTTACTCCTTTTCATTTCATTATGGTTCAAGATAGTATAATGTAATAATACAAAAAGAAAAACTAATACCAGTATTATGCAACTGGATTTTTCCAAACCTAATATTAAATTTATGTTATTTATATCGCTAAAGAACGATTAGAATATAAATAACTTGAATATTATTTATACAGTATCACTAAAGAACGATAACAGAATATAAATGATAAATATCGGTTTGTTTAATTAATATATTTGCTAAAGAACAATAACAATATAAATAACTTGAATATTGTTTTATAATGCTAATGAAGGAAAACAGAATATAAATGATAACTTAAAATATTATTCATATCGAAATTTCACAGATTTATTACAGATGTATTTAAGAAATTGTAGAAGAATAGTAATTAGTAACAGTGTCCTATTTATTCTTGTTGGAGCCAAATATGTAACTTTTAAAAGTGTGGTTACTATGTTGAAGTGTATGTGTTGTAATGGATGCTTGATTTGTTATGTATGTGAGTCAGTTATGGGATGCTTGATGTCGCAATGTCGTAATTATAGTTTGATTGTGTTTGTGTGACTATTGTGTATTAATTTATGATGTATGGTACGGAAAGCTGCATATTTGTGTTATAGAAGTGTTACGTATGTGTGTTGTTAATGTTTTTGTATGTTTCAAATTGATACCTGATATTTGTTTTGCAATCGCAATGCCTAATTTACGGATTGTTTATGTTTTGTTTACATAGCGTAAGCTAATTTAATTTTCTTTTCCATTTCTCTTTATGCTTATCTTTTTTGTGTATAAAACTATAGCCCTAACATACATATGTAAAATAGGGCTAACCCCCATTGGAGATACAATAATAATAATTATTATTCATATCGTTATAATACGATAACAGAATACAAATGATTACTTGAATTTTATTCATATCTCTAAAGAACGATAACAAAATATAAATAACGTGATATCCATAAAGAACGATAACTGGATATAAATGATAATTTGAATATCATTTACATCGCTAAAGAACGATTAAAAAATTAAATGAAAACTTGAAGAAGGCCCGAACCCACGACCTTTGAATCAATGAACAAGCACTCTACCGCTGGTCTACTAGGCGCAGATATGGAACACTTTCATAGTTCCGGAACTGCTTGTACAAGCACATGCATCGTGTAACATCGCCGCGACCCGAAGTGGACTTTGAAAATATTCGCTGTTCACGAGTGCGGCCACTTTTTTTTTTTTTTGACAGCTGTACATAAAAATATTTCTTCCTATAACAATTAGATATAAATATAGAGACATGCATTGAGGCTTTATGAAACGATCCATTCTTTCATTAAGGTGCATTCTTGTACAAAATTCATGTGAATTGTAACCTTGACAACAATTTTGTATTATAATTTTATTATTGTTTGTTACTTATAAAATATATTTTGATGCCAACTACAACCCTAATATACCTCAGGGTGAAATAGGGGTTATTAAATTGGATAATGAAAAAAAAAAGTTTTGAAATTACGTCTATTGACCATAAATTATTGATTGAAACATTTAATAAGCAACGGTGAGCCCTTTAAATGCCCCAAATGTCAATGTCATTTAAGTGTTCTGCTATGAATATGTAGGATGGAATAGCGCTCCAAGCGGCGGAATTTGCATTACGAGGGAATCACTTCAGACCCGTATATCAAGCGCTGTGCACCAGCTTGTATAATCTTGGTAAGCAATGGTCGGGATACTGATTTTTTTATGATTTTATTCTCTGCTTTCACCTATGCTCCATCACACTGCCACACGTGCATATTTATTACTTTTGTTAAATTTGTAAAATCCTAGTTGAATTTCTCCTAGATGATTGAGTAGGGCAATGGCGTCTCTCGTCCTTTTGTTTTTTTTTTCTAACATACTTCAAACCCAAGTCAACCCCTTTTTTAAGGGTAGAATGTTCGTCTCCACTCCGGCTGATTTCTTTCTTAATTTGTTTTATTCCCAACTGCAAGGTGAATGTCAGGTTATCCATTGCGAGTCTAATTCTCATGTCGCAATCAACATTTGCGACTATTCACACTAGATACAGAGGCAATAAATAAAATAACAATAATAATAACAATAATAATAATAATAATAATAGTAATGTCTTCGTTATTTCTCTATTAGTTGCATCATTCTAATTACTTTGTTTTCGTTCAAAGTGTTTGTGGGAATGTATTGTCCAAAAAAAAAAAAAAAGAAAAAGAAAAAAAAAGGGTTTCGTCTAATTCAGCATTCAGGCAAGCGGTGCTAAACATAAGTCATTGTTGAGAAAACAGCATGACAGTATTGAAGTCATCCCAACAGCCATAGGTAGTGGAGAGTTTGAGAACTAAAATAAGTTCTGTTTTGATCTTTGGAAAGTTTTTAGCTGCCGATATTCCTTTATGAAATGAAATTAATCCTGTTATAAAACAATCTCTTGAAAATTACACCAACAACATGTGCCTGAATGACTTTGTCGCCGGTCAGCCTTGTACGTGCATATGGAGAATACTGCCTGGCCATGGTAATGAGTAATGACAATGACATTTCAAATTAATGATGGCGAAATGAGTCCGAGGTCCAATGCCGACAGTTACCCAGCAATTCTGCTAAATTGGTTAAGTGAAAACTTCGGAAAAAACCGTAACCAGGTAACTTGACCCAACCAATATTTGAACCAGGCCCGCTCATTTCAAGATCAGACATGCTAGGCCTAGCTGTTACTCCACAGCAGTGGATTTCTGTTAATAATTAAATTTTCCTTTGTCAGTAGATGTTCCCTCGACCTCCGATAAGTAAGACTTTGGCACATTGCAGTGTATGATGATGTCTTTATTAATATTGCATTGGCTTCTTTCAGTATTTCTCTGCACATGGAGAATTTGAAACTAACCTTGATAATGTAGTAGCGTGTTTTATTCCAGGGCAGTTTTAACCTTAGATATACTCCAATGTCCCCGTTTACACTCACCCATCTCCATCAACGTTATGTTTTCAACCTGAGGAAGACTGAAAAGAATACATATGATGGACACATATGGGATTCAAGCTGATAGACAAATGCCAGCAAAATTCGTAGGGTGCTATTCATAGACTATTCGCAGCATGCGCTACAAGCGTACTAAGCTAGCCCCGGCTATCCACTGGTTACTAGTACAGAATTCAAATCATATCCTATCGCTAACACTGGCTTATGAATACGAAAAACGCTGATCATCCACCAAAAGCCTGCGCTAAAAATATCTATGAATACTGCCCGTAATGTTTACCTACGACATAATCCCTGGCGCTACAGCCCGTGAAGGGTCTAGACCGACCAGCCGGCTGCTGGCCTCACGCCCACATGCTGAAGCAGAGGTGGACGATCATCCAACCAGAATGGAGGTATCGTGTGGTTAGCACGATGATCCCCCCAGCCGTTATAGCTGGCATTTGCAACCGGATTTCGCTACCTATCGTAGCCCCCAAATGCATGACGATGCTGGGTGGGCACTGGTCCCATACACTGGCCGAAATTTCATGAGAAAATTTCTTCTCTCATGAGGATTCGAACCGGCGCGCATTCCGTAGCGCGAGTCCTAGGCAGGATGCCTTAGGCCACGGCGCGGGACTTACGTACGACATAGCCTACTTAATTTGTAACATGCATTTAGTTTTTGTAATCGTTGAAAACTTGCCTACAAGACCGAAAGTCAATTTTTTATGCAAAACCTCCCTCGGGTAACACCAAACGCTTTGCTTTTTTATATACGTATTTAACGATGCTTTATAAAGTACTTGGTTATTTAGCATCGATGGACTTGGTGACATTTGCGTTACAGTTCATAAAACCTCGAAAAAACCCAACCGGACAAGCGGGAGTCGAATCCACGCCGAGCACAGCGCCAGATCAGAAGGCAAACCTGGGCTGGTGGTCTGCTTTACTTCCAAGCAGCTGATAATGAATGTATGCTTGTTGAATTCTGCAGCTTGAATCATTACGTAAAATCTTATGTTCAATGACAGCGTGCTTACTTAAACCCTTCAGCTGGTAATCTCTTTCGTAACTATGTGTTCATGCATACATCCATGTAAGTTACATGTGTGTGGACGCACATACTTGCACCTCGCGGTAAGGTTAATCATATCCATAATGATCAGCCCACCAATACGGAGGATACCAGCAGCTACTCCATACTTTAGATCAGCAGAAAATAACTTTATGAGAAAATGCTAATACGTTTTTCTCAACAGCTCATACTGTGAAAATTTGTATCAGTTTCTTAATCATCTCTTTCAGCTGTGATGGATCAGGTCAAGGCGGAACCTGAGGGCGATCCATTGGCTATACAAACAAGTGATAATAGTCTGGAAGATAAGAAGACTTTTTCTGAGGTATATTGAAAGTAATTACTGTCTATTTTCTGAATGCGACATTTATAAAAATATACCATATGGTAGGAAAATATACAGCATGTCTTCCAAATTGCATATAACTAACCTAACCAGAGCGAAAGTAAATCAAAGATAGAGTTCGTCTTATTTGCTATCATGCCATTTGAGTATTGAGGAGGGCTCTTGCTTCAAGTTGTGATTTATAATATTTCTTACTGGAAGTTTCATTTATAATTGATAAAGTCATATTATTTAAATATCCTACATTATAACTAACACACTAGGGCCCGATTGTATAAACCATTTAATCTTAGATCAGAGGTTAAATTGATCCTTGTTTCAGTTGAACTTGGAATTTTGTGTTGTATAAAGTCTAATCTGAGATTAATTTGTCTCAAACTAAAGTCAACTTTGACTGAAGAAATTTCTCCGATTAAGTTAGATGATCCAAGTTCAGTTATTTCTTTTCTGTTTGAAATATACGAGTGACAGATTGTGCAAATAAAATATCCATTATTATTAATATTAATAGATATGTTAGCTACATTTATATATATTTCTTTCAATTTCTTGCCTTAATACACAAACATTCTTATATTTTATAAGGCTCTGTCGTGTTCAGCTGTATCAAATAACATAACCTATAATTATATTATGTTTATAACAATCATTAATTATTACTGGATATGATAGGTACATTCATAAATGTTCAATTAACTGTATTACTAAACGAAAATTGTCGTTTTATAAAGCTTTATTATGTTTAGCAGTATCAAACACCATAACATGATAACAACTTGGAGAACAGTCAACCTCCTCCTTATTGTCCGCCATTATTTACATTGCAAAAAAAAAAAAAACAGTGTCTCCAACAGAGTGTAATACGGAAAGTCGCGAAAAAGCAGTTCTAAAGTCGCTAGATTTCTCATTATCAACAAAGAAAGATTAAATTTTGTCACTATGGGTCGCTAAAAAGGTCACTAAATCCCTATTTGAGCAATATAAAAGTTAAAAGAAATTGTTGTTGAAAAAGAGTTAAAATCGCTAGATTGGCAACATTGAACAAACCTGTATAACATGGTCCTCGCATCACGTATTTCACCTGTTTATGCGATGTTGCCAAATCCTTTTCACGTGAACTTAGATTGCATTTGAACCAAGGTAATTTGATCGCAGAAAAGTGTTATACAATAGAAGAAGTGTCTGAACTCGGTTTACTTTTCGATCTTCGATCAAAGTTGATCTTTAGTCAGGGAGTTTTATACAATTGGGCCTAGGCCAGTCATTTTATGTACTGATGTTGAATGAAGATGATGAAGCAGTTAGCTTCAGTTGTGCAGGTGCTGCTGTAGCGAACTAAAAGCAGTTTGGTTAGCGTGTTAATCAGCCCTTCCCAAAACAGAACATATCTTACACAAGTGTGCAGAGGCGCCGTAAAGTGGATGTACGACACTACGATGGTATGGTTGATTGATTGATACGAACATTACCTGATAATTTAACGATCCAAGACATCGATATGAAGACCTTCATTTTCATAGCACAGCTGAATTCTGCACCATGTCCTGGCAGATGTTTTGCAGCGATAACCAAGGCTCACTTCGTTGAAGGCATCTTCCACAGCTGCTCGTCCTTGTGCCGTTGTGTTACAGCGGTGATTTCACGCTTTGTCCTTGATGAAAGGAACTTAATCATCTGCAGATCCTCATCCAATCCACCGGTTTTGAAAGATCGTATTCATGTATTGGCGCACTTGCAATGCGAAGTGTTGTGAATGCACGTTTTTCCCACCCCTACATTCTTCCTTTCTTGGTGGTTCCACACCAAAGCAGTCACGAAATTTCATATTCACCGTTTCCACTGTGTTGCCAGTATGACGTCTGTTATGAAGCCAAACCGTTGTCACTGATCTTTGTTTGATGGTAAGTTTATATCTGTACAGTTATTATGGTAGCATGGTACCAATGTAAACATGGGATGAGGATTCCAACATTCACAAAATAAGAGAAATAGACTTAATTTTGCGACCTGACTGTAGTCATCATCTTGCAAATTTTGGAATTGTGCAGTCCATTTTGCGCAGTTGGATTACGACTTTTGTGCCTTCCTAGTTCTTTCATCTCAGTTGGGTATTAAGCAAACTCAGTTCTCGCCAGCATTGCATTTTACATTTATGCTACATGGTTTTCCAATTTACTTTATATCTTGCCTCAAAATCTGTGCTTCAGTGGCTGACCATGACAATATTTTTGAAAAACATTGGAGTGCAAGAGTCAAATGACTCTATTGTCAAACGCCTAACATTAGAAAACAAGAACAACTTTTTTTCTTGCATATCTCCATCTTATATGCTCACTTCGTCTATTGTCCAACAGGGAACATCCAGTGCTTTGTTTCTAGAGTAGTTTGGATTTCTGGCAATGAGGCAGTGAGGGCTGGTGCTGTGAATGGATCTCAGGTGTATTGGCGCGATATTCAATGGTCTGCACATGAGGGAAATAAATTGCGAAACACAGTTCGAGTTTGGAATTCGGCCACAAGATCATGAGGATTGGCCAGTCACGTGACACATGGCGAGCCTCGGCTGGAATGTGAGATATGCCATGTTCCGATTACGGTCGCGCATATTTTATTGCATTGTAGGAAATATGTGTGTTCTGCGTCAATACACTACGTGATGCTCTTGGATATGATTTTAATTGTGCAAATGCACTTCTGAGATTTTTTATCCAGTACAGGACTTGACGAGGTGATTTGGATTTTATTGGCCAGTTGTTGCCTAGTCTCTGGACCCTTTCCATCTGAATGTTACTTTTGTTGTGTTATGTTTCTCTTACTTAAACTTGACATTTCAGACCGTCTATATGGGAATATTTTATACAGTTTTAGGCCCGATTGTATAAACCATTTAATCTTAGATCAGAGGTTAAATTGATCCTTGTTTCAGCTGAACTTGGAATTTTGTGTTGTATAAAGTCTAATCTGAGATTAATTTGTCTCAAACTAAAGTCAACTTTGACTGAAGAAATTTCTCCGATTAAGTTAGATGATCCAAGTTCAGTTATTTCTTTTCTGTTTGAAATATACGAGTGACAGATTGTGCAAATAAAATATCCATTATTATTAATATTAATAGATATGATAGGTACATTTATATATATTTCTTTCAATTTTTTGCCTTAATACACAAACAGTCTTATATTTTATAAGGCTCTATCGTGTTCAGCAGTATCAAATAACATAACCTATAATTATATTATGTTTATAACAACCATTAATTATTAACGGATATGATAGGTACATTCATAAATTTTCAATTAACTGTATTACTAAACGAAAATTGTCGTTTTATAAAGCTTTATTATGTTTAGCAGTATCAAACACCATAACATGATAACAACTCGGAGAACAGTAACCTTCTTCTTATTGTCCGCCATTATTTACATTGCACAAAAAACCAGTGTCTCCAACAGAGTTTACGGAAAGTCGTCAAAAAGTAGTTGTAAAGTCACTAGATTTCTCATTATCGACAAAGAAAGATTAAATTTTGTCAGTATGGGGTGCTAAAAAGGTCGCTAAATTCCTATTTAAGCAATATAAAAGTTAAAAGAAATTGTTGTTGAAAAAGAGTTAAAATCGCTAGATTGGCAACACTGAACAAACCTGTCCGCGCATCACGTTTTTCACCTGTTTATGCGATGTTGCCAAATCCTTTTCACGTGAACTTAGATTTCATTTGAACCAAGGTAATTTGATCGCAGGAAAGTTTTATACAATAGAAGAAGTGTCTGAACTCGGTTCACTTTTCGATCTTCGATCAAAGTTGATCTTTAGTCAGGGAGATTTATACAATTGGGCCTTATTGTTTTTAAATCGCCAGATAATTTGTTTCTGATGGTATTTTGTTATTTTATGGTTCCTTTTTACACACTGCGTTGGGTCCAATGATTTAATTTACTAATCACCTTGTTCGTTTTAGTGTAACAACGTTTATTTTTCGTGTTCGTATTTAGCTATTGTTTGTGTTTTTGTTTTCAAAAAAGGGCATAAATAGTCATAGTAGCGGACGCGTCGTTTAAGACACCATTAACTAACTACACCATCTGAAGAAGTTCGTGTTTATAGTCACGTGACAGTCAACTCAAAAGCACCAATTTCTGACTTACGGATTTTTTTTACCGCTTACTATAGATATAATACTAGAATGCAGCTCGTAACATGTGAAATTATTTATAATACAGCCAAAATAAATTACTCATTCATTTATGATATCTGTGTTCCTCAGGAGGCGGATTCATTGAATCTGCTCTCGACGAAGATAAAGCCTGAATGCGAGGATCTCGCACCAGGGATAAAACTGGAAGGAACACCAGTGCCAAGTAACTCTGCCACTGTGAAGTGTGAAGCTGAGGTAAGTGGGCTCTCCTTCCAGTTTTTATCTTGTATGCTGTTTGTTACAGTCGCCACTTCTCCTGCTATACATAGTCAGAAGGCCGCATGTAATACATGTTCCTGTGTTATTCTGAAAATGCAATTATTACATTTATACATGAACTGGGTTAAGTACAGTGCGTGTACCATAGCTATGATTTCTATGTTGTGTCCCATTAGTAAGATATTCCAACTGTATTGAATTTTCTTACAGTTAATTTTTTTTGTAATGAAGCTACTGACACTTCCACTGTACTGTTATTCAGTTGTTCATTGTTTCACATTAGCCTAAATTTGAACTGCGATATGAAAACTACTCTTTTAAATGAACAAGATACTCAGGTATGTACGAGTAAGAGAACAGCGTTTTATTTTTAATGTTTACATTTTTGTGTCTGATGTTTCTGAATTATTAGCACTTGTTAACAATTTAACTAAATCAAATATCAATCTTATTACTTTTCTGTTCTCCCTATTTCATACATATTTTGAACTTTGACATGTCAGTGGATTATAGCTTGCATGATGAAGTAAGTTACATTGCGCTTTGAGGCATACATAGGTAATAGTCCACTATTTAAATCAAAAGGGAATAAAAAGGGAAAACCCCGGATAAAGGTAACTTGTCCGGGATCTTTTTCGGGCAAGACGTTGACCATTACCCCACAGGTAAAATCAAAAGTTATTCTTTGGATTATGGCTAGGATAATTATGTAATAACTTTTTTTAATTTGATTGAAGTATATGCAGATGTGGACTAAACAGTGTTCCCCATTCAAAAAATGTTATTTTTATAATGCATATTATCGCATGTTATTGCATTTTTTTCGTAATTGCATAATATATAGTAGATATCATTACACTTATACATATATTGTGATTTCCACAGAAAAATGTTATAGAATTATTATTTATTAAATTATTGATAGTTGTAATTAAACTTAATTCTTATAGTCCTATATTTAATAAGGAGATATAAGATAGATACCAACAGTAGTAAAATTTGTAATGTTAATTTGCACACGTTGTAGTGTCACAGAAAAATGTTAAAAAATATTTAATTAATAATACAAATAATAACAATAATAAAAAATAATAATATAATTAATAACATGTTAATTAAATATGATAGTCCACACCTGTGAAGTAACGGTTAGCGCATATGGCCGCGAAACCAGATGGCCTGGATTCGATTCCCGGTCAGGAAAGTTACCCGGTCGAAGTTTTTTTCTGGTGTTTTCCCTCAGCCCAATACGAGCAAATGCTGGGTAACTTTCGGTGCTGGACCATGGACCCATTTCACCGGCATTATCACCTTCATCTCATTCAGATGCTAAATAACCTAAGATGTTGATAAAGCGTCGTAAAATAACCTACTGAAGTAAAAAAGAAATTAAATATGATGTTGGTATTTTGCTTAAATTAAAAGATATTATTATGTTGGCAGCAATCTGTTGAGCTTTAATGACAAAAATTATTGATGATAAAGAACGTAACTGCAATTTTCTTTTTTTACTCTTTTATCATTTTCGGGAGTTTTCAGATAGAACATATTTTGTGGGTTGTTAATGCATACATCCGTGTTTCAGACCGCATAATTAAGAAGAATTACACAAAAGTCACTAAGGACTAGAGGTGGGGAAAATATAACGTAACAGTTATTTTGGAGCAGTTCATTGCTTGGAATACTTCGTTCCAAAATAACGCTAGTACGAAATACTTTCTGTTACAAAATACTCTTTTCACTTTGGAACTACATTATGATAACACCTTTTCCACAGAACGGAACACGTTTGACACTACTGAAAGCAGTGGCGCCAACTTTTAGAAAACAACTGGGTGGGCTCAAACATTTGAGGTATAAGTTAAATAAATCTCATAAATATAATGATAACACGACAAATTATTGGGTGGGCTCGGACCCCAAGGGCCCATATAAGTTGGCACCACTGTTTGAAAGGAGAATTGGGAATCCTTTCGTCGCCCTAAAGAAATGTTGGAATCTAAAGTGAAAGAAAAATAGTAAATATATGAAGAGCCTCTTTAAAAAATGTACACATTATCTTGAAACTAATGTTACTGAGTATAGGATTCTATGAAACAATTATTAGCATAATCCCGGTATTAGAGTATAGTAACTGCATTGTGAATTTTATCAAGGGAGATGAAAATATATATGTTATGTTTTATTTGAAAATATTGTACAATTTTAGTTTCATTACCAATTCTTGAATTAAACTAAATTCTGTTCAAACATGACAATTGGCGAAGTTTTTTATTTACAAAAATATAACGGTAAATTTTCCTCTTTCATTACAATGAGATTATTATTCTTCATGACGGTATTAATATGAAGTTTAGCACGGCCGAAATGATTATAGCTTTTATTTACTAATTTCTGGAGAAATTGAACATTATGTAAACTTGAGCTGAGCAGAAAAGAAAGAATAGGTTAGGTTTTATTTACAATTGGTACCCACTTCGATTTCATAACCAGTAAAATTTACAAATTATTTAAAATTGTATTACATTTCCTGCTTCGAAGAAACTTCATCTATGAATTCAATTTGGCATTAGAAAACCTTTCTTTTCAACGAATTCACATCTCGGCTCACTATGACATCATACTGCATCACATGGCATACAGGGAAGTATTGGTGACTGGTAAATCCGGCCCTGTAACGAATTTCACCCAGTCCACTTCTAACAGTCCGCACGCTGTCAACAAACACGTAACAAACAGAGGTAGAGGGCAGAGAAGAGACTGCCCTGCTACTGCTACTATTAATAAAGAAAACATATTACTCACTGTTGAATCATAATGGTGTTGCCAGTTCATCTTGAGATTCATTTCCTGAATTAGATTCAGAACCATCACTCTTGCTGTCACTGTCACTGCTACTGTCTTCGCCTAAGTTTATGATAATGATGACCGTTATTTCAGAAACTGGCCGATGGTTTTGCCAATATCCTGCTTCTACTCTCAATACTTGACTGCAATAACCCTCCCAATCTTTCTTTGTGATGGATATTATTGCTTTATTGGTTAAGTCGCGAAGTGCTGAAAGTGACATATCTCCACGTACATTGTTTTTCCGCACTGTTCTTTTCATCTTAGTCCAAGCCAACTCTACTGCATTTAACTCGCACATATAGGGTGGGAGGCGAAGCACTGTTTGACCGTAGTCTGCCAATTTCGTGTCAATCCTGAAAATTTTTTCAGTTGGTTTGTGAGCATTCACAATTTCATATAAGTCTACTTTGTGCAACTTCGGAACCACTTGAATGCCTTTCCTTTCTAGCCATTCAATTATGGCAGCATTGGTTGCATATTTGTTAGGAGGCCAATCTACCAATTTTATAGTCCATGTTTATTCAAACATATTAATTTTAGGACTCATATATTTAGACATTTTTTTCTTGGTTGTATGAATACTACCTATTCTCAAAATATTATACCCTTTTTTCTCAACATGGATAATTATAAGACTAAACTGTCAGATCACAATATGATCACGACGTGTGTAGTGAAAGTCAAAACTATCCACACAGACTTGTCAAAAGTGCAACAGATTTGAGTCTTTCTCGGCACTGGTTCGCAATAATGGTTTTACGGGCTATCAACCGAATTAAATCACTGAAATTTTCCAAGCTTTTGGCTGTCAACTCTGCAGCCATCTTCGGGGTTACTGATGGTCGTGACCACAAAGTCATGTTTTCTTTTATTGCAATGTGTGTCACGCTTCTCGCGTGATGTTGGCAGGTGAAGGCCATGTCCAGCCAGTTGACTTTCCTTTTGCCAAAGACATGTGATCATAATATTTAAGTTGGTTCAAGGCCACGGATATCGGTGCTGTTGTTGATATAAGACAGGACTGTATCATTATGTTAATCATCAGCTAAGTGTTGACTATATAAAGTCATTGACTTTCAGTAGAGGAGGGCGTGGTCCTCTAATAAGATAGAAGACAGATTACCTTTATCTGTTGCCACCTGGCTGCAAAACTAATAGTAGTACGGACTGCGGTGCAAGAGTTTCTGTATGATTTGCCAAGCTGAAGTATTTGCTATGATGGCAACCTAAGTAGATCATGCAAGGTGCAAGGGCAAGATTGTTTACATTTGATCTGACAGTTGGACTGCTACTGCACAAACAGTCGACCCCAGGAATGCACAACGAGAATTAAAGTAGAGCTCACTGATTTACTGACCATCCAGTGTCATGGTGCTGAACAGCCAGCTGAGGTCTACACAGGCCGAACTCGAACCAAGACTTGACTTAACTAAGCAACCCCTGCCTCTGACATGGACAACCTAACTTCTGACCAGACACTGCCATCTACATCTACGTATTTTGGACCACAGAGGACGCAACTTGTGGGATGGATGTTGAGTCATCACCACAACTTCTGTTGGATTGTACGGATCTAAGGTATAGATACCTTGGGAAGGACATGGTGTGACCCTAGAAATTTGTGCAAATGAAACCCAGCAGCTTTGTGAGGCTGTGACCCACTGCGATCTCCTGGGTTCACTTCCAGTACCTATTTACTGCAGTACATTTGTATGCCCTACTAGGGAAGAGATATACAGGGACATAATTTTATTTTTACTAACGTTTTTAATATTAACCTGTCTATACCTTTAGAGAACCGGAAACACCGCTTGCTCTCCCCTCCAAGACTGGAGTTCGATGATACTGGCGTAAAACACAAATCATTCTACTAGGTATAGGAAGGAAGAAAAGTAGTTCATCCATTTACGTAAACTAGGAAATATCGCGATTTTGAGTTTGATAATTTTCATTAGGTTTTTCTTTAATGAAAGTACAGTACTGTATTAAGAATAAGTGTTTTTACTCACGAAGTGAGTTATCCATGCGAACGTATTCATTATGCAGTGTATATTATTCTGTCTACAGCACATTAGCGTACAATATAGAGAAAGAAGTTAAATTGAAAAATAATCATAATAGCAATATTTAAACACAATTTTGAAAATGGTGGCCATTCATTTCGATACAGGCTTCAGTTCTTTTGTTCATATTATTGCACTATAGACTATTGCATCTAATTCCAATTGCCAGTTTCGTCTTTCGTACTAGTAACTCATGTTGAAATAATTCTATACCAACTCTACGTACTGTTAATTCAATCTTCACTTCTGCCCGACCCGAAAATATAAAATTACTCAGATATGCTGTCTGTCCAAGTGGTTATGGCGCAGGATTGTAGTAAGGGAGGAAATCACGTGACAGTTAATTACTTAACGAGGCCCTTTTATTTAAGTTAAATTAAACAGCTGTATAATATTACGTAAACGCCCAATCCCTAAGAGAAATTAATGTTTTCAGAAAAGAGCTAAGACAGCCCAGCTTTTACAGAGGGGCGAGCAGAAGCAGGTGGGGGAAATTGGGATGCGACGTAGGCAAACGGACAGTACCTGTGCGAAAATATGATTCAATATTGAAAGCTCTTTCGTCACTAGAAAACGCGAACATATTTCTGGAACGTACTATACTCAGTAACTCAGTAGGCCTACTGCTTACTATCTGCTGTCTTGGTTCTGTGTGGAGTTGGAACTTCATTAGTAGAAGGGTTGGGAGTGAAGTACATTAAAAACTCAGGTAAAATAAAAATTTAAGTAAAAATAAAATGATGTCCCTGTATAATACCTAATAACGCCGCAAAACTGAACAATCAGGAGCCTGATCATTCATTCTATTTGTACTGTACTTTCATATAAGATTAAAAACTCAATTTTGTGTATAATGATCCAGAAACTATGTCCATTGTTCAATTAGTGTACTGTTTGTATAATACATTTATGACAATATTTATATAGTAGTTATTCGTAGTGTAATGTTGACAACAATGTTATCATCTACTAAAAGATATTTTGGATCCATGTTGAATTCAAACGTTTTCCTCCTGGTGAATTTATATTCTACAGAGCGGGAGTGGACCGAACACAAAAATAGAAATAACTGAGATCTTACGTAACAACAGAGGAAGTTTATGTAAAAGATAACAAAGAAAAAATGCGATAAATATAAAAAATATAAACTTCATTCGTTTGTATTTGTTTTCAATGCTACTAAATCTTAATACAGACCAGCTCTTAAAAATGTTGATATTATTATGTAAAATGTAATTGCGAATTATCAGTCTGTGTAATATTCTTCCATGAAGCAAGTGTTGGGTATTAGGTACTGCTTGTACGTAAACTGCCTGAACTTAGTATGTGCACGAGTACTAATTTACTACAAATTAAGTTAGCTGAATTCTTCTTCCAGTATCTTGTCTAGAGTTTTTAAGGTGCACTGATATGAATATTCAAACTTCATTTCCCACAGTGTCGCTAGTGTCGAAACGATCCTTCCTAAAACGAGAAAACCATTTTCTTGCCTAGCTCTCTCCGATAGCATTGTCCCGATATAAGGCGTAAATGTTTCTGGCCACCTCCGCTGCTTTCGCTCCTCTGTTGAACTCAAAAAGAAGAATATGTTGGAAATGTTCCACTTGACACTCCATTTCCTAGCGTCCATGGCTCCACTCACCATCTGCAAAAATTAAAATTTCAAAATGCAAACTCAAGTGCAACAATTGAATTTCAAATAAAAAATTATGATGATAAATAAACTCAAAGCAACTGGAGTACAAACACGCGAAATAAAAACGCTACGAACTTCTGCACCAACGCAATGCATTCAGACCTTTATATTTACGCATCTAATATAAATATTTTAGTGAACAAGTTCGTCAAACACCGTGCGGGTAACGGCTAGCATGCCTGACCATGAACGAGCGGGCTCGAGATCAATCCTGGTTGGGGCAAGTTACCTGGTTGAGGTTTACCCTCAACCCATTAAGAGCAAATGCTGGATAAATTTCGGCTCTGAACCCTATAGTCATTTCGCTGCCATTATCACCTTCATTTCATTCAGATGCTAGATAACCCAGTAAACATTACTAAGCAAGTTTATTATATTTGCTTATTTCCTAAGCAATACTAACAGTGAAAACTTGACCATAAAAACACAGCACTCCTGCCAACTTTGCTGTGAGAATCAAGACTGAAAATTCAGCCAGTTTCTATTTTCAGAAACTGAGATCTGTAGACAGACCTCCGTCCTTGCAAGAAACAACTACATGAAAGTCTATATAACCGGATTTATTTTAGTTACTAAAAGACATTAAATTGAAATATAATATTATATTAATTATATCTTAAAATATATATGAAATCTCTTGGAGGAACATAATGAAATCGAGGGCCGAATTCCCCTGAATTCATCACACTGTGGGATCTTTACGATTTAATCTCAAATCGACAACATAGAAAATTGAAGATCTAGTTGATCAGCTAATATTGGTGCTGCATTTATATGTTTCCATCACTGTTTTTTTTTTTTCAGGAATTGTCGTGCTATGTGAACACAGTGAAGGAGGAGATTTTGTTGGAAGAAACAACACATGAGGTTGAAGTCACAGTGCAGAGGTGAGTGCAGTGTTTGCTTTATTAACACCAAGTTATCACTGTTTCAATTATTTCGTGACGTAATTTCATGCAACTACTACTATCGCTAATACCGGTACTAATGCTATTATACTACTGCAAGTACTACTATAGCTAATACTAATGCTATTCTACTACTGCAAGTACTACTATAGCTAATACTAATGCTATTATACTACTGCAAGTACTACTATAGCTAATACTAATGCTATTCTACTACTGCAAGTACTACTATAGCTAATACTAATGCTATTCTACTACTGCAAGTACTACTATAGCTAATACTAATGCTATTATACTACTGCAAGTACTACTATAGCTAATACTAATGCTATTCTACTACTGCAAGTACTACTATACCTAATACTAATGCTATTCTACTACTGCAAGTACTACTATAGCTACTACTAATGCTATTCTACTACTGCAAGTACTACTATAGCTAATACTAATGCTATTCTACTACTGCAAGTACTACTATAGCTAATACTAATGCTGTTCTACTACTGCAAGTACTACTATAGCTAATACTAATGCTATTCTACTGCTGCAAGTACTACTATAGCCTAATACCAATGCTATTATACTACTGCAAGTACTACTATAGCTAATACTAATGCTGTTCTACTACTGCAAGTACTATTGTAGATAATACTAATGCTATTCTACTACTGCAAGTACTACTATAGCTAATACTAATGCTGTTCTACTACTGCAAGTGCTACTATAGCTAATACTAATGCTGTTCTACTACTGCAAGTACTATTGTAGATAATACTAATGCTATTCTACTACTGCAAGTACTACTATAGCTAATACTAATGCTGTTCTACTACTGCAAGTACTACTATAGCTAATACTAATGCTATTCTACTACTGCAAGTACTACTATAGCTAATACTAATGCTGTTCTACTACTGCAAGTACTATTGTAGATAATACTAATGCTGTTCTACTACTGCAAGTACTACTATAGCTAATACTAATGCTGTTCTACTACTGCAAGTGCTACTATAGCTAATACTAATGCTATTCTACTACTGCAAGTACTACTATAGCTAATACTAATGCTATTCTACTACTGCAAGTACTACTATAGCTAATACTAATGCTATTCTACTGCTGCAAGTACTACTATAGCTAATACTAATGCTATTCTACTACTGCAAGCACTACTATACCTAATACTAATGCTATTCTACTACTGCAAGTACTACTATACCTAATACTAATGCTATTCTACTACTGCAAGTACTACTATACCTAATACTAATGCTGTTATACTACTGCAAGTACTACTATAGATAATACTAATGCTATTCTACTACTGCAAGTACTACTATAGCTAATACTAATGCTGTTCTACTACTGCAAGTACTATTGTAGATAATACTAATGCTATTCTACTACTGCAAGTACTACTATAGCTAATACTAATGCTATTCTACTACTGCAAGTACTACTATAGCTAATACCAATGCTATTCTACTACTGCAAGTACTACTATAGCTAATACTAATGCTATTCTACTACTGCAAGTACTACTATAGCTAATACTAATGCTATTCTACTACTGCAAGTACTACTATACCTAATACTAATGCTATTCTACTACTGCAAGTACTACTATACTAATATTAATGCTATTCTACTACTGCAAGTACTACTATAGCTAATACTAATGCTATTCTACTACTGCAAGTACTACTATAGCTAATACCAATGCTATTCTATACTACTGCAAGTACTACTATACCTAATACTAATGCTATTCTACTACTGCAAGTACTACTATACTATAGGTAATACAATGCTATTACTACTGCAAGTACTACTATAGCTAATACCAATGCTATTCTACTACTGCAAGTACTACTATACCTAATACCAATGCTATACTACTGCAAGCACTACTATACCTAATACCAATGCTATTATACTACTGCAAGTACTACTATACCTAATACCAATGCTATTATACTACTGCAAGTACTACTATACCTAATACCAATGCTATTCTACTACTGCAAGCACTACTATACCTAATACCAATGCTATTATACTACTGCAAGTACTACTATACCTAATACCAATGCTATTATACTACTGCAAGTACTACTATAGCTAATACTAATGCTATTCTACTACTGCAAGTACTACTATAGCCTAATACTAATGCTATTCTACTACTGCAAGTACTATACCTAATACCAATAATACTGCAAATGCTATTCTACTACTGCTGTACTACTGCAAGTACCTAATACCTAATGCTAATGCTATTCTACTGCAAGTACTACTATACCTAATACCAATGCTATTCTACTACTGCAAGTACTACTATACCTAATACTAATGCTATTCTACTACTGCAAGTACTACTATACCTAATACCAATGCTATTCTACTACTGCAAGTACTACTATACCTAATACCAATGCTATTATACTACTGCAAGTACTACTATAGCTAATACCAATGCTATTCTACTACTGCAAGTACTACTATAGCTAATACCAATGCTATTATTCTACTACTGCAAGTACTACTATACTAATACCAATGCTATTATACTACTGCAAGTACTACTATACCTAATACCAATGCTATTCTACTACTGCAAGTACTACTATACCTAATACCAATGCTATTATACTACTGCAAGTACTACTATACCTAATACTAATGCTATTCTACTACTGCAAGTACTACTATACCTAATACCAATGCTATTATACTACTGCAAGTACTACTATACCTAATACCAATGCTATTCTACTACTGCAAGTACTACTATACTAATACTAATGCTATTCTACTACTGCAAGTACTACTATACCTAATACCAATGCTATTCTACTACTGCAAGCACTACTAATACCTAATACCAATGCTACTACTGCAAGTACTACTATACCTAATACCAATGCTATTATACTACTGCAAGTACTACTATACCTAATACCAATGCTATTCTACTACTGCAAGTACTACTATACACTACTAATACCTAATGCAATGCTATTATAGCTAATACTGCTGCTAAAGCACTACTGCATACTATACCTAATACCAATGCTATTCAAGTACTACTATAGCTAATACTAATGCTATTCTACTAAGTACTATACCTAATATAAATGCTATTCTACTACTGCAAGTACTACTATACCTAATACCAATGCTATTCTACTACTGCAAGTACTACTATAGCTAATACTAATGCTATTCTACTACTAAAGTACTACTATAGCTAATACTAATGCTATTCTACTGCAAGTACTACTATACCTAATACTAATGCTATTCTACTACTGCAAGTACTACTATACCTAATACTAATGCTATTCTACTACTGCAAGTACTACTATACCTAATACCAATGCTATTATACTACTGCAAGTACTACTATACCTAATACTAATGCTATTCTACTGCAAGTACTACTACTATACCTAATACTAATGCTATTCTACTACTGCAAGTACTACTATACCTAATACCAATGCTATTATACTACTGCAAGTACTACTATACCTAATACCAATGCTATTCTACTACTGCAAGTACTACTATACTAATACTAATGCTATTCTACTACTGCAAGTACTACTGCAAGTACTACTACCTAATACCAATGCTATTCTACTACTGCAAGTACTACTATACCTAATACCAATGCTATTATACTACTGCAAGTACTACTATACTAATACCAATGCTATTATACTACTGCAAGTACTACTATAGCTAATACTAATGCTATTATTCTACTACTGCAAGTACTACTACTGCAAGTACTACTCTACCTAATACTAATGCTATTCTACTACTGCAAGTGCAAGTACTGCTATTATACTGCAAGTACTACTACCTAATACTAATGCTATTCTACTACTGCAAGTACTACTATACCTAATACCAATGCTATTCTACTACTGCAAGTACTACTATACCTAATACCAATGCTATTCTACTACTGCAAGTACTACTATAGCTAATACTAATGCTATTACTACTGCAAGTACTACTATAGCTAATACTAATGCTATTCTACTACTGCAAGTACTACTATAGCTAATACTAATGCTATTCTACTACTGCAAGTAGTACTATACCTAATAGCTAATACCTATGCTAATACTACTACTGCAAGTACTACTATACCTAATAATACTAATGCTATTATACTACTTAAGTACTACTACTGCCTAATACTAATGCTATCTACTGCAAGTAGTATACTGCAACCTAATACCAATGCTATTATTCTACTGCAAGTAATACTAATGCTATTCTACTATTATACTACTGCAAGTACTACTATACCTAATACCAATGCTATTATACTACTGCAAGTACTACTAATACTATAGCTAATACTAATGCTATTCTACTACTGCAAGTACTACTATAGCTAATACCAATGCTCTATTATACTACTGCAAGTACTACTATAGCTAATACAATGCTATTATACTGCTGCAAGTACTACTATATCTAATACTGCTATTCTACTACTGCAAATACTACTGCAGCTAATACCACTAATACTGCAGAGTTTTATAGCTAATACAATGCTTTCAGGATGATTTAGTTTTATAATGACTAATGCTATTCTATCTGCTGCAAATACTACTTTAATACATTCTACTTGCATTTGTATGTTTAGTATATGTTTTTTTATATTACCAATGTTTTATATTACTACTAATGCTAAGTCTACTATATTAATACTTATTCACTACTGCAAGTACTACTATAGCTAATTTTACTAATCCTTGACCCTTACATTCTGAGGTTGCTTTTACATTAGAGCATTTTAGAAATGTTTTTACTTATCCTCCGGACCCTTTACATTCTGATAATTTTACTTAAAAACTTGACATTTGGACCTTTTACATTAGAGCATTTTAGAAATGTGCCAGATAATTTACTTCTGGTGGCATTTGTTTTATTTTTTTATTTTTTCTTTCTGAATACTAGGGTCTGAGAACAGCTCACTTTCATGATTTTTATGCATCATCTTGTTGAAAATGCATTTGTGTACCTCGTTTTAACCGTGACAACGCTTTTTGAGTTCTTTTAAGCATTCTGAATATTATATTGTGATTCTGTTTTGTGAAGGATTTTAGATAACGGCACAAATAGCCATAGTAACTGACGCACCATTTGTAAACTCCACCAATTAACTCTAGTATGCAATTATTAAAATAAACTTCGATAAACTTCCTTCATGAAATTAGAGAGAATGTATTATCGGAACTCTATAATAATTGAAATGGAATATGTTAGCGCCCACATCACTCATATTATTGTTCAAGAGAATACACTTCATGAAAATGTGAAGTAGATCTTACTTACGATTAATATCATGGTTACGTGGAGGCACGCAGGTTCTTTATTTTGACTAGAGTTAGGAACTACACATCAACTTGTTTTCAGTTTCAAATGACTTGTCGTATTTCTAACTCGGTAATTTGTTTTCAAAAGCGAGTACTAGATTGACACCAGTTTGTCATGTTTCGAGACTTTTCCAGTTTATTCACGTTTTGCAACACACTTGATTTCAACCACACTGTGTCATTTCATCCAAATACAATAATTTTGCTAAATATGGCAATCTGGATTACGTATTTGTACATATGGACAATCCTCGATAATTTCTTGTGGTACATTTATTTATCGCGTGTTGCAGTTTTACGCCTATACTTTGCTGTCACAAGAGTGGTATCCTTGACTAAATGCAGCAATTTTTAATATTGACAGGAGTGAATCGCTGCAGAAGAAGTGCACAAATCCTGGAAATGCTGTCTCTTCACAACCACCTGTCTTTGAAAGTACACTTGTTCGTCAGATTTCCGATGAAGTGATTCGAAGAAAGAATTTGCAATCACACATACCTACTCGAACAGACAGTGGCTCCTTCACGTGTATTATTTGTGGAAATTTGTTGCAGACGCTCCACAGTCTCAAAATGCATTTTCGCTCTCACGCCGGCGAAAAGATATTGAAATGCTATATCTGTGGGAAGTATTTAGCAGAATCACGTACTCTAATTGCCCATGTACGTACTCATACGGGAGAGAGACCATTCAAATGCGATACCTGTGGGAAATCTTTTGCGGTGTCTAATTATCTGAAAACTCATCTACGTATTCACATGGGCGATAAGCGTTTCAAATGCGATATATGTGGAAAATGTTTCCCACAATCGGGTACTCTGAAAATTCATGTACGTACACATACCGGCGAGAAACCTTACATGTGCAATATCTGTGGTAAATTTTACTCTACGAATAGTGTGCTAAGAGCTCACGTACGTACACACACTGGGGAGAAACCTTTCAAATGCGAGAAGTGTGGGAAAAGTTTCACAGTGTCTAGCCATCTTAAAGTTCATGTCCGAGCTCATATGGGCGGGGAACTCTTCAAATGCGATGTTTGCGGGAAATGTTTCCTACAAACAAGTGCCTTGAAAGCTCATGTACGTATACATACGGGCGAGAAACCTTTCCAGTGCAATATCTGTGAGAAATTTTTCTCAACTAAAGGAGTTCAGAAAGCTCATGTCCGTACTCACACGGGCGAGAAGCCGTACAAGTGCAATATCTGTGGGAAAAGTTTCTCGCAACCTGGCCATCGAAAACTCCACGTACGTTCTCATAACAAGCATTGAAATGCGATGTTTGTTTGACAAAATCTGAGCAACTGAAAGCACTTGCCGACGACAGAAAAAAATTTAAAAAAAATTTTTGCAGAAAAGAGTTAAGAGAATCGGGTACATACATACACATACATACACACACACACACGGCTGAGCCACACTTCGAGTTGGAGTGAGAAGCCAAGTGCGAAGAATGTAGTGAAACTTTATTTAAAATGAACATCAGTTTCTTAAGGGTGGATACGGTTTTTATTGTATCGTGGGCTAGTATAATAAGACTTACTATAAATGTTTATTATGTTTTTTCAACCTAACCTAAAAAATTTTGACATTTCATTTCAGACGTACATATTAGTATTGTGAAAGTTTAATTATTCAGATGCCTATGCGATGCTGTGTTCTACAGTGCAAGTGTAACTACGATTTTACATTAAAATCCGGCACTTATATAACAATGTTTTTGTTCCCCGAAGATGAAAATAGAAGAGAAGGATGGATTCTTGCAGTACCTCGGAGAGATTCGATTTCTACGTCTTCATCAGCTGTGTATGTACATCATCCACTTTGACGAAAGAAATGTCGTTCTTTATTACAAGTGCAGACAACCTAATGAACATTCATGACATAATTTCTTAGGTAGCCTAAACATTCGTAAATTCCAATATAAAAGACAAACTCAAACTAAATTCTAGAAGAACTAAATGAGGAAAAGTAGGAACAGGTAATGAAGATACTCGTAGATGTAATAAGTGTTTTAATAACTTTGTGGAAGAACTAAGTGAGGGAAAGTTCCGTAAATAACAAGAAGTCACCATAAATGAACCTTCCATTCTGTACTAAGTCCCAAAGTTAACTGTGTAATATTCAACTTTTTCCGTCAGGACTGTACATTAATAATCCTGCCACCTGTTATATGTGCGTTATAATGCTCCCCAATGTAGAGAATCGAATTTGATGGACTCACACCATATTTGAAATACAGACTTTCCTTCATACCTCCGTAACTTAATTACTCCTATTTCATTTTGCCGCAAAAATCATACTGTCATGGAGGCTTGCATAACGAATTATATTTTTTTTAATCTTCATTTTTTAAATTTTGGATAAAATACGTTACAGAAGCTCGCTTATCTATATTTGCATGCCACTTTTTACCTACTTCGAATAATGATCCAAATCATATTGTGTTCCTCACGTGTTTATTCTTTATTCTGAGATAAATTGTATTAAGGTGTCCAGTGACATTTAATATTTCTTATAGGACGGGGATCCTGTTCCCCTAAATCATCAATCTCGTAAATATATCGCCTTCTATAGCTAGTCTGATTTAATACAATATCTTCTCCTTTATTTTTTTGGATAGTATGGTATGGCAACTTCAATCTCTATTCCTAGGTTCCTAAATTATTGGTGATTTTTACAAGATTATATAATTACATAGATTATATATTTATTGCAGATACGGATAACTAAAGTCTTGCATATGTCAGTATAACCTTTGTTTTAACTTGTAGTGTTTAAATAGGATTGCTTATACGTTTGTGTGACTTCTGTTGTAACGTGATTGTTTGTGATAGTTTTGCAGATACCCACGACAGAGCTGCGTCATTGGGCGAAGGATTCACACCGCCTGTGTCGCGCGGTCATGGATTTAAGAAGCGATTCAGATGCGTTGTCTCTGAAAAGAGTTCCTGAATTCGGGGATTCTGAAGAGTCATATCTGTGAGCATGCAAGTGAAGATAAGCATTCCAATTGTGATATCTGTGACAATTATTTTTCGGAGGAGGAACATCTCAACCAGACAGTCGAATGCCATGCAAGTGAAAAGTGTTTCTCGCATTCGAGTGCTGAAGTAAGCCATTCAAAGCCATTCAAATGCAATGTGTGTGGATTGTGTTTCTCGTATTCCAGCAAGTTAATTAGACACGAACGCCAGCACACCGGCGAGAAGCCATTCAAATGCGATATTTGTGGAAAGTGTTTCGCGGGTAGAAGGCAATTTAAGGAAACATGAACGGCGAGCAAAGTTTACATTAACACCAAACCTAACCACAGTTCTAACAGGTCATGGAAGAACAAGATCATACTACCACAGATTTAAAATAAATGACGATCCCATGTGTATCTGCAACGAAAACGAACAAACTGTTGACCACTTACTATTTGACTGCACTAGGTTAGACAAAGAAAGATATAATTTAAAAATACAAATAAGAATAGCAGAGAATTATCTTTATAATAATATAAAGTTTGAAAAACACAAACATTTCGGAAAAAAAATAAATTAATCTGGAATGCAGTTCCATTGGAATGTTCTGTTATTACCTGCCACCACCTAAAATAGATTTATTGAAGAAACATAAAAAAACAATTTTTTAATTAACTTCGTCAATAGGATAAATTTCGATAACCTAAAATTTATTGAGTACAGTGGTTAAGACACAGTAACTACTACAAGTGCTTACCTGACATATTTTAAAAGTGCATTATGTAACCTATAATGTAATTTTTATTTAGTTTTTTATGTTTTTATTTATTTATTTCCTGTAAATAATATTGCTTTGATAATGTGATACAATTATATATTCAGCAAGGAATAATGCTTTGTCAGATACGAGCGAAAATTAACGCACTACCCTGCCATAGTGTTAAGAAATTGTAATTCATAATCATGTACTATTGCAAATAATATTGTGTTAATAGAATAATTTTGAATAAGCTGTAAAAAATAGATATAATATTTTAGGCAGTATAATTAATGAACTTACCTATAATCGTACAAAAAAATTGTATTATATAAAACGTGGCATTAATTATAAATAATACTATTTGCTAATAGGTTATTAAATTTGATAATTAATAAGGAATAATGTTCAAAAGGGAGTATAATTAATGTACTTAGACCTACCTTTCATCGTATATAAAAAATTGTAAAAGGGAGTATATTGTATTAATCTACCTTTCATCGTAATATTGTTTTCATTGTATTACTCTTAAGTAATATTGTTTTGATTGTTTTCATCTTAAGTACTATTGTTTTGAAGAAATGATAGTCCAAATTGAATGATGTTTTAGACGTAGGTTAATTAATGAACATATTGCATTAATATTAAGTAATAGTATAATTAATGCACTTACGTGTCTTCGTGTTCTACAAATATGATTGTGTAACACATTGAATTAATCCTAAGTAATATTGTTTGATAAATTACAAATTTTAGTAATTCATAACTAATAATGTTTTAATATAAATTAATGCACTTACGTGCCTTCTTGTTTAAAACTACTGTATTATATAGCTCATTGTACTCATTGTAAATAATATTGTTTTTAAGAAAGATTCAAGCCTGTCATATTACAACAAATGTAATGGGACATGCTGTTAAATAAATGAATAAAAGAACTGAACGGCATCATACAGGTGAGACACCGTTCAAATGCGTTGATTGTTTTTCGGATTCAAGTAATTTAAAGAGACATCAACGTCAACATACTGGCGAGAGACGATTCCAATGCGGTAAGTGTGGAAAGTGGTTCCGAGATCCGTTCTACTTGAAAGACACGAACCCAAGCATACTGGTCAGAGGCCATTTAAATGCAATATCTGCGGGAAGTGTTATTCTCAGCCTGGGTATTTAGAAATACACCGACGCCTGCACACTGTCAGAAATCCTTTAGATGCAATATCTGTGGACAGCGTTTTCCGCAGTGGGGGTATTTACTCACCGACGCCTGCACACTATCGATAAATTGATCAGATGCAATAATTACTGGGACGTGCTCTTAGTGAGGAGAGCTTAAAGAATCGTGAACTCCAGCGTACTAGTGAGAAACCATTCCAATGCGATGTTTGTGGCATGTGTTTCTTTCTGCATAGTACTCTAGAATGCCATGAACGCCAACATAGTGATAAGAAGCCTTTCAAGTTCGATGTTTGTGGAAAGAGCTTCTGGTATAAATCAAGTATCATAACTCGTGTGCAGAACCATACTGGCTAGAAACCATTTAAGTTCGATCTTTGCGGAAGGAGTTTCTCGAAGCAGAAGAGGTTGAAAAGCCATGAACGTCACTATACTATTGTGCTTTGGGTTTTATAACCTAAAAGTCATGAACGTCTGCTTTCGTGTGTGATACAATTGAAATACTATATCGTCAAAAGTTGTGTAACGTGATTGCCTACATTCGCAGCATACTGGTGAGAAATCATTCTAAAGTGGTGTCTGTGAAGGGGATTCAATATATCCGATAAAAATATTTTTGCTTAATGGTAATTTGGAAATAAAGTGAAACCTGTTCAAATCTGAACCTGAATAATCCAGAATACTGTCCATTTCCGAACAATTGAACTTTTTTTTTTTATAAAAACAGCCCTTGTCAAAAAAGTTAATATTTCAGGAGAAGCAAAACACTTTCTACAATCTACATACACTGCAGTATTTATAAGATATTTATAAAATGATTCTACAGGTTATGTGATATAATGTAACATAAAATTCGCATTAATTAACGCTTACATATGATTATTATAAATTATTGAAGATGGGCATGTGTGACAAGGGTTGTTTTTGGCTGAAATTTTTTAAATATAGATTAAGTTATTCTTGATGCTGAAAAAAACAAATTTATTACAAAATTTAAATATTACAGCAGTACAGTGATAAACATTGGTGATATTTTATTTTATGTATTTTGAACAAAAACATTAATTTATTACATAATTTAAATATTACAGGACTACAGTAATAAACGTTGGTAATATTTTACTTTACATGTTTATGAAAAAACAAACATTAATTTATTACAGAATTCAAATATTACACCACTATAGCAATAAAAGTGGGTAATATTTAATTTGATATATTTTTCAACAATTCAAACATTAATGTATTACAAAATTCAAATATTACAGCACTACAATAATGAACATTGGTAATATTTTATTTTATATCTTTATGAACAAAACAATGTCAAATTTGATAGAATTAATTCACAGCAACATTTCAACAGATGACTTTCCACTCTTGTTTCAAGACGAGTAGTATCCATTACCATTAAATTTTAGAATCAATAATTGTCTTCCCGACTGCTGTTGTCTGAATTATCATGTCTACATCACCATGAATGTTAGTCCCTTCTTCTTGTATAAGAGTTAAAAAAATTGACGCCTGCTTGGTCTTAGTAAACCATAAAGTTTTCTCAAATCCTGCATTTTAGAGTAATTTATTTTTGGAGATACATTGTATATTTGAGGAAAAGAGAGCTTTTGAGGAATTGCTAACCTATTACGTATATTAACTGATCTCCAAGCCCCTGAATAGGAGTCCTTTACCCCGATGAATGGTGATTCTCGATCTATTCTATACATCCTAAGACCCTTAAGCTTCATTTCATTTCCAGAAGATTTACGAAAGTATTTCTGCACTGCCTCTTTGACATTATGAAAATCTTGGTGATGCATCCTCGTGACTTTAAATGGATTTGTATGGGACCTACAGGAAGATATATCATTCCATTCCTCAGGTGTTTCCACACAAACCTTTCGTTTCTTCTTTGCTATGATCGAAAAATCCTGATCGTTGGGCAGGAAGGAATGCCCACGCATTGGAAAGAGATGAAGTTATTCGTTTGAACATACCGAAGCAGTGCACAAGAATATACCTGAAATAAACCATAACAAAATTTTTATTTTGGCCAGCTGATACCGAGATTAATTCCTGTTTCAAACCATTTTCTTCTTCCAAATGTCGAAAGAGCATGGATGTGACTTCACATTGGCCTTTCTCTGCAACACCCTCGTGATAAGTAAACAATGTGACATGATCATCAGCTAAGTTATGCACTCCAAAAATGTAGAGCCACAATTGTCGAGAATAGTAGAGAATATTTGATTGTAGATGTGGTACAGGTAAATGTTGCATAAAATCGAAACTTAAGACAGTTGCCAGATTCATTTGTGCCCTTTGTTTATAAAGTCTTTTCAACCTGTAGAAAGACTCAGCTTTAGAAAGATGAAGCTGTCTTTTATCCATGAACTTTACTTAGTCATCATTATTTGTAGTTGTATATATCTACTGATTGAGAGTGTCACATTGAGTGCAAGTATCTGATCTAGGCCAGCCAAAAGAAATATTAAATTTATCCTTGAATATGCGCCAGTATACTTTGTAAAGTACATTAATTTTATAAGACCCTAAAAACATTTTGTGCATATCTTTAATTGTGAAGGTTTCTGGCAAATAGGGTTTCTGGGGATTGTCTCTGATAGAGTAATGTGACTGCCGAGGTTTAAAAGAACTAATATGATCCATGATAAGTAGCTCAATTTCCTCTGGTACAGATTTACGTCGGTTTTGATGTTTACCTCTAGAATCTCTAGGCGAAGTCTGTCCACTCATCAGTGATGCCTGAATGGTACGGAGACGTCCTCGTGTTATTCCATGGAAGCCTATGAAGGCATTTCGACATACTGGAACATCAACTACTGCATCGTCCTTCGTAACTCTTACCTTGTAAAACAAACTTCAACTGTGTGCAAATGCTGTGCTCTCTGCTGCTGAAGGGTTGATATTCTGCTTACGGGAACATCTCTGTTTCACATCTTGTACAGTAATTATCCTTGCTAAATAAGAATCTTGTAAATCTTTCGATTCTAATCTGTAAAAATTATGGAATAATGCATCTCGATCTTCCTCGGATACTGTCTCGAAGCAATGATATCTCTTACATCTAGAAATTAAAAAAATGTTCCATCTGACTGTCAATACAATAATACGACTTTTAATAATAATTATTTTACATTTCAATTAGTTCATTATGCTTTATCTTTTAATAATTAAATAATAAATACTTGCTTGTTAAAGTTCAAATTTTACAGAAATTTACTGCTTACCTACAATCAATGCCAATAGTTTTTCTTTCCACATGCTTCCCAACATGGTTCGTATATTATTCTTTCCCCTGCACTTTTAATCTTTTTATAATGTTTTGTTTCTTCTCCATCTTCTTTCTTTTCCGCAGCGGAAAACTAGCATCCTCTCGTGTAAAAGCCATTATACAATATTACAAACACAAACACTACCAATTACAGGAAGTGAAAAAAACCGATCCTAAAAACTGCATTGTTGTGTATTTGAAAGCAATATTGGATTGAATCAATCTAAATAACCAATTAGAATGTAACTAAAATTTGAATGGACCAATCAGAATGTAGCTAAAATTTGAATGACAATAGCCCATAGCCCATGTTAATTGACATGAGCAGTTTTAGTCGAACCACTAATGATATGGGTTATTTTTATAGAACCACCAAATCTTTGACAAGCCCTCACGCTTGACATGGGCTGATTTTCATGTAAAGGATATATCCAGGCTGTAGTAGAAGTCACCATCTATCGTATGCCATCATAATCTCATTTTTGAAAAAAAAAAAAAAAAGTGACAAGGGCTGCTTTATAAACAAAAAACCTTCAATTTATTGGTCCTGGGGAAATTCGTGTGTATTATGTGTAATTTTTTCTTGGATGAAATGGAAACTGTCTAACGCGGAAAAAGAAACTGTTCAAAACGGAAATATTATTTTGAACACACTACTTTAAAGTAAATTATATTTTGAAACTGCGTAATTGTAAGGAATATACGAAATATATAGGTCACTAAGATAAAAATAAGTTTGTTTGCAAAATTGTAGAGGGTGCGAGGGTGTGTTGCCTTGGCAGTCATACAATTTATAGTCAGACGACTCCCTTTAAAGATTTTCCATGCTGCTCACCCGTGTATCTACTGTTGTAGCATAAATGTAGTGATTTCGTGGTAAAAATGTGACATTATCAATTAAATGATGAATACATCTTGATTACACAACTTTTAACACTGTATCACTTCCGAATATGTATGATAAGAACTTTCTTGTGTTAAAATTATTAACGTACCTTGCTAACATGTTTCGACCTATTTTCGGTCTTCTTCGGAACTGGTCGTTGTTGGTCTTGGCGCCTCTTCTTTCCTGTGCGTATACAAACTCAAATGTAACACCTGCAACAACTTCTACGTAGGACAGACAGGCAGATCATTTCAAACACGTTACAAAGAACACATCACAGCCATAACAAAATTACAAAACACCTCCACATATGCAGAACACATCACAAATGCCAACCACACCTACAGAGACATCAACACAGACATGGAAATACTGCACATCCAACCGAAAAGCCAGAAACTCAACACACTGGAACAATACGAAATATACACACGAAAAGACACCCCAACGATATTCTCAACACACAACTCAATTTCAAAACACATACACTCTTTGACTCTACACTACGAACGCACCCACACAGTGATATACAGTACAGTATTATAGTATAGTATTGGATATTAAATTTAGTATGATAAGTAAAGTTTAATAGTGTTTAATAACTGAGTTACGACAACATTTACACAAAAATGAGATTTTCATCAAGATGATTCACCAGAGAATTAAGGAACGGAAAAGTGATTTAATATGAGCAGTGTTATACAGATATTTCGTACTTCTTGCAGTTTGCGGCATGCCATTTTGTTTTCATTTACACAAATGATAAAATATTTCATTTTATCTTCAAAGCTGAATAATATGGAAATCTATCCATAAAGGAAGAAAATTACTACCATGTTTCCGTCTTGAACAGAATGATCTCTCAACTTTTTTCATTGTTGCTACTTTAGCATTTTTTCAAATCTTTTCCCCCTCCCCCCCACCCCGAATTTTTAACTTCAAACATCTGTTTTAGAAATGTGGATTGGATAGCTAATAGCGTTTCGATGCCACATCGTATCACAGATATAGGTAACTGTAAAATTTGTAACTTGGTGTACATACTTCATGGAGGATACTTATGACTTACAGCTTTAAAGCCAATATAATTTCCACTTAAATGTCGGGGGAAAAGTGCCTAATATCGTTCATGACACGTGATGGAAATACAACTGTACTTCTCTGTCCTATTGCTATCTGTCAATTTATCAGCTTTGGAAGTGTTGGTGTTTACAGTCTTAGAAAACAGTTTTGTCGCACAGATACTTTATATTGTATTGTATTTATTAACATTCCATGGTATTCATACATGCTTCCAGCTAGAATATGGAACAAGTCAAAAAACTTAATACTATTATAAAATCTTAATTTATAGTCACAGTCTAGATGAAATATATACAGACGAGATTTACAATATAGTCTACTAGTACAATACAAAGTTTTAGTATCAATTTCATGAAGCGTTATTGAATGTCATGAATTCACCTACAGAATAGAAGGCGTGAGAAATTAGGTACTTCTTTAATTTGGCCCTAAATAATTTTATGTTTTGTGTTTCATTTTTATATCGATAGGGAGGCTATTAAAAATTTTTACTGCCATATAACGCACTCCTTTTTGATAGCACAATAGACTTGCCGATGGAGTATGAAAGTCATTTTTTTGACGTGTATTTATGTTATGAACTGTTGAATTAGTTACAAAGTTTTCACGATTACATACGAGGAAGACTATTAATGAAAATATATACTGACAAGCCATGGGCATTATTTGTAGTTTTTTTAAAATAGTCCTACACGATTCCCTCGATTTGGCACCTACTATTATTCTAATTACTCTTTTTTGTGATAGAAATATATTGTTACTATCTGTGGAATTTCCCCAGAATATTATTCCAAAACTCATTACCGAGTGGAAGTATGCAAAGTATATTGTTTTAAGGTAATTGATATTTACTATCTTTTGCAAAGATCTAATAGCAAAACAAGCTGAATTTAATTTGGGGGTAATTTCTTTAATATGATTTTTCCAATTTAACACATTATCGATTTTTAAGCCAAGAAATTTGGTTGTTGTTGTTTTTCTAATAGGGATCTATTGTTAATTATTGCCCTAAGAAAGTCCCAGAAAGGAAGCAGTGAGCATGATCAAAGGACGAGCGACCTGGTTCACAAGAGGAGGACTAGTTGAGGTAATAAAATTAGTTTTGTTTCGTTGTATGTCTGAAATCGTTTTGAAATTGACATGGAGTGGACATGCTCCATAATGTTCTTTGATTAGTTTTTGATTAGTTGATTAGTTTTGTTTCGTTGTATGTCTGAAATCGTTTTAAAATTGACATGGAGTCGACATGCTCCATAATGTCCTTTGTTCAATTAATTAATTTATTTATTTATTTAATTATTTGTCTGATCATGACACGTCTTCATTTCAGGGACATGTAAAGTACCTATGCGATAAGACTACGCAGCACCAGGTTGTATTATCTGAAGACAGTACCGTAAATGTCTTTTCACTTTGCTCTCTGTCTTCAAACTCGAATTGTGGTGAGTAATAATTAAAATTTCATTATATCCAAAATTAACTTAGTAAAAGAAGAGTTCCAAGTCACACAATAAACACATTCCACATCGGAATTCATTTCAGTGCAGTGTAAACATTAAAGCATTGTTTTTTACCTACCCTGTCTGTTATTTTTACTCTCGTTAGTGCCTGTGTCAAGTTCAACCTGATGAAATTTGATGCCATCCAGAAGCCATACTTTTATCGCTGTCACGTTCTGTGACAATAATCACAGTCACTAATAACTAGGAGGCAGACCCAATGATGTCATCACTGCTGCAGTCCTTGTTCGCTTATGAGCATATTGTTTAATCGAACGAGGCAGTGTGTTCATGATTAATTGCATCATTAGAATGTACCACTGATTCAATATATATTTTTATGTTGTGTTCCCCATTAATTATTTTCACTGTTTCACTTGCAAATAATTTTTAAGTCACATATGGAATTATAGAGGGAAAGGAACTGCCCACCCTACCCCATTATCTCCTGGCCTAGTTGCCTCATAAGTTGTGCCATGTTGGTATCACTTGTGAGGTTCAGACCTGTCTTCTGTCAATTGACTAAACAACAACAACAAATATATAAATATATATTTATATTCAAGGAACCTGACCAGCAAATGAGAGATGGTACGAGGGGGATCCAGGAAATAACGACCGTTCGCGCATACCGGCCGCGCAGCTGACTCCCCTTCCTTGTTTGAAGGTCAACTGGCTTCCTTAACATGTGTTCTCATAATGTTGTGAGTACTGGTTGCAACAAGTCGCCATTGTGCATTTTGTGTTACTTCAAAATGAACGACGTGATTGATAATCCCGCCGACTGTTAGGTGAGGAGTGTGATACGATTTTTGAATGCCCGACATTTGAAACCTGCAGAAATTTACCGGCAATTGAAAGAAGTGTATGGTGATACTGTAATGAATGAAAGAAATGTGAGAAAATGGTGCGAAATGTTCAACAATGGGCGAACAAATGTCCACGATGAAACTCGACCCGGACGCCCATCACTCATCACAGAAGACCTGAAGACTAAAGTGAACGACAGAATCTTGCAAGACAGGCGCACATCACTCGACGAATTGCATATTGCCTTTCCTGACATTTCTCGTTCTTTGCTTGGTGAAATTGTGTCGCAACATCTTAGCTACCACAAAATCGGTGCACGATGGGTTCCACGGCAACTGAGTGACCAACACAAAACTCAGAGAATGGCCTCAGCATTGACATTCTTGATGCGATATGGAGACGCCTTTCTTGATCAAATTGTGACTGGTGATGAGACCTGGGTGTCTCACAACACCCCAGAGACCAAGCGCCAATCATGTCAGTGGCATCATCCCTCATCACCCAAGAAACCGAGAAAATTCAAACAGACTCTCTCAACACAAAAAGTCATGGCTACTGTCTTTTGGGATCGCAAAGGAGTTCTTTTGCTGGATTTCATACCAAAAGGCACTACGATCAATGCAGATCGTTATTGTGAGACTTTACGAAAACTACGGCGAGCCATCCAAAACAAGAGGCGAGGAATGCTTTTGGACAACGCCCGCCCGCACACTGCTGCTTCAACTCGAGAATTGCTGGATCAATTCGGTTGGGAAATCTTTGATCATCCGCCCTATAGTCCAGACCTTGCTCCTAGCGATTTTCACCTTTTCACTAAGCTGAAAGACTTTCTGGGTGGTACGCGTTTTGGAAGTGATGAAGAGTTGATGAAGACAGTGAACACCTGGCTTAATGAACTGGTGGCAGAGGAGTATAAGACGGGAATTCTAAAGCTAGTGAACAGATACGACAAATGTTTAAATGTAGGTGGTGATTATGTAGAGAAGTAAAGGAAGCTTCAGTTATGTAACAGACTTTGTTTTTTCAAATAAATATATATTTTTTTAATTATTACAACAAAACGGTCGTTATTTCCTGGATCCCCTTCGTAAATGGATTAAAGAATATTTAACATCATCTCAGCTAATCATAACTAATTACAATGAAGTTCTGTCTTGTAGAGAAGGTCGGCCTAAGTGTCAAGGTGACTGGCACATTGCTGTTACATTGGTGCTGTAGACTATGCTATGTATGTAGCTAGCTACTCATTTGCAGACCATATTTACCAATGGACAGTCAGGGACAGTAGAATTTAGAGGGCAGCATTTTTTGCGTGGAGAGCCTGTGAAACATTAGCGAATTTTATTTTATGTGTGAGGGAAAAACATTTAAAAAATTCGTCGTTAACATTTTTATGATGTAATTCTTTACGAAAAAATACTATACAACATTCGAACCAGCCCAAATCAAATAAAATAAAATTGTTGCTATAACAAAGAGCAATTACCAATTCATCTGTGAAACTGCGCGCGGTGTCGTTCTCTTTCTCAGAGTAACAGTAAACATTAAAACAATCAGTGGTATTCGTATGGAATTATACTAAAAGTACCCAGCGGCAATAGTGACATTTAATATTATAAGAAAATAATGAAAAGGAACGTTGTGTTTGTTTGCAGTTGCCTACACCCAGTGAGGGTAGTCTGCTAGGTTGGTAACAACCTGGTGCAGTACAGGACCTGCATCTTTGTCTACTGATTCTGACTTACGTGATAATATTGTAGGTTAAAATCAAATCATACAGATATAGTGGACAACAATTCTTTACCAGTAAATGATAGTGACATTTTATTTCATCCGATAAGTACAATACGGTATTAAATACCGTAGTCATTTAAACATTGTTAAGTTATGCTATTTGACTATCAATTTTTCATGAATTCTTCCAAGAGCTGAACTCCTCTTTTTGGAACTGAGTACACATTGTGACTGCTACAGTTTTTGAAGTAACGACCCTGGTGATTGCTTGCATTGCAATGAACCTATGAACCATCAACTGGTACATTACAAAAAGCATGCAACTGGTACAGTGGGGTCTGTAAGGCCACCATATGTTCACACAAACATACCAGTACTTATAATTTAACAAGTGAAATAGCCTCAACTGTACACTGTATTAATAAAACCATTATAAACACAATCTAATTTTAAAAAACTGATCAATGTTATGTGAAAAATTATGGTTTTTATTCTTTAAACACTTGGTCTCTTTTGAGTATCTTAAGATCGCATCTTCATTCAGAAAACAGAAATACAACATAACATACAGAACAGAAAACACACTACAAAGACATCTCAACACACAAAAACACAAACAAATAAATACGACCACACAGGTGTATACAAACTCAAATGTAATAGTTGCGACAAGTTCTACATAGGACAGACAGGCAGATCATTGCAAACACGCTACAAAGAACACATTAAAGCAATAACCAGAGGACACAATACATCTACATACACCGATCACTTAACCAATACTAACCACACATACAATAACATAAATACGGACATGGAAATCCTACACACACAACCCAAGAACCAAAAACTCAACACATTAGAACAATACGAAATATACAAACACACTAAAACACATCCCGATCAAATCCTCAACACACAGATCAATTTCAGTACACACACACTATTCGACTCCACACTTCAACACCTTCCAACAATAAAACACACCCTCCTAACAGGCAGAGAAGTCCGAGATGACGCCGCGATCTAGTAGGCTCTGATGATGGTGCTTGAAGCACTGAAACAGCTGTAAGCCGGACAAATATTTCATAATTAACACGAGTAAGTCCACTAGTTCATCAATTAATTATCTTAAATACAATCAGTCGTTTTCACCGCAAATTCTGCATACTTTTTTTGAACATTGGAGACAAATTCGACATTGGTACCGGTACTTATAGCAAGGATATTTTGTTTTTCTCTTTAACTTTGGGGGGCACAAAACACATGGTTTCTTTCCTCTTCTCAAGAATCACTCATTCAGCTGTATCTGTTGCCTCTTTTTCATCAGGAAGCCTCAAAATTCTCCTGATATTCCGTCTTGGTTCTAGAGGTACCAGTAAGGTGCTTGCTGCTTTTCAGTAAATGTCGCCTGTAACTATTAGCAGAATCACAAAGCATAAACAACTGTGAATCCTGCAGCTTGTACATACTGTATATCAATAGGAAGGAAAACACTTACAATTAGCCTGTATCCATATGATTATAAAGTTATTGGTCGTGCCTGTAAGAAGAAATAAATAATGACTCACCCAAAAGTGTTAGTATGTGCAGTCAGTGAGACCCTTCTGTAACCAGAAGCACAATAAACCAATAATACAAGCAAGCACAACATGGCCACTCCTTACACAGACTGCTGATACGCTGATAAGAAGGTAGATGAGTGCACGTGTCTGTGGCGAAAATATCTCATTGGATTTTCACCCTGCTGTCTGTGAGACCTCACTGCACCAGTTGAAGGTTAAAGAACGGGACAGCAAAATATAAATTGCTCGGGTGTAGGGTTGCCATAGGAGTGAGGCAAGAATTCAGAACTCCCACCGTCTAATACAACATACTATAATTACGACTTAATCTTTTTAAATATTGTCATAAAAATACACAGAAACTTTATAGTGTGCAACAAATAACATATAAATACTACACAATTATACAATTGAATTTATGATTCAATTCGTTATTTCATTCCTAATCTTATACCGGTACCAGTCATAAGATGAAATCTTCTTCAGCAACACATTACTTTGCAACAGATGTTCTTGGAATTGCAAGCATGATATGTCTTTAAAATTATATTGAGCCATCAGAATTGCTCTAATGGGTTCAATTTGTAGCCTATTTCTGTCAACTACCGGAATCTATTGTGTATTCATGATACAAAAGATTCTTTCCACACATGCATTATGGACAGGTAAACAGAAACAGAACTGGGCAATCTTTGGTAATTCTGAATATTACTCATTATTTTTACAAGAACTGAAAAATTCCAGCCATTTATCACTCGCTAGTTTTTGCAGGAAATTACTGTCAGAGTCAAGTTCATTCACTATTATTTCACGACTTTATTAAACACAGTGATTGATTGATTGCTACTCAGTCATCAGCTTTGTAACCATGCTTCAATAAGTATTTAACAGAGGAAATGTAATAAATTGTATTCGTGCTTCTTAAAGACCCTGCCCACAGTGAAAGTATTAAATCAATTTTAAATTCAGAACATTTGACGATTTTTTCAAAATCGGGCGGAACACTTCTTCATGCACTAAAATTAAGGAAAATCCCCCTTTTTCAGGATGTATGGCAACCCTACCCAGGCAGCAGAATGTTTAAATACAGCCCGCTCACTCATAGAAAAATTCAACACATAGGGCTAACCAAAGGCTTGAAATAAAAATATTGTAGAAATTTAACCCATCATCCACGATTGGTATTACCGGTACGGCACTGAAAGACAGACCTAATATATGTATTGTTTGACTGTTTCTAACGACAGTGTCCAATAGTTGGTAAAACAAAGCCTTTATATTTCTGCTGACAAGCTGTTTTAATTGACTGTTGAATTTAGAGAATTTATAAAGCTCCCATTCTCGAAACAATAACTACCAGTATGATACATTTACAGTACTTAGGATCGGCATCTATTCATAGGTACTTAACTCACTGTGCAAGGATTTTGCTTTATGACAACATTTAGAGAATCTAAATTGATTTTAAATTTCATAGAATTAAACAATATTTAATGTTTTTGTTTAGTTAACTGTCTGAAGACAGGTCTGAACGTCACAAGGGACACCAACAAGGCACCACTTACAAGGCAACTAGACCGGAAGGTAATGTGGTAGGATTGTATCTTAAATATGTACGTTGTAGGTAAGCAGTGGGTTACGCAGAATTTTGTCAAGGGGAGAGTCATTATTAAAATTGTTTACAATTTACATTGCTGTATCAGTATTTTAAATTTTGTTTATTACTATTATTATTATTATTATTATTATTATTATTACTATCATGTTACGGTATATTTATTAATGTTCCAATAGACCATAATATTTAAATGGATTTGAGGGAAAAGATATGATTGTGGAGACTGGAGTAATCTTGTTCAGAATAGAGACCAATGGCGGGCTTATGTGATGGTGGCAATGAACCTCTGGATTCCTTAAAAGCCATAAGTAAGTAAGTAAATGGAACATAATATTCTTAAATATCGTTATAAAATCTTTGAAACGTAATTTTTCACTGCCATTCTATTTTTAACAAATTTTAACTTCTGTTTAATATTGTATACTAGTAAAAATGCTTGTGTCATATATTACATTTACACAATAATCATATAGGCCTACATATATGTAGTATATATATATATATATATATATATATATATATATATATATATATATATATATATATATATATTTTAGTTAACAGTTATTTGTATATGATAGGTAGGCGGTAGGTACAAGGATTATATTGAGGGAGGGGTAGCAGAACTATGCCTTATGTCGATGTAGATTTTGTTACTCTGACAATGAATTAGGTAGAGAAGGGAAAACAATTACGGATAAAAAAATTCTCACATCTAAATATGTAATTTTTTTTAGTTCAAACGTAGGTGTTCAAACCTGATAAACACCCCCTTTCGAAAGCTTTCGCCTCTGCACGCAAGTTATAGGTAAATTTAAGAAGTGATGTTCCAAAAATTTGTCCCCTCCCGTGTTAAATTGGTGGCTATACGCCTACGCCACTGTTTCCAAAATTAATTTTATGGACTTGATATCCTCTCCGATTACAGCCAGAATCTGATTTTGCTCAATATGCAACTCTGACATAAATTGGAGGTATGGGATCTCAAGTACTGTTTCAAGATCGAATAAGGGAATATAGTTATTGAATGAGGTCCAAACATCAAAATAAAAGAAAGGTGTAAAAAACGAAAGCCATTTCCTAATAATGAAATAGGCTTATTACAATACATTACAAATGAATAAACCGGAGACGTATTGATCCAATAATGGGGATTCCATACCCTTTATATTTTAATCACTACCGTCTCTATCGATAAAGATACGTACGGTAGTGATTTTAATATTCTATTTTTTTCAGATAGGTTTCATAGTAACTTATAAATTAGTCATAATAACCCCTTCGATTATTTTCCGTGATCAAGGCTTATTTGATCGTAATAGAATCTGCCCTATCACTCCAATGATGTATTCTGCACTGTGAACGTTCAAGTGTGATTCATTTTAGTTTTAGCCCTAATACTTAATAGAGAAAGGCTATGTAAGTGAATATTGCAAGTTTTTCCTTAGGTGTAATTATCATTTCAGTTATATTGGATTATCCCCTTGTTGAAAAAAATATCTATTACATCACAATTCGACACCAATGAACTATTAACTTAGGCCTATGTACGGTAAATAACTTCACTCCGTCAATATTTAAATTAGGCCTATGAAGTTATTTTACATGATTCACTAGTTTCGATGTTATATCTATCATCCTCTAAATTTAGAATTGTTATTTGTTATTTCATTACAAAGCGTTACCACGCTGAGGTATAAATGTATTTACGTGCCCGTACTCGGTTTTTAGTCGAGTCATATGTAACTTACCGTAAACAAAACAAAAATTGAGTGTCGACACCAATTTCGCACCGAAATAAGAATGAAAGTTGTATCCTAAATTCGTCAGAGAGGTAGAAGGGAGGGGCAACACATGCATCTCATTTGTTTTGTTTACCGATCACAAGGAAAAAGTGAGTTTTCGTAATATCTTAAGGTCTAATCAGTGACAGGTTAGGTTAGCTTAGGTTTTGCTATGCCTTGCATATACTGACAATTGTTTAAGATTGTGCTCTTTCTCCCAAGGCATACCAAAAGTCTAGACTAACCTAACCTAGCCTGTCATTGATTCGACCTTACCAAAACTCGCCTTTTGTCTGTGATAAGGAAACAAAGCACGGAAATGAGATGTATTTGCTGCCCCTCTCTGCCGCTACCCCTTCCACGACGGAGCGATCCCTCGTGATCGCAACTCTCTATCGGCCCCTTTCACACAACTTTCGACCCTTATTTCTATGCGAAATTGGAATTTGCAGTCACATTTTTTTTTTTCATATATGATACGTAGGCCTTGACTAGAACCAAAGGATGTAAATACATTTGTACGTTAATTGCGTCAATACCTCTTGGTAATAAATAAGTTTATAGTTCAGTCATAACGAATAGAAAGAAGAAATGTGCGCACTCCTATCTGTTCAGCATTGTCGACGGTGACCAAGAGAATTAGTGGCGCTGCGATCGGTATTGCTCAGTTGGAAGCGAATATACATAAAAGAAGCAGTAGTGTGTTCGTTCATTTCGTTTGCTTTTTTAGTGTAATTAAGTGCGTTAAATACTTTAAGTGCCAATAAACTAATCTGCAATTATTCGTACACGAGTGACAAGTGAGTAGCACTCACGATTTACTTATTAAAGGACGGGATTATTATGTTTTTCTCGTGTTATATTTGAAGCAATGCCTTCGTGTTTTGTTCCGGGTTGTAGGGCGGGATATGGTGGGAAGGCAGCCAATAAACACTTTTTCACCCCTCCCAAGGACAAGGACGAATTTTATAAATGGGCAAGGGCGATCCCAAGAAAAGACAGGCCATTGTCGCGAACAAGTTCTATTTGTAACTCTCATTTCTCAGACGATTTTATTGTTAAAGTAGACGCGTTCGTTGTGAATAACGAAAAAGTTGAATTGCCGAGACTGAAGTGGAAATTAAAACCAGGTGCAGTTCCTCATATTTTTCCGAAACTGCCCAAGTACCTTTCAACGCCTATGAATTTCCGAAAACGACCAATACGAAAAATTCAAGAATCCACAACTCCTCATAAAAGAAAGCGAAAGGATGAAGATTATCTTCCTGAGAGAAGAATGACAGATATTCCGGAAACAAGAGGTGAACCAAATTATGTTGATATTCAATCTTCTTCTTCTCCTCTTCTTCTTCTTCTTCTTCTTCTTCTTATAATAATAATAATAATAATAATAAAGAACTAACTGTAGCGCTAAGGTCTATATGTCATCAGCCAAAGCTAGAATCAGCACTTTAGAAAGCGAAGTTAAAAGTACAGAATTGCATTATAAGGACACTGCAGGTCTCAGTAAAAAGCAGAAAATAGTAGTAGATACCATGTTAAAAAAATGTAATATTAAGAATCCTAATGGAATGAGGTACAGCAGTGAATTCATTCTAGAAAGTTTATTGCTTAAAATAAAATCACCTAAAGGATACAGACATTGTTTATAACATAAATTGCTACCACTTCCTTCTGAAAAACACCTAAGAAAATTATGTAAGGGACTTAAATGCCGCTATGGGGTAAATCCACACGTCGAAATGAAACTTAGGAAAGAAATTCAGTTTAATAATGCAACACTTAAAGTAGATGGCTTCGTTGATTTCGGGGATCTAACACCAGACACTCGTAAACATCAACTGGCAAACCACGCTTTGGTGTTCCTGTTTATTCCCTTCTTGCAAAGCTGCATGCAACCCGTCGCGATTTATGCCAGTAGGAATGCTGCACCTGGGGATATTCTTGCAAAAATATTCATCCAAGTAATTTAGCAACTGGAGGAAGCAGGAGCAAGAGTTGTAGGCTTTACATGTGATGGAAGCCAAACAAATAAGAAAGCTAGGAAATCGTTAGGCATAAGTGGAAAGAAGGGTCAGTCTAAGTGTTTTATTTTAAATCCTGCAGACAATGAAAGGAAATTATGGGCATTTTGTGACTTTGTTCATATCTTAAAATGTATACGAAACAATTTTAATTGTAAAAACGTCATTTATTATAAGAACGAATTAATATACTTCAGTTTTTATAAATTGCTGTATAATGAAGATTCTTCAGCATCTAAATGGCTTAAAGTGTGTCCTAAACTGTCTTCAGCACATATAGAACCTCTTCCTTTCAAAAAATGAGTGCAAGACTAGCCTTTCAGATCTTCAGCAACAGTATAGCCAACGGCTTGAAATTTTATCGAGAAATTTGTACATCAGGTTTCGAAGGCAGCGAAAGCACTGAAAAATTTACAAGGGATTTAAATCAAGTATCCCCAATTAAAGGTCTCTATAAAGGTTCGAATTCTCACACCGTCCTCATCAATACTTTCGCATCTGACAGAACCATGGAATCTTTGAGAGTTTCTCTTCAAAGTACACTGGAATTGTGTGAATTTCTTTTGAGCAAAGGGCTCCGATATCTGTTAACTGCAAAATTACATCAAGATCCCCTGGAACGCCATTTCGCAATCATGCAATCATTGAGCTGCAACGACCATCCTTCAACTATTGATTTCCTCCAATTACATATGTTGCAATGCATTTACGTCCCTATAAAACAGGTCTTGTCATCTGGGGGAACTGCGAACCAAAATCGGATGCGCCCTTGACATCGTTCATGAACAAAATGCGTTTACTAGCCCGAAATGTAGAACAGCGTAATAAAGAAATAAAAACATCGACGGAAAAAAATCTTAAACAAAAAATTGTCCTTCAACATGATTCCGAATTTCAAGATTGGGAAAGTGCTATTCCAGAATTAGAAAATTCATCTACTCTCGCAGAGAAATATGATATATCACCTGGCTGGATACGTGGTGAAAAATAGTTCTAAATTTATTCAATGTAACCATTGTGCCCGTTCCCTCCGTCATCTTGGACACAAATCACCGTATTCTACACTTACAGAAATAAAGGATTACGGATCTGGTCGTGACATCTCCTTCCTGACTCTCCTTCAAGAGCGTGTTTCATTTGCTTATGCAAACAGAACAGACAATAAAAGAAAAATTGAGCGATGGAATGTGGGGCGACATATTTCACGAGTGCATAGCCAGTATTACCTCAATTGTAAATTAGCCACCGGGAACAGGATGCTGCTTGGATGATACCATGGATATCATACCGAAACTAATTTTTCACTATATGAAATGTCGGTTCTTCTTCCGGACGAAACAAATCCGACGAGAACTCCAAGCTCCGAGAGCCACCACATCATCTCGTAAATTATCTAAAGTGTCGGACAAACTGAGCGAACTCTGCACTAGCGCCATGGTATCGGCCGTTTGAATTAACAGAGTGCGACCACTACTTCTTTTCAGTAGTGGTTAAAGGAGGAGTGTATTTATAAGTATGAACGATTTTACAGTTCGTGTTACTTTGTAAGGTGGATGTATTATTTCAGAGGAAACACAACACATACATGAAAAAAAAAAAAGAATACATATTTTGCGGGGACTTAAATATTGACTATCTCACTGAGAACACTAAAAAAGAAGAATTTAGTACATTATTAGCAACCTTCAATTTAATACATATAGTCAATTTTCCAACTAGAATACAAAAAGGATCGATTTCTGCAATTGATAATATAATTATAAGGGGAGATAGATTAGATAGTTACCGCACAGTTCCCATTATAAATGGTCTTTCAGACCACGATGCTCAACTAATAAGAAGAAATGATAGCATTCCTGCATCAAAACACCCGAATGAATTTAGGTTAAGGGTCATAAATGAAGAATCTTTAAGGGACTTCGAAGCTAAACTAAAAAATGAAACATGGGAATCAGTATATGAAAATGGTGATATGAATAGTAAATTCAATGTGTTTCATAATACATTCTTAAATATCTTTGAATCCAGTTTTCCTGTAAAGTACAAAAATTCTCAAACATCTAAAAACAATTGGATTACACAAGGCATAAAGTCTCTTGTAAAACTAAGAGGTCTCTCTATATTCAAAGTAGAAATAGTAATGAGCCCAAATTAATAGCTCACTTTAAAAAATACTCTAAAATATTACACAAAGTAATCTCAAAAGCCAAAGAACTTTACTATAACGGAATTATTCTGAACTCGAATAATAAAATCAAAACAACTTGGAACATAATAAAAAAGAAAGTGGAAAGTGTAGAAGTAAAGAACAAGGTTACACTCTTGTAACAGATAATAGAAAAACATCAGATGCAACAGAAGTTGCGAACATATTCAACAATCATTTTCTCTCAATAACTGATAACCTAAACATTCCACATAATAATAATAATAATAATAATAATAATAATAATAATAATAATAATAATAATAATAATGCCATCGATTGTTTGAAAATATCTATTCCTGTAACTTTCCCAAATATTCAAATTTTTCCAACAAATTCACGAGAAATAATTACAATTCTAAAACAATTAAAGTCCAAAAATTCCTCGGGATATGATGAAATTACTAGTAAAATATTAAAAGCCAGTTCACAAATAATAGCCAAGCCCCTGTCTTATTTATGTAACTTTTCAATGTTTAATGGTGTATTTCCAGAGCAACTGAAATATTCAGTTGTTATTCCTTTATTCAAGAAAGGGGACAGAACCTCGCCCGAAAACTACAGGCCCATATCCCTTCTACCAGTCTTCTCAAAGGTCTTCGAAAAAGTTATATATAAGAAAGTATATCATCATCTTGATAGATACAACATTCTCATTCCGGAACAATTTGGATTCAGAAAGAATAAATCAACTGAGCAAGCGACGTTTAATTTAACTGATAAAATTCTGGAAGCTATTAATGAAAAATTACAAGTAGGAGGGATATTCTGTGATCTCTCCAAAGCTTTTGATTGTATTAACCATAAAATTCTACTACAAAAATTAGAATACTATGGTATTAAAGGCGTAGCATATCAGTGGTTTGAGTCATATCTCCTGAACAGAAAACAAAAAGTAGAAATTAACGAATTTAATAACTCCTTTAAATCTACTTCAACATGGGGAAATGTTCATACAGGGGTCCCACAGGGATCTATATTAGGGCCTCTTCTTTTTTTAATTTTTATAAATGACCTTGGCCCCATAATAAAAGGAATAGGTTATCCTATACTATTTGCAGATTACACAAGTATCATAATTACAGACAATAACTTTGCCACATTCAAATATAAAACAGAAACAATTCTCCTTAAAATTTATGATTGGTTTACAACCAATAAACTAGCTTTAAACATTAATAAAACTAACATAATTCAATTTAAAGCTACTTCAAATTTAATCTCTGAAACATTGGACACAACTATCAACAATATACCTCTACTAGAAACATTAACAACCAAATTTCTTGGTTTGCATATTAATAATACAATAAATTGGAAAAATCATATCAAAGAAATAACCCCCAAACTTAGCTCAGCATGCTTCGCAATTAGGTCGTTACAACAATTTCTTAACAGCAGTATCTTAAAGACAATATATTTTGCCTATTTTCATTCCTTTATGTCCTACGGAATAATATTTTGGGGAAATTCTGTAGATAGTAAAAATATATTCTTATTACAAAAAAGAGCCATTAGAATAATAGTTGGAGCAAAGGCTAGAGAATCATGTAGATTGTTTAAAAAAAAATTAGAGATTCTAACCTTAACAAATCAATACATATACTCTACAATAAATTTCCTCTTATGTAATAAAGAAAATTTTCCAACTAACTCAGCCATACATAGTATAAATACCCGCAGAAGGAATGATTTTCATATGCCATCATCAAATTTATCATGCTTTCAAAGGGGAGTACGTTACATGGCGATAAAATTGTTCAATAGTCTTCCTGAAGACATTAAGAATCATAGCCAAAAGCCTGCATTATTTATGACAAAACTAAAAAATTACTTAATATCTCACACTTTCTATTCCATAGATGAAATCTTGACATTTCACAGTACTATGTAAATATTATAATAATATTAAATGGTAAAAATATTACATTGTATAAAATATTATTGTTATTAAGGTATTAATTCTGTACATATTTCATATTTGCATTTTATATGTATTGAATTTTATTGTTAAAGTAAGAATTGGACATGTTCTTTATTCTATGCTGCAAAGCAAATGTAAGAATATTATGGAACAAATAAATCTATCTATCTATCTATCTATCTATCTATCTATCTATCTATCTATCTATCTATCTATCTATCTATCTATCTATCTATCTATCTATCTATCTATCTATCTATCTATCTATCTATCTATCTATCTATCTATCTATCTATCTATCTATCTATCTATCTATCTATCTATCTATCTATCTATCTATCTATCTATCTATCTATCTATCTATCTATCTATCTATCTATCTATCTATCTATCTATCTATCTATCTATCTATCTATCTATCTATCTATCTATCTATCTATCTATCTATCTATCTATCTATCTATCTATCTATCTATCTATCTATCTATCTATCTATCTATCTATCTATCTATCTATCTATCTATCTATCTATCTATCTATCTATCTATCTATCTATCTATCTATCTATCTATCTATCTATCTATCTATCTATCTATCTATCTATCTATCTATCTATCTATCTATCTATCTATCTATCTATCTATCTATCTATCTATCTATCTATCTATCTATCTATCTATCTATCTATCTATCTATCTATCTATCTAATCTAATCTATCTAATCTAATCTATCTAATCTATCTATCTAATCTATCTATCTATCTAATCTATCTATCTATCTAATCTATCTATCTATCTATCTATCTATCTATCTATCTATCTATCTATCTATCTATCTATCTATCTATCTATCTATCTATCCTATCTATCCTATCTATCTATCTATCTATCTATCTATCTATCTATCTATCTATCTATCCTATCTATCCTAATCCTATCTATCTAATCTATCTATCCTAATCTATCTATCTATCTAATCTATCTATCTAATCTATCTATCTAATCTATCTATCTAATCTATCCTAATCTATCTATCTAATCTATCTATCTATCTATCTATCTATCTATCTATCTATCTATCTATCTATCTATCTATCTATCTATCTATCTATCTATCTATCTATCTATCTATCTATCTATCTATCTATCTATCTATCTATCTATCTATCTATCCATCCATCCATCCATCCATCCATCCATCCATCCATCTACCTATCTACCTACCTACCTACCCACCCACCCACCCACCCCTACCCCACCCACCCACCCACCCACCCATCCATCCGCCAATGTGGTATTACACTTTTTGTTACATACCATATGAGCTATTTGCTATTTGCTCTGAAAATCTGCATGGTTATTTCACTTGTATAGTGTATTGTAATCACTGTGAATAAGTCCCTTTCAGCACTTTATATTCTATGGATATTTAAATATTTGTTTTAGTCATAATGGATGTGATCAAGAAGGAACCCGGGGTTGACCCGTTGGCTATACAGTCCAGTGATAACGCTGATATAGACGAGAAGAAGCCCTTATCAGAGGTAAATTGAAAGTCACTGGTTCTTTAATCTCTCTGTATGGTGTGATTGACAATGTATAACCTGACATAAGGTTATATTTCCTATTTTATGGTTAGCAGACTTACAGTACTATGTATAGACTAAAGAAAAATCTAGAGTTGTTTATCCAGTTGTCCTTCATGTCCCGCATTACATGCTTGTTGTTTCTTCTAATTACTTTAAGAGTTGGTAATGGACGCTTGTTTAAACTGCCTTTTTAAGATAACCTTAAATCAAAATGCTTTTTATAATCATGGTACTTTCGTAGTGTCTTATATATTTTAATGAATACAGTATGTAAGATCAAAGAGTTGAATTTTGCTCTGAGTGAGTAGCGACCTGCATGGCATAGTGCAGATATAGCTCCAGTGTACACCATCGTAGCCTCATCTCTAGCTAACACAGGACATTTTTATACTTTCTGTACAAGACATAAATTATGATTGGCTGAAGTCATGTTTAATATTCCTAATCTGTTACAATCTCTCATTTCGCTGTTCAGATTCGTGCTTTGCATTCAATCTATACTAATAATAAATCTGTAGCCGAAATTTTTCTGGTAATTTTCGATTTTCCAAAAATAATTGGTCCTAACATATACAATTAACCACCCTGAAACCGAAAATCGCGTTTTTTTAATTTTTGTTTGTATGTATGTCTGTCTGTCTGTCTGTATGTTTGTTACCTTTTCACGCGATAATGGCTGAACGGATTTCGATGAAAACTGGAATATAAATTAAGTTCGTTGTAACTTAGATTTTAGGCTATATGGCATTCAAAATACATTATTTAAAAGGGGGGTTATAAGGGGGCCTGAATTAAATAAATCGAAATATCTCGCTTATTATTGATTTTTGTGAAAAATGTTACATAACAAAAATTTCTTTAAAAATAATTTCCGATAAGTTTTATTCCTTGAAAAATTTTGATAGGACTGATATTTAATGAGATAAATGAGTTTTAAAATTAAAATAACTGCCATCTAAGGCCGTGTAATGAATTAAAAAACAAATGACTTCGTCTATAAGGGGCCTTGGACAGCAACAATCGAAAGCTATGAAAGATAGCCTACAAATAATGTTTCTGTGTTTGTATGAAGTAATATGAGAAGCTAAATTAACTGATTTGTATAATTAATTATTAATTCACCATTGGAAAGTGTAGTTTCTCTAGATGGACATATTGCTACAATGTTATTACAGTAACTTCTGAGTGAATCGAGGACAGGTAAGATTAAAATAGCTTCTTAAAACTGCTATTCTGTAGTTTCCTGTATTTCCTAAAAATTTTTACTTGATAATGTTCCCTGGATCAAATGTCCTATTTTAATTATGTAATTACTTTATATTTATTTCTAACGGGTGCAGTGGAGCGCACGGGTACGGCTAGTAATATAAATGTAATCATTAAATTATTTCCAGTTGAGACTGTGACAATAATCAAGTGTCCACATCTGTGGAGTAACTGTTAGCACTTCTGACCGTGAAACCAGGCAGCACATGTTCGAATCTCGGTCGGGGAAAGTTACTGGGTTGAGGTTTTTTCCGGATTTTCCCTCAACCCAATATGAGCAAATTCTGGGTAACTATCGGTGCTGGACCCAGACTCACTTCATCGGCATTATAACCTTCATTTCACTCAGACGCTAAATAACATGATCTGTTGATACAGCGTTGTAAAATAACCCAGTGCCACCAGCGTAGCTCGGTCAGTTAAGGCACTTGCCTGCTGACCCGGAGTTGCACTTGGCGCTGGTTCTATTCCCACTTGGGCTGATTACTGTTGAGTTTTTTTCAGAGGTTTTCCCCAACCATAAGGTAAATGTTAGGTAATCTATGGCGAATTCTCGGCCTCATCTCGCCAAATATCATCTCGCTATCACCAATCTTATCGACGCTAAATAACCTCGTAGTTTATACAGCATCGTTAAATAACCAAGTTAAAAAAATAACCCACTAAAGAAATTTAATTAATTATGTTACACTGCATGACGTACATTACGCGATCTGCTTCTTCGTGAAGAGCAGTTGTTGATGCGCATTACCACATTAGTTTGTTGGTGAGGCATATTGTGACATCTAAGCTATTTGGTATCTATTTCGACATTTTTGAAACAGATATTTGAAGGTAACAAATAAAAAAGTCGTTGACTTCAAATAACGGTCTAAATTACAAGAGTAAAAAAGATCCGAGAGATAATTATCGAGTTTTATGATGTAACAGTGGGAACGATTAGGTAGACGAAGATTATTAATTAATAAAGGCTTAATAGGATTTATACCACATCGAGGTCGCAAACCCATTCATCAATAAGAACTCTCAAAAAAGATTACGCTGTTATCCCTTAGAGAAATGTTCTATATTTCGCATTTATTTTTCTTTTATTGGCACCTGAGCCAGATTTTGAGAATACCTGCCTTATTATCATTGATTCTCTTTTGTACATTACCTTATATTGAAGTGAAATTTTCTAATCTTTGACTTTAAAATAATTTCACTATTATTGTAACAGAATTTTTATGAAAGGAAGATATCTTGTAAATGTCTACAGTATGTTATAGAACACCTCACTCCAGACGACTCCATACTGATATTTATCTTCAAATATCGATTCCTTTGACAGTGAAGGAATGCATTCAGATAAATATCATTTTTGCAGCCTGCTCCCGATTTTGTCAGTAGTTCCTGTTCAACATCGCAAATGCCCTTTTCCTGCAGAGAACACTTTCTATGTTAATCATGCTTAGCCTGTTTTGACGCATAAATTACTGCTTTGCGGTAGTTTTAGTTTTCATTTGTTATTTTATGACACTTTATCAACTGCTATGGTTATCTAGTGAGATGAAGATGGTAGATAATGCCGGGTCCAGGACGAAAGTTACCCAGCATTTGCTCTTAATGGGTTGAGGGAAAGTCCCTGAATAAACCTGAACCAGGTAAATTTCCCCAACTGGCATTTGAACCTGGTCTGCTCGTTTTCCGGTCAGGCATGTTAACTGTTGCTCCACAATGGTGGACGATAGTGTTTTAATGTTCTTGAGGCACGAGTAGCCTAACTACATATTTTTGTGAATGTTATTGACTTCCCATTTACTTTGCTTTTTTATGTATTTATTTTTCTTTGAGTTCCTGCGAGGCATTCCGTGGAATAACAACCTAACATGCATTACGTCGTTTTTCAGTTTCCAACATATTCTGAATCCCTACTAACATATTTTCCTCCAGCAAACACAGCGCCTTCTTAGAAACAGTTGAATGTCATTCTGCGCAATGCTGTTATGCGAGATCTAAAATAATGTATGGTGGCCTGGATCTCAAATTGAAGAGTTTGGATTTAAGTTCTTGTTGCAGAAGAGGCCTCAATGCCAACTTCACTTTCCTTATCCGTGTTCCTAACTGTTACATAACTTGCAGGTCCCACAAAGCATCTGATTTGCAGTTCTCATGAACATATCTTGCAGATGCGATCGCCCTTTTCTATTTTGCCCATATGCCACACGCTTTATAAGTATCTAAATGTTGGCTGTTCCTAAAACTATTACTCTGTAAATGTACTCAAGAATGTTGTGTACAGCTTTGGTAGCTCGAAGGGAATGTAAACGTTCTTCCACTTAATCAGACTGGCATGAGATCACACTATGCTGAAGTTCATTTCTGAAAGTCTTTGTGTCCATTCCAGTGAGGTCATATCTGACATCATCATAAAAAAAAGGTATGGAATGCCATCTTCATGATGAATAATCTTTTTTATTTTTCGCCTCGTTAACTGTGGACACAGCATGCTCAGAGAGATTTTCACTGTCGGTGGAGACTCGGTGGAAACCTGCTGAGATGCACGCTTGAGAATGTATCTTTGATGATCTACAAACTAAGCAGCAAAATTCTTATGGAAAAATTAAAATTCTGTAATTCTATTTGTAAGAGTTCATTCTATTACAGAATAACTACGTCAGCATTAGGTGAGGCAGGAGGTCGCCATTCAGGTTTCCCCCAAGAATGCGTGACATATCGCCATTTCTATCTTTTCTTTGGATTTGTGGAGGACTGTGTCTACAACCCCTGCTACGACAGAAAAGAATGAATTAGAGATGCCTCTGCTTAGGTCCGATGCAGACTAGCGTCATAAAGACGCGCGTCCAGTGCGTACTGAACAACAGTCAACAATGAAGTGCCAGAACGCAGCAGCCAGCGGTGACGCCGCGTTCTGGCAGAACACGCAACTAGATAATTAACGCTGCGTCACTGCCATCTGTCTTTACCTGACGCTGCGTCCCAGGAACCACGTGTGTATTGGCAACTTAGAACATTGTACTTCTAAACCGCGCATCAATGGGACGCTGTGTCACAGAGTCCTTTGCCGCTCATCTGCATCGGCCTAGATGGCTAATGGAATGCTGTGTGTCATTCGAACTTGAACTTCATAAAGCCTGGAGTTGCGCTACACACTTCGATGCAGATCTAGTGCAGAGGACCATAATAGAAAAAGGAAGTATTCAGGGTTGTGCTGTATAATACTTAGTTACTTACTTATTGGCTTTTAAGGAACCCGGAGGTTCATTGCCGCCCTCACATAAGCCCGCCGTTGGTCCCTATCCTGAGCAAGATTAATCCAGTCTCTACCATCACATCCCACCTACCTCAAATCCATTTTTATATTATCTTCCCATCTACGTCTCGGCCTCCCAAAGGTCTTTTTCCCTCTGGCCTCCCAACTAACACTCTGTATGCATTTCTAGATTCGCCCATACGTGCTTCATGTCCTGCCCATCTCAAACGTCTGGATTTTATGTTCCTAATTATGTCAGGTGAAGTATACAATGCGTGCAGCTCTGCGTTGTGTAACTTTCTCCACTCTCCTGTAACTTCATCCCTCTTAGCCCCAAATATTTATCTAAGAACCTTATTCTCAAACACCCTGAACCTCTGTTCCTCTCTCAAAGTGAGAGTCCAAGTTTCACAACCATACAGAACAACCGGTAATATAACTGTTTTATAAATTCTAACGTTAAAATTTTTTGACAGAAAACTAGATGACAAAAGCTTCTCAACCGAATAATAACAGGCATTTCCCATATTTAATCTGCGTTTAATTTCCTCCCGCGTGTCATTTATGTTTGTTACTGTTGCTCCAAGATATTTGAATTTTTCCACCTCTTCGAAGGATAAATCTCCAATTTTTATAGTTCCATGTCGTACAATATTCTGGTCACGAATCATAATCATATACTTAGTCTTTTTGGGATTTACTTCGAACCCAATCGCTATACTTGCTTCAACTAGAATTTCCGCGTTTCCCCTAATCGTTTGTGGATTTTCTCCTAACATATTCACGTCATCCCCATAGACAAGAAGCTGATGTAACCCGTTGAATTCCAAACTCTCTGTGTTATCCTGAACTTTCCTAATGGCATAATCTAGAGCGAAGTTAAAAAGTAAAGGTGATAGTGCATCTCCCTGCTTTAGCCCACAGTGAATTGGAAAAGCATCAGATAGAAACTGGCCTATACGGACTCTGCTGGAAGTTTCACTGAGACACATTTTAATTAATCGAATTAGTTTCTTGGGAGTACCAAATTCATTAAGGATATTAAATAAAACTTCTCTCTTAACCGAGTCATATGCCTTTTTGAAATCTATGAATAACTGATGTACTGTATACCCTTATACTCCCATTATTTCTCCAATATCTGTCGAATACAAAAAATCTGATCAATAGTCGATCTATTACGCCTAAAACCACACTGATGATCCCCAATAATTTCATCTACATATGGGGTTAATCTTCTCAAAAGGATATTCGACAAAATTTTGTAGGACGTCAACAAAAGTGATATTCCTCGAAAGTTACTACAGTTAGTCTTGTCCCCTTCTTAAAAATAGATATGATTATGGACTCCTTCCTTTGTTGTGGTATAATTTCCTTTTCCCAAATTGCAAGTACAAGTTTATAAATATCGCTAGATAATGCCCTTCCACCCTCTTGTATTAATTCTGCTGGAATTTGATCAGTACCTGGATACTTGTACTTTAATATATAATGTATTTAATGTATAATATTAACACATACCCTCTATAATGTGAATTGGACTCCTTTCTTTCTCTGTCTGATTCCTGTAGGAAGGTAGTTCATTGGACCTCAACATGGCTGCGATAAAAGAGGACTGCATAGACTACAACTGTGATCTCACAGGAGATATAAAACTCGAAGAAACTGCAGTTCCAGTTGTATTTGATGCGGTGAAGTGTGAAGCTAAGGTGAGTGGAGGTCATGGAATGTGTAGGTTCTTGTAGTCACGGACATCACTTCTATACAACTGTACTTGCAGTGACTTCTCGTGCAGTAAGCATGCCATTTATTATCTGTTTGAGAATAGCCTAAATTTGAACTGCAATATGATTTTTAAGTTTAATATTTGAAAAAAATGCCTTTTACCACTTCCTTCTGTCACTGGCAAACTGCAAGATGCTGTAATCACAGGAGGATATGTTGTATTTGAAGAAACGATTTTCATTTTAAAATATATCCAAAAACTCGTTAAGTTCTTAATGCGTGTCTTAATGTTGTGCTTGGAGATAGGATAAGTTTGAGCTTTTAAATTTTGTTATATGGCGTGAGTTCGAAAATAGAATAAACGACATGATGGATAACATACGAATACAAATATTGGGACTGATTTAGGTGCAATTTAACAAATGAATAGAATAAAACAGTCAGCCCTGTCACTCATGTTAGCCTGAACATCTTTATGCGATGTTTTCTCTTCTTTCCACTGATTTCAATTTAAAAAATCCGATGCTCACACATTTCAGTCTATTTGAAGTATTGTTTGATGCATGCACAGATGTTCCATTCCAATTCAGGAGATGATAATTATATTTCTCTTTCGTGTAGTGGGAATTTTAATGGAGTAATATTACATTGGGAATGTTTATAGTCTAGAAATCACTATTCCAGGAGACACTAAAAACCATTTTGTTCTTCAAATCTGTTGTGCGTGTAGGCTACTATTATGAAGGCAGGTAAAAATATGGGATTGTGATGAAAAGAGAGGATCATGAGTAATTACTTACAATTTAAACCATATGTAATGTTATATGTGCAATCACAATACAGGAATTTCCTCCCCCCTTTTAATTAACGAATCTACTGCAGACACATAAGTCCAGTATGTTTTTCAGTTGTAGTGGTTAATATTTCCTATTGTCTATGTAATCCAGCTGTTAATGTCTTGATCTTATTTCAGTGTTGATTATTTTCATAATTTTGTATTTCGCATCTGCCTTAAGTAGCTGTCAAAGTCTGTCTTATGAGGATCAGAGTGCAACAAGACCTAGAGTCACGTTTTTGCAAATTGTTATATGCGGTATATGTATGTATTTATTTACACTGCAAGTGGGCAAGCACCCGGTGGCAGTGGTATACACAATATAAACAATACACAATAAAATGATAAGCAATACACAATAAAATTTACAATACACAATACAATTTACAACACATATACAATTTTATACACAATATAATAAGAATACACAATAAAATTTAACACAATAATAATAAAACATAAATAAAATACCTAATTTTACAATACAACCTACATGATTATGTATAGGCCCTACATAAGTTTCAGTAGTCTTTCACTTTACTCTCATCTCATTCCCTGTAGTGGCACTATGACGCATTTCACTGACACTATAGAACACATTTCACTGACACTCAGTAACACATTTCACTGACACTATAGAACACATTTCACTGACACTATAGAACACATTTCATTGACGCTATAAATTATCACTGATCGGAACTATTCACTGCTCTGTAAAACCATAACTTCACTGACTCACCTCGCTTCACTGATACAACAGCTCAAATAAGTCAAATAATTACATCCTTATGCATACTTATAAACAAAACTACATTTAAACTAAACATTTCTAGTCTAAGGCCCTATTACACGCTATTTTTAAATAATTTACAATTCAAACCAAGGAAGTAAACTCGTCAGGCTAGATAAATACATGTCACCTTAAAAAATTAAATGTTGAATGTCACCTTAATTTTAATTTGCACTTTATACACAACTTTTTAAATAATTCTTGAATCTCCTTAAGGAAGGACAGCCCTCAAAGACCGCTGCAGGAAGGTCATTCCAATCATTTATAGTTCTATTTAAAAATGAGAATTTACCTGCGTCCGTTTTCTGTTTCCTACATTTGATTTTAAAATCATGATCGTTCCTACCATAGTACGTTGGCTTTTCTAACCGAGCCGTTATGTCTACCCATACTTTCTGACGTAGATGTGCTCTATACAATGATGTTATTCTAGTAATACTGATGTTATTCTAGTAACAATGATGTTATTCTATGATATGCATTGTGCCTCTGTCTTTGCAGGAAGGGAATTCAGTGGACCTCGACGTGGCTGCAATAAAGACGGAATACGTGGACCACAGCTATGATCTCACATCAGAGACTAAAGTTGAAACTGCAGCGCCAACTATTTCTCTTGCTGCAAAGTGTGAAGCTGAGGTGAGTGGATCCCACAGGCTGCGCTGGCTTTCCTTCTTCCAATATTATTGTATTCAGTTCGTCGCAGATAGCTCTGTACCCATGTTCTTAGAACTACTCCAAAGTGTCCACACGTGTGGAGTAATGGTCAGCGCATCGCGTCTGCCCACAAAACCAGGTGGCCCACGTTCCATTCCCAATGGGCAAGTTACCTGCTTGAGGTTTTTTTGGTGTTTTCCCTCAACCCAATATGAGCAAATGCTGGGTAACTTTCGGTGCTGGACCCCGGACTCATTTCACCGGCATTATCACTTTCATATCATTCAAACGCTAAATAACCTAGATGTTGATACAGCGTCGTAAAATAACGTACTAAAAAATTAATTGCTAAGTAATTCCCAGGGACACAGCTTAGTTTAGTTTTACAATTGTATTACTATTCGTGTTATGATTTTCCTTTACTGAAATGTTTTTCTGCTTGTAAAATTGAACACTTTTCACAAATCATCTTTCTGCTACTGTTTTTTATGCTTTAACACGTGCAGTGTATCCTAGGCACGAGTAATATTAGGCTATAAAACACATTTTTCCGACTATATTTGTTGACAACTTTTGAAATACATTCAAGATATTTTGATATAATCTATCCATGACAATAATGTCTTATATTTATTGTCCTCTTCGTAACTAGGTGTATTTATTGTTGATACTGTCATAGCAACGCGCCAGTCTTGATATTCCTGTCAATAACACGTTCAACTCTATGCTGTTATTCTTAATATTTTAGACCAGTGTTTTTCATGCAACGTATGAATTTTTAAGTTATATTGTCAGACTCCAAAGCAGCTATTCTATCAATCGTCTCTAAACACACACCTTCATCTCAAACAGCAGAAATAACTAAAATGCTGTCTCAATCGTCCAACCTGTGGATAACGGTATCTGGCCGCGAAACCAGGTGGCCCGGGTTCGATTCCCGGTCGGGGCAAGTTAAAACCCAAGATGAGCAAATGCTGGGTAACTTCGGTGCTGGAATCATTTCACCGGCATTATCACATCCATTCAGACGCTAAATAACCTAAGCTGTTGATAAAGCGTCGTAAAATAAAAAATAAAAAATTATTATCACTGAATTGTATTCCAATGAAATCCCATTGTGGAATCCTGAAACGAGAATGCGGATGCTTTAGCAAAGAAGGGCAGCACTGCTACTTACAGACCTGTTACTAAATCTACGTATTACTCTGTGAAGAGATTTATTAAATCTACATACTTAGACTTCAACAAACAAAATTTGATAACTCAGTCCCAAGGGAAAAAATGGAACTCTCTGCATCAAAATCCACAGTTAATTCCCGATTTACCACGAAAATCGTCTGTAGCTGCATTTAGATTGGCAACAGGCCATGATTGTTTGACCAAACACCTGCATAGAATTGGAATATATCAGTCCCCTAACTGCCCATTGTGCAACTCAAACCAAGAGATGGATTCGGAACACCTCAAATCTGTGCTTCAGTGGCTAGTCATGATAATATCTTTGAAAAATATTGGAGTGCAAGAGGTCAAATGACTTTATTGTCAAACGCCTGGCATTAGAAAACAACAACAACATGAATTTTTAAGTTGATCTTTAATGATTCATTAATATCCCATGTTTGTAAATTTTATGGTGTAGTTTCTCTACGTGGCCTTTATTGATTTAAAGGCAGCTTTTGATTTGGTCCCTAGAAAACAAATTTGGGAAGTACTGAAAGCAAGGAAAGTACCAACAAGATTGATAAATGCTATTATAAGCACGTAGGAGGAAATGGTGGGAGTAGTAAGAATGGATGGGGAATTATCAGAAGAGTTCAGAATGGAGATAGGAGTTAAACAGGGGACAGTCTAAGCCCGCTTCTCTTCATAATATTTATGGATGAAATAATTAAAATATTTAAACGTAGGACACATAGAACTAAAGTGGGAAATTGGAGATTAAGACCAGTATATTTACAAGTGTTAATCTATGCGGGTGATATAGCATTAATAACAGGAACACCTGGAAGGCTACAACACATGCTGATGGAATGGAACGAAGAGTTAATGAGATGCGGATTAATGTCAACAAGAGTAAAGTAATGTGGATCTCTAAGGAAGATAGACAGGAAACAGGATTTAACATTGAATGTGAAGGACAAAACCAGGAGAGAGTGGAAAGTTTTAAATATTTAGGAACAATAATAACTAGTGATGGAAGAGTAGATCAAGAAGTACTGAACAGGGTAAAGAAAGCAACATCAGCAGGGGCAGCTTTCGAAGGGGGGCTGCGAAGCTGCAGCATCCCCAGACATTTGTGGCTCTTGTCTCGTTTTATGTTGTGAAATACATTTATTATATGAGTAGCTTAATATCAGAGACGGACATCTGTCATCTCCATAATTTTGATCTAGAGGCAATTTTTTCATTCACAGTGTTCTTTGTAATATTTAACACAAGTTATTTTATAAATATAGTGTTAGAGTTTGCATATGGTTTCACTATAACTGGAAAGAGCATGAAAAATTGTATAAAAAACCACAGCTATCTAAATTTCGATTGAGGTCAGATGTCCGTCTTTGATATTAACCTACTCATATAGTCTCTATTTAGCAGCTCGAATTGTTTTTTAAATTTCGCTCTCATTGACTTGCACGCAATCGTTAGTGAAGTCACTTCCTCCCCTGGTGCTGCCAGAGCGAAACCAGAGACAAGGACTATAGGGTGAAGCCACTTCCTCCCCTGGAGCTGCCAGTCTTGTCTCGGATGCTTTGCGCGTTAGTTTTACCCCTCCCCCTGCTGCCCCTCGCCGTGAATCCAGAGTTTCCAAGCACTGCAAAATTTGCAGCAGTTTGTCAGTAGCGCGCAGTTTTAAATACATTTTCTTTAATGTTGTGAGTACAACAAGTGCGACAATGTTTAATTCTGTACAATATTTACAGTCTATTCAGTTCAGTACCTTAACAATTCAGGAGAAATGTGAAATTAAGTGCCCATCAGTTGAATCTCATAATGGAAAGAACTGCTAAACAAAACAGCCTACAAAGCTCGAATATTTTTTGCTGATTTATCCAGTATCCCTGCTCTCTTCTCTCGATCTCCACACAGTCTGTATTAGATTAATGTGTTTCAAAGGCTATTACATCAGCTGGGGCAACAAGATGGAGTTTTAAAATAAGAACAGTAAATGTTGTTCATGAGAAGAAGGATCCATTGCTAGAATGTTTTCAAACCATAATGGAATCTAAAACATCTAACATCACAATAAATGAGGCAAGCGCCCTGGTGCGTACTCTTGAAAATTCTGAATTCAAATTTCTGGCTCAGTTTTTTTCATTTTTTGATGTATCATATAGATATATTATACAACCAACTACAACATCGCCAGTTAGATAGTTCTAAGGTTCAAATCTGCATATATAAATTTAATTATGGTTTATTTCACGACTCTCACAACTGCAGGGGTTATATCAGCGTCGCCGGTGTGCAGGAATTTTGTCCCACAGGATTCTTTTAAATCCCAGTATATCTACTGACATGAGCCTGTCTCATTTAAACACATTTAAATGCCATTGACCTGGGCCGATGACCGCATTATCTATGTTTTCCATTGTAAAGACTATGTTAAACGACATATCGGATTTTAATAAGAAGATGCTTCAAAAGTTTGCAAGACAAGGCGCATGGAACTAATCTTTAAATAAGGTACGTTGCATGGTTTATTCTTGTATGCAGCCCCCCTGAATTCAATACCCACGAGCCGCCACTGAACATCAGCATACTATCAAATAAGTAATACAATAGTTGGGAAAAAAGAAATAACCACTAAGACAAAAATACAGATATATAATTCAATAATTAAACCTATAATACAATATAGTACCGAAAGCTTATCACTCTTAGATAAACATCGAAGTAAATTAACAGCAGTGGAAATGAAATATCTTAGAAGAACTGTAGGAAAGACCAGAATAGATAGGATAAGGAATGACAGGATAAGAGAAGAAGTTAAAATGAGAAAAGCATTACAGAGGTGATTAATGAAAGGCAATTGAAATGGTTTGGGCATGTATATCGTATGGGAGAGGAAAGGAAGGTTAAACAGGTGATGGAAATGAGAGTGGAAGGAAGAAAGAGAAGAGGAAGACCAAGGATTAAATGGGAGGATACAATAGAAAGAATAGGCCAGCAGAAAGGAAAAACAATGGTAGAGATGAAGAGAATGTGTAGAGACCAGGAAAAATGGATGAAATGGATGGAGAGAGGCGAACCCGAGAAGAAGTTTCTTTACGCAGTATAGTAGTAATGCTGGTAGTATTAGTAGTACTTTATATAAATATGCTTTCAGCTGCATAGTTTTTTTATTGCCAGTTTCGAAAAATGGCCACCAAATTTTGCCTACAACTCTCTATCGTCCCTGGATTTGTAAACATCGACGCAGAACCCTCAGCTGTACTTCCCTCCTTCGCCCTTTAAATTCAGTAGCTGTACAACCCAGGATATCATTGGCTTGCTTCTAGAATCCTAAGTACGAATTTTTACCGTGTACATTTTGAAAATACTTCTGCTGATAACACCTCACAAGTCTACAAATGGTTCCATATTTTATAAATAACAACTAGACAACAGTTGTTAGCTGGGGCATATAAAGAATAAGACGTTATTTTCCCTCCAGTACAATTTCCTCAAATATAGTTACGAACTTTTAAAAGTAAGCCAACGTTATGAAAGTTATCAAACTCTTACTTATGTAATCCTCAGTAGAATACGTCTTTGGAGCTGCGTATTCTGATTATTTGCAGCTACTAATATCCTGCTGAGGACGGCCAATTTTAAACTGTGATAAATGTCACCATGATTTCCTCCAAACCACCAATAACCTTTATAGCGCACTGCATTTATTTAAGGCACATAGGAGAACCTGGGCTCGACGCTCAATTTGCCGCCCATTCTCAATCTCCTTCAACTTCGACGCTGGAACACCTCTGCAGTTGTAAGCATTAACAAAGAACATTGTAAAGCTGTCTATGAAGCTTTGGTGACATCATGTCCCATTTACAGGCAGGCACTGTCACTACGATATTTTACGTGGATTGTAAATGTCTCTATTCTGTTTTTAATTCCTTAACACATGACATGTACTCACAGTCTACTATATACAGTCACGAAGCTTTAGTTTTGAGGGTGCTAGAAACAATAGACTGTGCCGGTACTATTTTGCATTGCCTGTAATGAACCGATATTAGCGATCCTAGTGGTGAGCAACTACCTAATGTTTGCATATTTACTACGTATTGAGCTTCGTGACTGTATATACTAGACTGTGATGTACTATTAGTCAAATATCAGGTGTGTAGCAGGTCCATGATGAAGTTTAGATTCAAAGTCCAGTGCGATTAGTGGTGTAGATGTTCATAGTAAATGCATTGATTATTATTATTATTATTGTTACTACTGTCATAATTATTATTATTATTATTATTATTAACATCATCATCATCATCATTATTATTATTATTATTAACATCATTATGATCATCATCATCATCATATTATTATTATTATTATTATTACATCATCATATTATCATCATTATTATTATTATATATATTATTATTACTACTATCATTATCATTATTATTATTATTAACATCATCTTTATCATCATTATTATTATTATTATTATTATTATTATTATTATTATTATTATTATTATTATTATTATTAACATCATCTTATCATCATCATCATTATTATTATTATTATTATTATTATTATTATTACTACTATATCATTATCATTTATTATTATTATTATTATTATTAACATCATCATTATCATCATTATTATTATTTTATTATTATTATTATTACTACTACTATCATTATCATTATTATTATTATTAACAACATCATTATCATTATTTTTTATTATTATTATCATCATTATTATTAATTATTATTATTATTATTATTATTATTATTATTATTATTATTATTATTATTATTATTATTATTATTATCATTAACCTTAACCTGAATAGCTATAGATCTTTCCACATCCAAAACAGTGCACATGAATTCTCTACTTGATAATCCGCACGATTTGCAGTAAATAGTTGAGAATTGGAATACTCATTTTATACTCAGTGCAAGAATGGAGAACTATAATGATGAATTGTTCTGATGCTGCTCTGTGTATTAAGCTGACGGTTCATATGTTGATAATGGGATACGGAGACTGAAGTGCAGCACTTCATGACTGTCGATTTTTTAGAAATGAAATTCTCTACTAACTATTCCTTGTGCATCTTCAGTTGGTCTCCAGGTTAGACACTCATGCTCTAGCCATTAAGCTACCGGTGCGTCCCTTTTTGCAGGGAGAGTCTTGTGACGTGGAAGAAGACGTGATCCCGAAGCCTGTCACATATGATGTGTGTGGAAAGTATTTCTCGGATTCTTCTCCACTAAAAATACATGCACGTGAATACACTGGCAAGAAACCGCTTAAATGCGACTCCTGTGAAAAGAGGTTCTCGTGCGCTTCTAAGCTAAGAATACATTCACGCATACATACAGGAGACAAACCATTTCAGTGCGATGAATGTTTCATGTGCTTTTCGAGGTCTGATAATTTAAGAACGCATGCTCGCGTGCATTCGAGCGAAAAACCATTCAAATGCGACGTTTGTGGAAACTGTTTCTCGAATTATTCACGACTAAAAGTACATAGACGTGAACACACTGGCGAGAAACCATTTAAATGTGACTTTTGTGGAAAAAGTTTCTTGCATAATTCCAGACTAACAGCACATGCACGCATACATACGGGACAGAAACCGTACAAATGCGATCAATGTGATGTTTGGTTTTCGACGCCCGAAATTTTAAAACAGCATTCACGCGTGCATTCGGGCGATAAACCATTCAAATGCGATGTCTGCGAAAAGTGTTTCTCGAGGTCTTCAGTTCTAAGGATACATGCTCGCAAACATACAGGCGAAAAACCGTTTAAGTGTAATGTGTGTGGGTATGCTTTTTCTCAATGTTCCGGTTTAACAAATCATGCACGGGTACATACTGGCGAGAAGCCATTCAAGTGCGATCAATGTGAAATGTGCTTTTCAAGATCTGATCATTTGAAGAAGCATGCACGCGTCCATACTGGGGACAAACCATTTAAATGCGACATATGTGAAAAGAGTTTCTCACAGCATTCTAATCTAACGTTGCATGCACTTACACATTCTGGTGAGAAACCGTTCAAATGCGATGAATGCAAACTGTGCTTTTCGAGGATGGCTTACTTAAAAAGGCATGCACGCGTGCACTCTGGCGAGAAGCCATTCAGGTGTGATACGTGTGAAATGTGCTTTGCCCGGTCCTATCATTTAAAAAGGCATGCAGTCGTGCACTCGCGCGAGAGGCTGTCCAAGTGAGGTGTCTGTTATATCTAGAACGACATGCTACAGTGCAGACTGGATATCGTCCAAGATAGAGGATTTCAAATGTTTATCGTAGTCATGATATTTGGTAATACATTCACACACTGGCATTTCAGCCATTTGGTGGATGTAACTAGCATGCCTACATACAAATATTTTCAGCACAACTGCAACACAACTTCCACTAGAACTGTATAGAAGATCAGTAAGAAAAACACATCTTGTTACTTATTGTGAATGGAAGAGCGTCCCTAAGGATCCATCAACTTTTCACGCCGTTCCTTCTGAGGATAGAAAATAATGATAAGATTACTTACATTATTTGCGGAGGTATTATATACGTGCTATGTGAATTACGCATATAACTTAATTAGGTTATCAATTTCAGCAACATCTTTTTTTTTCTTCTTTCGGTTGATATATTTTTAATGTGTACGTCGAGGTATTTTGATTCAGAAAAAATATGTACAGACACAGTACATTAATTTTTTACTTGTCAATAAAATTATCACTTCTTCTCCAGTCACGTAATTTAATTAAGCTATATTTTTAACTTTTAGAGGAAAATATTTCCTTATTTCACTGTGGATTATTTCTGCAGTTAGAATGCTGACCAGCATACAGCGTGTACCAGTAGCACACTCTTACAGGATATTACCCTATTGTGTATGTACATATGCATTATATGTTCCTCTTCTGCAGGATGGAAACTTATTCAATCTCCATGTGGCCGGAATAAAAACAGAAAGCATAGAGCATAGCTGTGACCTGAAATTGGAGGAAACTGCAGTGCCAACTGATTTCGTTACGATAAAGTGTGATGCTCAGGTAAGTGGGGCTGTTTTCGTCGCAGACACAGTTACAGCCGCTGTAGCTTACTAGAAGGATTTTAGCATATGGCTGAGCCATCAATATTTTCAATGAAAAGTTATATTTTACGCCTTTTATCTCATTACACTCTCAATTTGAAATAAGGTTATATCTTAGTATTTAGTATATTTAAAATTATTTTTGGCTCTTATTATTTTGCTTTTTAAGTGACATGTACTTAGAATAAGTGCACAGATAAGATGTAGTCCCTGGGGACACCCTCTCATTTTGCTTGTGTCCCATTAATCTGGTGCTTGTTTGACTGATAGACAATAATGAAACATTGGGTCAGTAACGACACTTTTATTATCTTATATATATATATATATATAATTTTAATGTAGCGAAGTACATATGATATTTCCATGCAGATATTCTGCGTCATCATACGATGAAAGAGTAATGGAACAGAGAAAAATTCTCTCCGGCGCCGGGATTTGAACCTGGGTTTTCAGCTCTACGTGCTGATGCTTTATCCAGTAAGCCACACCGGATACAACCCCGGCGTCGAACAGAATTGTCTCTGATTGAGTTCCAAGTCTTCGGTTCCCTCTAGTGGCCGCCCTCTGCACTACGTCATAGATATCTATGAACATAGGACCTAAGTCCACACATGTGCTGAGGTGCACTTGTGAGTGACTAGTTGGCCGGGATCCGACGGAATAAGCGCCGTCTTAAATGACCAAGTGATTTACGCATATCATATATATATATTATTTTAATGTACCGAAGTATATATGATATTTCCATGCAGATATTCTGCGTCATCATACGATGAAAGAGTAATGGAACGGAGAAAACGGTGGTATCCGGTGTGGCTTAGTGGATAATGCATCAGCACGTAGAGCTGAAAACCTGGGTTCAAATCCCAGCGCCGGAGAGAATTTTTCTCCGTTCCATTACTCTTTCATCGTACTTTTATTATCATTCTGACTGCAGATAACCCATGTAGTTATTTCTAACCTAATGATAGAGACATGTCCTACTTAGGACTCAATATATACCAGTTTGGAATGCACCTCTGATTGTTTGATTTTTTATATCCTTTAGGAATAAAAATATGTATATGAATTTCACGTGTTAACTTTAACTAAGTTTAAAAATGCCTAGTTGACTAGTTTCGGCTTGGGAGCCATCTTCAAAACTGCGTGGTCCTGGTCCTTGTGTCTTCCAGTGTCTTCGCCCCCGGTGGGGTGCGTTTGTGTAGTATAGTGTGTAGTCAAATAGTGTGTGTGTTCTGAAGTTCAGTTGTGTGTTGAGGATTTGTTTGAGTGTGGTTTTGTATATATTTCGTATTGTTTTAGTGTGTTTATTGAATTTCAAAACACAGACACTATTTGACACCACTCTACACAAGACAGACGCACCCCCACCAAGGGCGAAGACACCAGAGGACGCAAGGACCACGCAGTTCTGAAGTTGGCTCCAAGCCGAAATTAGTCAACTAAGGTATTTTCAAACCTAGTTCAAGTTTATATCCATTTGTAGTGGAAAATAAAACATGTTGCTCCTGATGTCAGTGACTACACTGTTCCAATGCCAAGAAGATTTAAGCAGAAAAAAAGAAATGGTTCGCAGTTGTCTAAATAACAATTCTATTAATAATAAAAGAAAAGACCCTAAATATTAGAAATCAGAAAAAAAACATCGTATGGTTGAAAAATTATGCATTGGAAAATTTGTATAATAAGATAGTTTTCCCTATATTTAAACGTCTAAAGTTTCAACACTGCTTTCATATTTCACAAATTTAATTTGAGTTGTTTGTAAAACATTGACTTTGTCAAATTCATCACACTACCATCTTTATTTACACTGCGAATTCACCTTTGACACTTAGTAGATACTGGATTTCCCAAGTGTTATGAACGTTTCTCTTTAATGCATTTCGATTAAAGGTTTCTTGCAATTATTCATCCCTTTCCTTTCGTGAACATAAAATACAACATACTTTATATTTGTGCCGTGTACAGTAAGCACTTTTCTCGTCATCAGTAGAGAGGTCTTCCAAGTTCTCATGCTGGTTGTGAGACCTGAAATGCGCTGAGAGTGATGAATTTTAAAGGCTGATAAAATCCTTACCATGGCTTCCTCGTGAACGACAATGAAGCTGTGGTTCACATGTAGTGAATATTAGACAAATCGAAGAACTCTGGCTCTAGGAAATATTTGTCTCCCATTTCTCGATCTCCTTGAATTCTAATGCTGAATAAGTGCTGCAGTGCAAAGCATCACAGGCAATGGAATGAAAGGCTGCAATGAGTTTATAGCCTGAAATTAGAAGAGCCGACATTTTCCATGCTATTTAGGGAACACGACTGATTCAATTTCATTGTTACAAAACTACGGCAAATAAGAAAATACCAAGCAGATAAAATATTACAACTCGAAAAAGAACTTTCAGTCACAAGACCGATTGGCTGAGAGTAAACATTACACATTTATGAAACTACTGCTATGTATAATCAGCATACAGGCAGACGAAGTTGACATAATTGCCTCACTATACAAGTAGCCGTTGTAGTAATGTAATTCAAGACCTCCTTCGAATAAGTGTGTTACCAACAAATCTATAATACACGTTATTCATCTGTTACATGCATTCATTTATTCTAATTCAGAATTACTTTTTTCACCGAAGTTACATATTTCAGTAATTTGATTCGTGGGAGGTCTTCATTGTTGTTTTCTTTCTGCTTTTCCAATGGATAGCACATAGTCTTTCACTTGCCATGTTGTACCGTACTGTTAGTCAAAGATCATGAGTGTCGGTCTTCCATTCTGAAGTGAAGCTTTAAATCCCATCTAGTCCAATGCATTTTGTATTGTAGAGTGTTGATGGTGGATACATTTTGATCTGATACGTCATACATTGTTCCTCATGGAAAAAATCGTACATATTAAATTACGCCTACTGGTATATAATCTGCACACTTTGAAGCAAATAGTTGACAATGTAAGCACGGAGTAAGGAATGGCAGTCTGTGGGAGCATGACAGACCAGACCAGGGAAGCGTACATCAATTCAAATCTGGCACTGACCGTTGTGCAGGGTGTTGTCAAGTGGCAAAAGAAGGAATCGCATTGGAGAGAGTTGCAGTGTTGTCTTACCGAAGACTTCGGTAACCACACGGGAAATTGCGAACCTGTTGGCTTATGTCTCATTTGAGAACTTCATGTTTAGCTTCTTTGAATAGATGATGATTTGATTTAAAGAATGGAAGTATCTTGCTAGTTTATTTTGTTACCAGCCCCAGCTGTTTTCGATTTGTCATTGTGGTAATGTTTTATTTATTATACTTATATTCCTTCTGTCTCACAGATATAGGTCAGCTAATCGTTTCTACGTACACCCGACCATATTCACATGGGATGTTGTAAATGCAGTCCTTGGTGTCCAGGCGTGTCACTGCATAGAAGTTGTCCAAGTATGTTGCTTATACTTTCCTGCAAATCGAACAAACTAGAGCCAAAGTGAAACCAATACGATATTGAAATTGAGTCATTGTAGCTTTACTGATTTTATGTATTTAAATGACTACAACTCATATGTACACTGAGATAGAAGACATCTTAACGTTATGTGGAAACATATCAGCATTTGCTCTAGCTTGGGTACAACTTGTACCGAAGAGTGTCTCTTTGTAGAATCTTTTATGATAATGATCAAGTGACAGATTACATGAAATGTGTTTGCCTGGCAGACATTATGGTGCTAAACAGGAATAAATTATTAACATTTCTATCAGAATGGTGCGTGCTCTGATCACTCTGGACCCAGTGACCCGATAACACCCAGCATAGTATAGCTAAATTGTACTGAACTGACTTTGAATTGGGTAATTTAAAATAAATGAACCGCACATTCACTAGGCTGTACGATATTTTTAATTATATAAAGGAAAACTCAAAGTAATAAGTACTCAATACTAACAATAGATTAGAATATATGTAACATTAGAACTTGGCCAACCAACGGGATAGCCATATAATTAGTTAAAAGAAAATAAAAAAATTCTCCCTTGGTGACAGCAAGAAGAAAATTAGCATACCTTAAGCTTCTCATAATAAAGATGGCTATGAGCATAAAATCGAATTAACTCCCATAATTGAAGAGAGAACAATAACTTTATAACAGCATTGAGTACTTGAGTCAGCACACAATTGATCCGGGGTAACTATAAGGACCAGAAATAAATAAGTAAAAGTCCACACCTGTGGAGTAACAGCGCGTCTGGCCGCGAAACCAGGTGGCCCGGGTTCGAATCCCGGTCGGGACAAGTTACCTGGTTGAGGTTTTTTCCGGGGTTTTCCCTCAACCCATTACGAGCAAATGCTGGGTAACTTTCGGTGTTGACCCCGGACTCACTTCACCGGCATTATCACCTTCATTTCATTCAGACGCTAAATAACCTAGATGTTGATACAGCGTCGTAAAATAACCCAATAAAATAAAAAAATAAATAAATAAGTAAAAGTTGCAACCCTTCAAAAGGACGACACCGATGAGGTCCACTCAGGCTTGTTGCTCAACCAGCTTGTGGAAACATTGTCGCCAAGTCACCACCCCACAAGGGTTAACGGATAAATTCTAAGTCAGCCAATTGTAAGAAGGTCAATGTATTCACCTGACCCAATCATAAGCATTCTTGCACAGGGGACATTAAGAGGCAAAAAGAAAAGTTGATTTATTCTGGAGAGACGTGTAGTGGGAAAAGAATGAAGTCAAAGGAAATCAATACTGCAATATTGTAATGAAGGACAAATAGTCCAGATCAAGATTACTTCCTGAAAACCATTTTGAAATGTTAAAATTTGCGGTCACAAATGAAAATAATAGACAATGTCAGACCGAGGTACATTCCACCACAAGTATTCCTTCAACTGTGATTACTTCAGTAGTTATTCTACAGTATAATAAAAAGATGTAGCGCATGAGAAATGTATCCCAAGATGTCTTCCGTTAGTTAAAATTCTATTACATCGAATACGATTTAAAAGCGGTTCTATGGCATTTAAAATCGATCACTTTTTTTTCGTGTAATTTGTGCTAACTTTCTGTTCTACTTGCGATGTTTTAGGAAGAATGGCACGACTTGGACACAGTGAAAGAGGAGGCAACTGCTGAGGAGGGCGAGAGGTGAGTGACGAGTGGGCCTCCTTCCCTTTGTTATGATCCTATACCATCCGAGTGTGAATGGCTCAATGTATTTAGGTACTGAAATGACGTAAGATATCGTAAAATTACCACCTCCACCACCCCACCCCACCGCTCCCATTGATACTGTTTCTTTATCATACAGAACTTCATGGACCATGAAATTATTTGGAATGCCAAACCTCTCTTCTATTTCTCTACATATCTGCCTCCATTCCCTCGCCTTGCTTTGTACAAGATCATTTTCTGTCTTCCAACCACTTGTTCTTTTCCCATCTCATTTGCAAATCACTATCGACGAACCCATTCCAGTCTTATTATTCGTTGTGTTGTTTCAACCTTCTGTCTATATATTTTTGTGTCCATCATTAATTTGTTTCTCCAAATATGAAGATATCACATTCTGTGGTCATTACTTTATGCACTTACTAGCCGTACCCGTGCGCTCCGCTGTACCTGTTAGAAATAAATATAAAATAGGACGTTTGATCCAGGGAACAACTTTTACAACAGCGCAAGATAATCTGCTTCGCTCATTACCCATTTTTTCTGCATTGCATTTATTGCATATATATTTTATGTATTTTAACACGATTCAATTGAGCATAGTTAAAATTTGAATTATAAAATAATGGATTGCTAAGCTAACGTACTATTACTGCATACTAAATCAATACACTCTCGTTGTTCGTTAATTCTCTGAGATAAAAATGAATATATTCATAAACATTATTTTAAGAAATACAGGAAATGAATATACAGAATAACCTATCAAGTTTTCTGTGCATAAGAAGCTATTTTAATCCTACCTGTCCTCAATTCACTCACAAGTTACTGTAATAACATTATAGCATTATGTCCATCCAGAGAAACTACACTTTCCAATGATGAAATAATAATTAATTATACAAATCTGTTAATTTAGCTTCCGATATTACCATACAAATACAGAAACATTGTCTGTAGGCTATGTTTCATAGCTTTCGATTGTTGTGTCCAAGGCCCCTTATAGACGAAGTCATTTGTTTTTAATTTCAATACACCGCCTTAGATGGCAGTTATTTTAATTTTAAAACTCATTTATCTCATTAAATATCAGTCCTATCAAAATTTTTCAAAGAATAAAACTTAACAGAAATAATTTGTAAAGAAACTTTTGTTATGTAACATATTTCACAAAAATCAATAATAAGCGAGATATTTCGATTTATTTAATTCAGGCCCCCTTATAACCGCCCTTTTAAATAACGTATTTTGAATGCCATATAGCCTATAATCTAAGTTACAACGAACTTAATTTATATTCCAATTTTCATTGAAATCGGTTCAGCCATTATCGCGTGAAAAGGTAACAAACATACAGACAGACATACAAACAAAAATTTCTAAAAATCGATTTTCGGTTTCAGGGTGGTTAATTATATATGTTAGGACCAATTATTTTTGGAAAATCGAAAATTACCAGAAAAATTTCGGCTACAGATTTATTATTAGTATAGATTTGTTATGGCATATAAATTATAACACTCTACTTAAAAATTAACAGCATTACAATCGAAGATAGCGATGACTTTGATTTGTATTCATTATCATTTGCAGGTCAAGTATTAGGCCCGTAACACACTTGAAGAGTTTTCGCTAGCGAGAAATGCGTTGCGAGAAAATTAAAAAATTGATAACATGGATTCAAATGAACGTCCACACACTGGAAGAGATTCTCTTTCGAGGCAAAAACCTCGCGCGAGTTTCTCTCTGGAATCAGTAGCTCAGCGAATTTTCTTGACACATTTATCAAAGATGTTTGACATTTATACTCTTTATGACGATTGAATGTAGAGAAAGATATCACAGGTGGCGATGAATTGTATTGTTTTTATTTTAAAATGAGGAAAGATAGCTGATAATTGCAGTCAGAAACTTATCGAACTTGTACGATATCACCCGTAGGCCTATTTATATGATACACGGAATGAAAACTATAAAAACACGAAACTTAAAGAAGAAATCTGAAGACAAATATCAGATTACCTGAAAATAAATAGGGCTATATTTTATTTTGATGAGATTTAATAGTATCGATTAAACATTTGAAATAATGTATCTATATGTCTTAACAGTTTACGTAATTTTAATCGGAATATAGCAAAGAATTCTCTATCATATCATGAATGGCAAAAAAAAAAAAAAAAAAAAAAAGGAAAGAACTGTGGTCCATTGAACCTGAAGTAACGCCTAAACGTATCATCATTCAAATCGAAACCAGTGTCCAACACTCGCCCTTATTTTCGTAAGATACAATGTGATTTTCAGATTTTTTGCCTTTAATTTTCGATCTACTTCTTTTCATCTTCATGAAATATGTTCATGTAACTCCATTTCCTCTTCATCTCAATTCAGATTCAACATAGCGTTCGTACATAATTTGTAAAGTACGACAATATACTTACAGCTTATAACCTATAATATTTGCCCCAACGAGTAATCACATAAATGCTCTCTTTCTCGCAACACATTTCTCGCTAGCGAAAACTCTTCAAGTGTGTTACGGACCTTAGACTGGCGTTCAAAGATCTCTGACTCTGCTAATCGATAGTGATCGATAATTTGTTGGTGTAAGTCAACGAGTTAGAAAGAGAAAGCTCTTTCTATCTCGTTGGTGTAAGTCAACGAGTTGGTGTAAGTGTAGCTTCTGTAGTTATTACTTCTATCCTGGATCATATATGATGTAGGCTCTATGAATAGAGAGCGAAGATAGTTCGTGTTGGCAATCGTACATAAATACACCCGGATTATAGAATTCAATATTTCATCCCACTCTGCTGATTGTAAAACAACACTGGGTTGAGCTGGAAACCGCTGATGTCAATTATGAGAATAATTTATGCTTAATCTACATAACTATTTTCCCCGACATTTTTTTAACCGTCCCAATAATAGTGCCACTTATTGAGAACTAGCGGAACTGTTTCAAAGTTTGTCAATTTCTTATACGTTTGGTTCTGACATCCCATGGTTAGGAAGTTCGCTTACACGCTCAAAAAATCGTAGGTGAGATGTCTTTGTACAGCGGTGTACATTATGATTGAACAAAGGGCGTTATGTCTTAAATTGCAAACGATCTAAGGTGCACAGAACTGTATACGTGCAGTGGCGATGAAGAGATCTGTGACAACAATGACTATGAAGGCTGTGATGAATCGTTGGACTTACAAGATGGTCTTTTAACAGGTATTCCGTAATGAATAACAGTTAGTGTATTTTACATACAAATCAAGCTATTATTTCATGATTATTAAATGAATTCCCACACAATCAGTGATACCGGTATCACAGAAACCGTGAAAGATACAAAGAATGTGTAATAACCTTTTCCATTTATTATCTTCTTAGGAACAAAAACGTTCATTAGGACAATAAATTGCCGTAGAGCCAACGTAAAACAGATTACAGAAGTGTAATGTCACACAGGTTCTCTTCCACAGATTCATAAAAAGATCTGGTTGTACGTGACTGTGTGGCTCACAAACTGCCATTCTGTTCCCTCATTTAATATCCCACTGACTGTCCCTACACTGAGATTTAGACCCTTGCGTGCCATCTTTGTGCTCTTCCATGTGGCAATGACAACCTCGATGTGGACTAAGCTTTGAAGTTGGAGGTAGACATTTCGAAACATACGGGTAACTGAAACAATGTGTAATCACAAATATATAATTATTGTTTATTTGGTATTGTTAGAACTGATAATATTGATGATAATTATGATATTTTGCTTTGTTTTCGTTTGAAATTAATTGATATTCATAAAACTTTATCAGTTAACTTGTGTTTATCGTGTTTAGGGATGCAAAATTCAAATTCTTCATCGGAGTACATTGAGTGAGAGCTTCAAGTTAGGTATAAATGTACATTCACGTGTTTGTTTGATTATCTTTTATCCTAGATCATATATGTAACAGATAACTCCTCGCTATGTTAAAATCTGCAGCACTTTGAAGAGAACAACCGCCAGGATCGCCAACTGTCCGCCGTAAACAAACACGAGATGGCAACACAGTCGCTAATGCAATTCAAATGGGAATTATGACGTGACTCCTTATGTAACAACTAGATGGCAGCGTAGTAAACTGGACAAAAGTTGTTAACCTCAAAGCCTATAAGCCCGACATATCTGTTACATATATGATCTAGGCTTTTATACACTGATGCCCTGTTGTCGTCCTAGGATTGCAGGTACCAACGAAAGCACTGTACCATCAAAGTTGGACAATATTCCTCACGAAGAGTACAGGACGATATGTGAGATTACCAAGAATTCACTTTCTTCGGAAAAATCTGTGCCAACTGATGAAGGTGAGAAACATTCAAAATGCGACTTGTGTAAAAAGTCTTTCTCGAAATCGGCAAATCTGAAAAGACATTTACGGAAGCACACAGGCGAGAAGCCTTTCAAATGCGATGTTTGTGGAAAGTGTTTTTCGCAATCGGGAACCTTAAAAATTCATAAATGTCTGCATACAGGCGAAAAACCATTCAAATGCGATGTCTGTGGTAAATGTTTTGTGCGACCGATTCTGCTATTAAATCATGAACGCATGCATACCGGTGAGAAACCTTTCAGATGTGATGTGTGTAGTAAATGTTTCACGCAATCGGGTCACCTGATCAGCCACGAACGTATGCATACCGGCAACAAACCTTTCAAGTGCGATGTGTGCGGAAAGTGCTTCACGCGATCTAGTCATCTAGTGAGCCATGAGCGCATACATACGGGCGAAAAACCTTTCAAATGCGATATGTGTGAAATGTATTTTTCTGATAAGACAACGTTAATATGCCATGTACGCAAACATACCGGCGAGAAGCCGTTCATATGTGGCACTTGTGGTAAGCGTTTTTCCAAGTCTGGTAACTTAAGAAGTCATGAACGCCGGCACAGAACCGGGGACCTCTTGAAATGTGATACCTGAGCAGCGACTACCTTTAATATAAACATACTGCTTATAAAACGATTTTAATGCGATGTTTGTATTTCTCACTTTTGAAACATAAAAAGCCAAGAACATCGGCACAACCAAATAACCTTTTAAATGTTAACTAATGCTGAGTTATTGACGATAATGCCATTAACTGTCTTGCTCTCCAATATTTCTCACACACATTGGGTTCAGAGGAAAGGCCTCAACATCGCTGAAGACGATTCTGATTCATTTCTTCCCAAATCTGCACAATGGACAAAGTTGTGGAGAAATAAGGTAAGTATTTAATTTAGGTGACGGTGCGTTTTCTCGACAAAATTTATTCAGTACGCCTTGATTTGACTAAGAGAATACACACAGACTTCTAAAATTGAGGGAAAAGCAATGAATAACTTTAACCTTGTCACTGTCCTCGGCTTCACATCACTTACACTCTAACCTTCTCGTATTCCACAGCCTCGTATCGCAATGTCTTACGCATAAATCTCAGTCTCGTCCTGCCAACTATACCGTACATCCAGGGTCGTAAGTATTAACTGGGCAAAATGAAAATTATGGTTTTCCGCTCAAATTTAATTTAAATCAAGGAGTTCTGAGTAAAATTTGTTGAAAAATCTCAACGTCAGTAGCTTGAAGTAGAAACAAATTTTGATGGAAATTCAGCTCTGCTAGCTATATGTCTTCAAAATATGACACAGTTAATACTGAGAAAATTTGTTTTTCTATTTGTCTTCTTATCGTAGAATCACCTATATATTTGCTTAGTGCTTTGTAATCAAACGTGGGGTAGCACAAACTTCTGATTTGTTTCTAATTTCATCAAAGTTTAGACCAGCGGTTCCCAAAGTGTGCTCCGCGGAGCCCTTGGGGCTGCGCAAGTAAGTCTCAGGGGCTCCGACCGCGGATGACAAAAATTTCTGCTTCCATCTAGTCTCTAGTGCGAAAAACGTAAGCTACTTCCATCAAGCGAAAAGTGCTTTCTCAGAAAGTAGTTTGATTTCTTCTTGCTAGATAGAAGCAGCAATAATAGATCTACTATAGTCGTCGGTAGGGAGCGGATTTTTATGTGCTAAAAAATTTAAATACATTTATTTTGTATGTGTTAAAAAGTACGAACATATTTGCTAAAATAAAAAAAAATATACATTTTTTTTTTTTAATACGACAAAATAAATTACTTAGCTTGAAAAAAAAAACAAATGCTACTAGGTACTCACCAATCACACTTGAGTATCAGTTGCTAGTAGTTGTCCGAGAATTGCAGTAAACAACAAAGGTCATTTCCAAATTCTCTATCACAAATGCATGCCCATTATCTCTGAACAACGACTTATACTGTGAAAACGATCTTTCCACATCACAGGACGTCAGACGAGCATATTTAAAGACAGTAATGTCACAAACGCCTACACCGTCAATTTCACCTACAGGCATACCTTCCTATACTTGAGCAACTTTACACATTTTTTTATATCCACTGTTTCGCCGTGAATGCACACATGAAGCAGCGGCAATGTGCTTGTTTGCAATGTGTTTCAATGTGAGAGCTCTGATCTGCACTTACTGATTTACAACATGGTTGGCAAAATAACTCTTTTCCGTTGGTAGTAAAAATGTTTTTAAATTCATCTACATATTGCTGTAGACGCGATCTTAAACTCGATTTGATTTTAGGCATCTTAAGAGGCTAATATATACACGTCTTAAAGTAAAAACATGTTTCTGGCTACTGACTGATAATGTCGGAGAAAAGCTTCCTATAGCAACTCCACCAAATCCACGCTTCACAGCTTATGCTTATGGTCCGATAACGGGGAATCACAACAAGATGTATTTCCTCACTTCATAGGCATGAGCGAGAGGCGAGAGATTTGTTTAAATTAAATAATGTTCATACCCAGGCTCTTATCTGTTGTGTTTCACAAACAAAGCGGGAATGAAATCATCTTCAGCAACAATAAACATTCCTAATTATGTGTTGCAAAATCTCTCCTTCTTGTCCATGTTAATTTATTCTCATATAATAACACTGATATGCTACCTAGCAGTTCTCAGAACTTGAGGCGATACTATTATAAAAATGGATCATGGATACACCACAGAGCCCATAGAAATACGAAGCAACCAAGAATTCTTAAAAAGATAACATATTTCTGAGTGATATAATTGATTTAGTTTTAAAATATTTAAAAGTTCTTGTAAAAAATTATTTAAGTAAAATAAAACTGCAAGATTTATGCGTTTATAATAGATTTCCTGAAAATATATATTTACATAGTTTTTTTTTTTGTGAAAATATGTGTTTTTATGTGAAATAAAATTCGGGTTTTAAACTTGAAACTTGACATTCGGAATTTGTAACTTTGTTAATTGTGTTTTATTACACGCAAGAAAAATATTTAATTACATAGGAATCCGCTCCTTAGTCATCAGTCATCAACCAGTGCTCAGTCAAAGGAGGATAACAACAGCTGTAACCTTACTTTCGAAGAAGATAGTGCGAATTCTTTGGGATTGAGTTCAGAATATGCTACACATGATCCTACTTCAGAATTTACGTTGCCTAGTGTAGAGGTACAGAAAAGGAAGTAAAAAACGAAAATATTGTGATTCATATTTGGATATGGGATTCACTAAGTTTGCTGATGGACGTCGTCCACAGTGTGTGACATGTAACAAAATTTTGCCCAATATTTCTATGCTCCCTGCCAAGCTTAGGCAGCATTTCGAAACTCATCCATACTTCACAAATGAAACTGCAGACTACGTCAAAAGAAAATGTGACGAACTCCATGCAGTTCAGACAAAAAATTTTATCTCATGTAAAGACAAATAACTATAAAGCACTGGAAACGTCGTATTTGGTTAGTCATGATCTATGTCTTACTGGTAAACCTCACACCTTCGCCGGAATTCTTATAAAACCACTATTAGTGAAGGCAGTGAAGTGCATGGTGGACGAAAGAATTGCATAGTTGATCTCCAGTGTGCCCTTATCAAATAACACTGTGCATAATGGGATCCAGGATCTATAAAATAATGTTAAAAATATCATAATTTCCTGTATCATAGAAACGCAATTTTTGCTACAACTTGACGAATTCACGGACGTTGCCGGATTAGCTGTGCTAATGACGTTTGTGCAGTACGAATTTTCAGATTCTTTTCATGAAGATATTTTGTTCTGCAAGCCATTCCCATCCTCTACAAGCGGTTCTGAATTTTTTTCCCTGATAGATGTCTTCATTGAAAACTTGATACCGGTACCATGGTATTATTATGTACCGAAGTACATCATAATAATATTATGATATGCGTAAATAATCACTTAGTCATTCAAGACGCGCTCATCCTGTCGGATTCCGGCCACTTAGACACTCGTAATGAGTGCACCTCTGTACATAGTGCGTTGGACATTGTGCCACTGTCACATATTCTGTGACACAGTACATGAGGGTAGGCCACCAAAGGAAAACTGAGAGATAGAACTTAATTGAGCGGATTCGATCTTGCATCGGAACTGGAATCCGGTGTGGCTTAGTGGATAAAGTGTCAGCATGTAGAGCAGAAAACCCGGGTTCGAGTCCTGGTGCCGGAGAGAATTTTTCTCTGTTCTATCCATCCTTCATCGATACCATGGAACAATTGCATTAATGGATTCAGAGATGGCTAAAGACCATGGTAGGGCCTGTTGCTGGCGGTGTTACAAGGATCAAGAAAGTTTAAAAAAACTGCACAAGTAGTCACTGTGTACTACACCGACACACCCTCGCAACGAAAAAAAAAATACCAGCGTTATTAAGGCATGTACTAGACAATGTCGTCTAAATTATCAACTTTGTTAAGGCACGACCTTTGCAGTATAGGCTACTCAAAATTCTGTATGAAGATATGGGAAGTATACACAAGTCATTGTTATTAATTATTTATTACACATGGTTGTAGTTTGACAAGCGTTATCTTGAGTTTTGAATGACCAAAAGAGTTTGCTAGCAGATTATTTGAATGAGCAGGGATTGTTGTGCAAATTATGTTACTTAGCACACATTTCGTAAAAAGTAACGAATTCAGCTCATCCATACAAGGGAACAGAAAACTATATTCAATGCTAATGACAAAATTGCCGCACTGAAGAAAAAAAATAACGTTCTACATGGAAAGAGTCTAGAATAAGGATCTGACATGTTTCTCATTGACTTCAAACTTTACAGAAGAAAATAACATAACAATGAATAACACATTCATAGCAATAATAAAAGAGCATCATGATAATTTGCTTCAAAATATGAATTCATACTTTCCAAGGGACACTCAGGAATCGATTCGAAAGAAATATGAGTGGATTGCAGATCCATTGTCAGTGAATTCAAAAGCAGCAGCCTTCACTGCGACAGAACACGATGTCCTTATAGACATGACTTACAGCCACTGTCAGGCATCATTTAAAAGGAAACCACTTCCCGAATTTTGGGTTCAGATAGGGAGGATCTTTCGATATTATGATCAAAAGCTAAATTGTTCTTACTGCCTTTTTTGGTACTACATACCTCTGTGAAACTGCCTTTTCGAAGTACACGGCTATAAAAATATTATATATATATGTATATATATATATATATATATATATATATATATATATATATATATATACTTTCATATACATATCGTGTGTATTATGCTTCATAGAACATATACAGATAGAACTAAACACTAAACATTTCTTGGGGCTCCACGAGAAACTTTTGCTTCAAAAAGGGCTCCGTGGCTGAAAAGTTTGGGAACCACTGGTTTAGACTGTAGTCACAAGTATACATTGAAACTTACTGGCAGTTTCGAGACATGGTATGGCATGGCTTGCGATGTAGGAGAAAAGAACGAAGACCAGTTTAGAAAGTAATAACATTTACTCTTACATGTCATTAAAGTTATATAATTTTATATCTATGGCCTAATTAAGAATCATAGATGTTTGACTAAGTAAAATAATATAGTAACAGCCGTATCTTTTCGTTTACAATGAAGTGTATTATTTTGAAATGGTAGGTTTAAAGTTGCATATCGGTACTTTTCTTTTCAATTATTATGTCATAAATATCCGTTACATTATCCACCGAATGAATTTTCTCATATACGGCTAATTTAAGTTACATTCCCGGTCTGTAGTTCCTTACTAAAATGTTTTTCACGCGAGTTAGTTCATACGTCTCATTTTCTTTGTAGCTACAATATTTTTTTCTGAACACATGTAACATTTAACTTGCCATACCTAACAGCGACCGAGTCTCAACATCACACGCGAACGGCCTGTGTCGTGATGGATGACAAAAGCCGCGGCCTCCATGTACTAAGTCTCATGAAAGGCGGAATGGGTTACCTCATTGCAAAACAATATCAGTACATTTTTAATATTTTCATGTACATGTTACTCATATTTTAATTAAATTCAATAGGGATATAGGCTATAGGAATTTTAGTTTTTCTGCATGAACGTGGACATTTGTTCGGGAAAAATGTGCTTTACCATTTCTCTAATACTCGATGCGCCTCTTGAGGGCCGATGCAACTCGCAACATGTCATTACTATAAAAATACATGAAGTTTGAATATTATGGTAATCAATGCTTTCTTTCTACAGAAAAAAGTGTTGGAACTCTGTGGAGAACATATGAAGGCCTATAGTGGACTGGGAGATGATTACTGTCCAGATCACAGGAATGTTGTGGTTTTTAACCTTCTATTCGTCCAGCTTTAAAACTTTCAAGGCCCAAGTGGAGTTCAAAGAAAATGATGTGAAGAACATATTAACGCATGTCTCGGTTCCATGATTGAAAATACAAAAAAGGTGCTGAAATACTATTTCGGCGCGTTCCGCCAGGAGAAAAGCGTTATATTATTAGTGGCTCGAGCAGCTACGTCCCACGAAGAATCTCCTGCTTTCCCTTTTAATTCAAAGATTGTTGTTCTCCTCTAAGACACCCCAAGTACGTAAAATAAAATTTTGTATAGTTACATTTAAGTATATTATTATTGTTAATATCTAGAGTCTGACACACACACGTGTTTGCGGGAAAGAGACAAATTTACAATGTTTTTCTCCTGCTTAGAATAGAAGATGAGTTCTGCTATAAACAACGAATTACAGGAGGAATGTAATTTTGTTCCCTTTATTTTAATTATAGCAATATTGTCCTGTCTGCTGGCTGTGATGAAAACAAATGTGCGTAATTACATTTAGATAATTAAGTTCAGTTGTCCAAATTTTAATTTAACCTTGCTGTCCTCTTTTGATGTGCATATTAAAGCATAAAGAAGTTTAGAATCGGCTTGTTTTAATATTTTGAAACATACTTTAACTTAAGTGCATAATTTTTTTTTTTTTTTTTGTAAGTTTCAGTACCTGAGATTTAGGGTCGAATTCATTGTCGTCACTTATAAAATGAGGAAACACTTAAGTAATGAGTATTTCCTTGGCACTTATTTCAGATCGTATTGCAGAGACGCTGTTCATTTATATGCCCTGAGCATTCCCGTGACATCGAAAGAAATATGGCAACATGGCTAGACGGGAGCGCTTTCCTACATTCAATTGTTTTCCAGCACCTTCAAATTGTTAAATCGGCATTATTGTCATACACAAATACAGAAGTAAATATTATAGACCTAAAAATTATACAAGATGTCCAGAAAGCATTTTACAGAAGAGAAAGGAGCTACGATAACTTGTTATGAAATATGGAGATATCGTCGAAAGTAAAAAAAAATTGATAATTGTTCTCTCAAAAAAAAAAAAAAAAAGAAATTGATATGGAACAAAATTGCAGTTGAGTTTAATGCAACCCGAAATATTCCTGTAAGTAAATCATTTTCATTTATTTTTCAGTTATTTTTATGCTAAACAAAGTGGAAATGATATAATTACGCAAATTTTAACAGCTTATTCCTTGGGTAGAATACAAACAAAATGCAAATAACACTTTGTTGGGACGTGAATACTTTTCGAAAAAATGCCACTTAAATCTACCTGAAATGCTGCTGTATCATAAAATCTCAAAGCAACCAGTACTTTCAGCAGTGGCGAAATCGGTAAGCCTCATGATTGTATTGTGAAATGAAATGAGAGACACCAGAATATTCACAACAGTGTTCTTGTCGAAACGGTATCTCCTCTTAAATTAAACGGTTTTCCATATATCTGATATATCTTTAGCTCGCCGAAACTCATTTTTCATTTTAATTACAGAACTCAATAAATTAAATTAAATCATCATCATCATCCATTGTGTACCGAATCAGCTGATAACAATGCATATGAGGAAACACTTGAGTAAGCTGACAAGCTACCTTATTTGAATAAGTGTTCACTTCAGTGGGATTTATGAATTGAAATTATTATAGCAACTGCTTAAGTGTTTCCTTACGATGAGTGTTGACTACTGAATTCGGCCCATACTCATAAATATGAATAAAATATTTTGAATAACGTTGGCGCTATGGACGTGGACATATTGCGAGAACGAATCACGAAAACAACTGATTCGCATTTGGTGATAATGCATATGGATATTATTATTATTATTATTATTATCATTATTATTTTTATTTTAAATTATTACTACTATTGTTATTTATTTTTATTATTTATTATTTTTAATTATTACTACTATTCTTATTTATTATTATTATTATTATTATTATTATTATTATTATTATTATTATTATCATTTTAAATTATTGCTACTATTGTTATTATTATTATTATTATTATTGTTATTTTAAATTATTACTACTATTATTATTATTATTATTATTATTATTATTATTATTATTTACTAGTAATTGTGTACTTTATAGTTGTAATAACTTCATAGTAATTAAAATTTTTAAGTGCTATGCAGTATCGTCTTACGAATAATAGCACGTCTTCCTGGCTGATTCTTGTCACTACAGCGAATAAACCCCAGAAAAGTTAGAAACTCTCTTTGGCTCGAAGCCACTGGTTGGTTACATGCTCAAGAGAGAGGAAGAGCATAATGCTTGTGTATCTACTGTATTTGTCTTGCATTTTTCTCACTCAGCAACCCATTTTTACATCACTGCACCTTCAAATCCATTCGGAGTCAAAACACTATAAAATATAAAAACGAAATGACAAAAATATAAGAAAACTAATAATTACAATATCTGTATACAAATAAAAATATCCTGTAAAGATATTAAAGTATGCATTGTTTCCGCCACATAGACGTTACAAGGACGAAATTTGCAACATGTAGTTTCCTTTTATAATCTGTTTGCAATATTATGTCCTTCATAGGTTCTCGTGCACACCAGGTATCGCAAATGTGCACGAAGGTCGTTAAGTGTGTCCTCCTTTTGCTTTTAATATGTTTAATTTTGAAAAAATTGTTCAC
>JAJSOF020000042.1:14636267-14687492 GCA_025594305.2 Periplaneta americana
GGAAATGTGCTTTGCCCGGTCCTATCATTTAAAAAGGCATGCAGTCGTGCACTCGCGCGAGAGGCTGTCCAAGTGACGCGTCTGTTATATCTAGAACGACAGGCTGGATATCGTTCAAGTTCGAGGATTTCAAATGTTTATCGCAGTCATGATATTTGGTAATACATTCACACACTGGGATTTCAGCTATTTGGTGGATGTAACTAGCATGCCTACATACAAATATCTCTTCAGCAAAATGGAGCATCACCTCATTTGCATGCCTTGCACAACTGCAACACAACTTCCACTAGAACTGTATAGAAGAGCAGTAAGAAAAACACAACCTGTTACTTATTGTGAATGGAAGAGCGTCCATAGGGATCCATCAACTTTTCACGCCGTTCCTTCTGAGGATAGAAAATAATGATAAGATTACTTACATTATTTTCGGAGGTATTATATAGGTGCTATGTGAATTACGCATATAACTTAATTAGGTTATCAATTTCAGCAACATCTTTTTTTTTCTTCTTTCGGTTGATATATTTTTAATGTGTACGTCGAGGTATTTTGATTCAGAAAAAAATGTGTACAGATACAGTACACTAATTTTTTACTTGTCAATAAAATTATCACTTCTTCTCCAGTCACGTAATTTAATTAAGCTATATTTTTAACTTTTAGAGGAAAATATTTCCTTATTTCACTGTGGATTATTTCTGCAGTTAGAATGCTGACCAGCGTGCAGCGTGTACCAGTAGCACACTCTTACAGGATATTACCCTATTTTGTATGTACATATGCATTATATGTTCCTCTTCTGCAGGATGGAAACTTATTCAGTCTCCATGTGGCCGGAATAAAAACAGAAAGCATAGAGCATAGCTGTGACCTGAAATTGGAGGAAACTGCAGTGCCAACTGATTTCGTTACGATAAAGTGTGATGCTCAGGTAAGTGGGGCTGTTTTCGTCGCAGACACAGTTACTACCGCTGTAGCTTACTAGAAGGATTTTAGCATATGGCTGAGCCATCAATATTTTCAATGAAAAGTTATATTTTACGCCTTTTATCTCATTACACTCTCAATTTGAAGTAAGATTATATATTAGTATTTAGTATATTTAAAGTTATTTTTGGGTCTTATTATTTTGCTTTTTAAGTGACATGTACTTAGAATAAGTGCACAGATAATATGTAGTCCCTGGGGACACCCTCTCATTTTGCTTGTGTCCCATTAATCTGGGTGCTTGTTGGACTGATAGACAATAATGAAACATTGGGTCAGTAACGACACTTTTATTATCTTATATATATATAATTTTAATGTAGCGAAGTACATATGATATTTCCATGCAGATATTCTGCGTCATCATACGATGAAAGAGTAATGGAACAGAGAAAAATTCTCTCCGGCGCCGGGATTTGAACCTGGGTTTTCAGCTCTACGTGCTGATGCTTTATCCACTAAGCCACACCGGATACAACCCCGGCGTCGAACAGAATTGTCTCTGATTGAGTTCCAACTCTTGGGTTCCCTCTAGTGGCCGCCCTCTGCACTACGTCATAGATGTCTATGAACATAGGACCTAAGTCCACACATGTGCTGAGGTGCACTTGTTGTGAGTGACTAGTTGGCCGGGATCCGACGGAATAAGCGCCGTCTTAAATCACCAAGTGATTTACGCATATCATATATATATATATATATATATATATTATTTTAATGTACCGAAGTACATATGATATTTCCATGCAGATATTCTGCGTCATCATACGATGAAAGAGTAATGGAACGGAGAAAACGGTGGTATCCGGTGTGGCTTAGTGGATAATGCATCAGCACGTAGAGCTGAAAACCTGGGTTCAAATCCCGGCACCGGAGAGAATTTTTCTCCGTTCCATTACTCTTTCATCGTACTTTTATTATCATTCTGACTGCAGATAACCCATGTAGTTATTTCTAACCTAGTGATAGAGACATGTCCTACTTAGGACTCAATATATACCAGTTGGGTATGCACCTCTGATTGTTTGATTTTTTATATCCTTTAGGAATAAAAATATGTATATGAATTTCACGTGTTAAATTTAACTAAGTTTAAAAATGCCTAGTTGACTAGTTTCGGCTTGGGAGCCATCTTCAAAACTGCGTGGTCCTGGTCCTTGTGTCTTCCAGTGTCTTCGCCCCCGGTGGGGTGCGTTTGTGTAGTATAGTGTGTAGTCAAATAGTGTGTGTGTTCTGAAGTTCAGTTGTGTGTTGAGGATTTGTTTGAGTGTGGTTTTGTATATATTTCGTATTGTTTTAGTGTGTTTATTGAATTTCAAAACACAGACACTATTTGACACCACTCTACACAAGACAGACGCACCCCCACCAAGGGCGAAGACACCAGAGGACGCAAGGACCACGCAGTTCTGAAGTTGGCTCCAAGCCGAAATTAGTCAACTAAGGTATTTTCAAACCTAGTTCAAGTTAACACGTGAAAGTAATATAGATATTTTCATTCCTAATTGATATAGTGTTAAAAGTTGTGTAATCAAGATGTATATTTATATCCATTTGTAGTGGAAAATAAAACATGTTGGTCCTGATGTCAGTGACTACACTGCTCCCATTCCAAGAAGATTTAAGCAGAAAAAAAGAAAGTTGTCTAAATAACAGTTCTATTAATAATAAAAGAAAAGACCCTAAATATTAGAAATCAGAAAAAAAAACATCGTATGGTTGAAAAATTATGCATTGGAAAATTTGTATAATAAGATAGTTTTCCCTATATTTAAACGTCTAAAGTTTCAACACTGCTTTCATATTTCACAAATTTAGTTTGAGTTGATTGTAAAACATTGACTTTGTCAAATTCATCACACTACCATCTTTATTACACTGCGAATTCACCTTTGACACTTAGTAGATACTGGATTTCCCAAGTGTTATGAACGTTTCACTTTAATGCATTTCGATTAAAGGTTTCTTGCAATTTTTCATCCCTTTCCTTTCGTGAACATAAAATACATCATACTTTATATTCGTGCCGTGTACAGTAAGCACTTTTCTCGTCATCAGTAGAGAGGTCTTCCAGGTTCTCATGCTGGTTGTGAGATCTGAAATGCGCTGAGAGTGATGAATTTTAAAGGCTGATAAAATCCTTACCATGGCTTCCTCGTGAACGACAATGAAGCTGTGGTTCACATGTAGTGAATATTAGACAAATCGAAGAACTCTGGCTCTAGGAAATATTTGTCTCCCATTTCTCGATCTCCTTGAATTCTAATGCTCAATAAGTGCTGCAGTGCAAAGCCTCATGAGGCAATGCAACGAAAGGCTGTGATGTTTTTATAGCCTGAAATTAAATGAGCAGACATTTTTCATGCTATTTAGGGAACACGACTGATTCAATTTTATTGTTACAAAACTACGGCAAATAAGAAAATACCAAGCAGATAAAATATTACAACTCGAAAGAGAACTTTAAAGGCTAGTCCACAATAAACGAGGAACGGAAACGACAACGAGAACAAAAACGTAAATATTGTTAAAATATATACATTTAAAAATGAGCATTCACAATTAACGAGAAGCTTACCGGAGCCCGGAACGTGAATGTTGGCAAACTTTCCGATCACAGCCTAATAGATTAATTCTCTTTTCATCAAGGAGCAAGGAGACCGTGACATAACTTCTTCTTCATACAATACTTGTAGCCAATTCATATATTCAGTAGAATCACTTTGAATATATGGTACGTGTATATGTGACCAGACTACCACGTGAATTGAATTCTTAAATATTACATGCCATAAATTTTGAAATTGATTAACTTGTGTTTATGTTGGCTGGCTTGTACTCATGAGAGAATGCCTTTGGTCACTTATACTCAAATAACATCAGAATGCATAATATTGACTTTACATATTGTTATTGACATACATATCGATATTCCTAGACTTATGTTCTTTGTTTATTGTGAATCAAAAATCTTAACGATCACGTTCTTCACTTTCCGTTTTCGTTCATGGTTTATTGTGAATCAGTCACAAGACCGATTGACTGACAGCAAACATTACACATTTATGAAACTATTGCTGTGTATAATCAGCATACAGGCAGACGAAGTTGACATAATTTCCTCGCTATACAAGTAGCCGTTGTTGTAATGTAATTCAAACCTCCTTCGAATAAGAGTGTTACCAGCAAATCTATAATACACGTTATTCATCTGTTACATGCATTCATTTATTCTTATTCAGAATTACTTTTTTCACCCAAGTTACATATTTCAGTAATTTGATTCGTGGGAGGTCTTCATTGTTGTTTTCTTTCTGCTTTTCCATTGGATAGCACATAGTCTTTCACTTGCCATGTTGTACCGTACTGTTAGTCAAAGATCATGAGTGTCGGTCTTCCATTCTGAAGTGAAGGTTTAAATCCCATCTAGTCCAATGCATTTTGTATTGTAGAGTGTTGATGATGGATACATTTTCATCTGATACGTCATACATTGTTCCTCATGGCAAAAAATCGTGCATATTAAATTACGCCTACTGGTATATAATCTGCACACTTTGAAGCAAATAGTTGACAATGTAAGCACGGAGTAAGGAATGGCAGTCTGTGGAGCATGACAGACCAGGGAAGTGTATATCAATTCAAATCTGGCACTGACCGTTGTGCAGGGTGTTGTCAAGTGGCAAGAGAAGGAATCGCATTGGAGAGAGTTGCAGTGTTGTCTTACCGAAGACTTCGGTAACCACACGGGAAATTGCGAACCTGTTGGCTTATGTCTCATTTGAGAACTTCATGTTTGGCTTCTTTGAATAGATGATGATTTGATTTAAAGAATGGAAATATCTTGCTAGTTTATTTTGTTACCAGCCCCGGCTGTTTTCGATTTGTCATTGTGGTAATGTTTTATTTATTATACTTATATTCCTTCTGTCTCACAGATATAGGTCAGCTAATCGTTTCTACGTACACCCGACCATATTCACATGGGATGTTGTAAATGCAGTCCTTGGTGTCCAGGTGTGTCACTGCATAGAAGTTGTCCAAGTATGTTGCTTATACTTTCCTGCAAATCGAACAAACTAGAGCCGAAGTGAAACCAATACGATATTGAAATTGAGTCATTATAGCTTTACTAATTTTATTTATTTAAATGACTACAACTCATATGTACACTGAGATAGAAGACATCTTAACGTTATGTGGAAACATATCAGCATTTGCTCTAGCTTGGGTACAACTTGTACCGAAGAGTGTCTGGCTCTTTGTAGAATCTTTTATGATAATGATCAAGTGACAGATTACATCAAATGTGTTTGCCTTGCAGACATTATGGAGCAAAACAGGAATAAATTATTAACATTTTTATCAGAATGGTGCGTGCTCTGGTCACTCCGGACCCAGTGACCTGATAACACCCAGCATAGTATAGCTAAATTGTACTGAACTGACTTTGAATTGGGTAATGTAAAATAAATGAACCGCATGTTCACTAGGTTGTACGATATTTTTAATTATATAAAGGAAAACTCAAAGTAATAAGTACTCAATACTAACAATATATTAGCATATATGTAACATTAGAACTTGGCCAACCAACGGGATAGCCATATAATTAGTTAAAAGAAAATAAAAAAAATTCTCCCTTGGTGACAGCAAGAAGAAAATTAGCATACCTTCAGCTTCTAATAATAAAGATGGCTATGAGCATAAAATCGAATTAACTCCCATAATTCAAGAGAGAACAATAACTTTATAATAGCATTGAGTACTTGAGTCAACACACAATTGAGCCGGGGTAACTATAAGGCCCAGAAATAAATAAGTAAAAGTTTTTCCGGGTTTTTCCCCTCAACCCTTCAAAAGGACGACACCTATGAGGTCCACTCAGGCTCATTGTTCGACCAGCATGTGGAAACATTGTCGCTCACTGAACTCCAAGTCACCACCCCACAAGGGTTAACAGATAAATTCTAAGTCAGCCAATTGTAATAAGGTCAATGTATTCACCTGACCCAATCATAAGCAATCTTGCACAGGGGACATTAAGAGGCAAAAAGAAAAGTTGATTTATTCTGGAGAGACGTGTATTGGGAAAAGAGTGAAGTCAAAGGAAATCAATACTGCAATATCATAATGAAGGACGAATAGCCCAGATCAAAATTACTTCCTGAAAACCATTTTGAAATGTTAAAATTTGCGGTCACAAATGAAAGTAATAGACAATGTCAGACCGAGGTAGATTCCACGACAAGTATTCCTTCAACTGTGATTACTTCAGTAGTTATTCTACAGTATAATAAAAAGATGTAGCACATGAGAAATGTATTCCAAGATGTCTTCCGTTAGTTAAAATTCTATTACATCGAATACGATTTAAATGCGGTTCTATGGCATTTAAAATCGATCACTTTTTTTTCGTGTAATTTGTGCTAACTTTCTGTTCTGCTTGCGATGTTTTAGGAAGAATGGCATGACTTGGACACAGTGAAAGAGGAGGCAACTGCTGAGGAGGACGAGAGGTGAGTGACGAGTGGGGCTCCTTCCCTTTGTTATGATTCTATACCATCGAGTGTGAATGGCTCAATGTATTTAGGTACTGAAATGACGTAAGATATCGTAAAATTACCACCACCACCACCACCCCCACCACTCCCATTGATACTGCTGTTTCTTTATCATACAGAACTTCATGGACCATGAAATTATTTGGAATGCCAAACCTCTCTTCTATTTCTCTACATATCTGCCTCCATTCCCTCGTCTTGCTTTGTACAAGATCATTTTCTGTCTTCCAACCACTTGTTCTTTTCCCATCTCATTTGCAAATCACTATCGACGAACCCATTCCAGTCTTATTTTCGTTGTGTTGTTTCAACCTTCTGTCTATATATTTTTGTGTCCATCATTAATTTGTTTCTCCAAATATGAAGATATCACATTCTGTGGTCATTACTTTATGCACTTACTAGCCGTACCATTGCGCTCCGCTGTACCTGTTAGAAATAAATATAAAATAGGACGTTTGATCAGGAACAACTTTTACAACAGCGCAAGATAATCTACTTCGCTCATTACCCATTTTTTCTGCATTGCATTTATTGCATATATATTTTATGTATTTTAACACGATTCAATTGAGCATAGTTAAAATTTGAATTATAAGCATTGTATAAGTCAATGTATCCCTGACCCAACTACACTTTGCACAACATTAAGAGGCAAAAAGAAAAGTTGATTTATTCTGGAAATCTGTATTGGGAAAAGAGTGAAGTCAAAGGAAATCAATACTGCAATATCATAATGAAGGACGAATAGCCCAGATCAAAATTACTTCCTGAAAACCATTTTGAAATGTTAAAATTTGCGGTCACAAATGAAAGTAATAGACAATGTCAGACCGAGGTTTAGATTTCAAGTATTCCTTCAACTGTGATTACTTCAGTAGTTATTCTACAGTATAATAAAAAGATGTAGCACATGAGAAATGTATTCCAAGATGTCTTCCGTTAGTTAAAATTTATTACATCGAATACGATTTAAATGCGGTTCTATGGCATTTAAAATCGATCACTTTTTTTTCGTGTAATTTGTGCTAACTTTCTGTTCTGCTTGCGATGTTTTAGGAAGAATGGCATGACTTGGACACAGTGAAAGAGGAGGCAACTGCTGAGGAGGACGAGAGGTGAGTGACGAGTGGGGCTCCTTCCCTTTGTTATGATTCTATACCATCGAGTGTGAATGGCTCAATGTATTTAGGTACTGAAATGACGTAAGATATCGTAAAATTACCACCACCACCACCACCCCACCACTCCCATTGATACTGCTGTTTCTTTATCATACAGAACTTCATGGACCATGAAATTTTTGGAATGCCAAACCTCTTTCTATTTCTCTTATCTGCCTCCATTCCCTCGTCTTGCTTTGTACAAGATCATTTTCTGTCTTCCAACCACTTGTTCTTTTCCCATCTCATTTGCAAATCACTATCGACGAACCCATTCCAGTCTTATTTTTCGTTGTGTTGTTTCAACCTTCTGTCTATATATTTTTGTGTCCATCATTAATTTGTTTCTCCAAATATAAAGATATCACATTTTGTGGTCATTACTTTATGCATTTATTTGTTATGGCATATAAATTATAACACTTGCTTATCTCGACTTAAAAATTAACAGCATTACAATCGAAGATAGTGATGACTTTGATTTGTATTCATTGTCATTTGCAGGTCAAGTATGAGGCCCATAACACACTTCAAGAGTTTTCGCTAGCGAGAAATGCGTTGCGAGAAAATTAAAAAATTGATAACATGGATTCAAATGAACGTCCACACACACTGGAAGAGATTCTCGCTCGAGACAAAAACCTCACGCGAGTTTCTCGCGGGAATCAGTAGCTCAGCGAATTTTCTTGACACATTTATCAAAGATGTTTGACATTTATATTCCTTATGACGATTGAATGTAGAAAAAGATATCACAGGTGGCGATGAATTTTATTGTTTTTATTTGAAAATGAGGAAAGGTGGCTGATAATTGCAGTCAGAAACTTATCGAACTTGTACGATATCACCCTTAGGCCTATTTATATGATACACAGGATGAAAACTATAAAAACACGAAACTTAAAGAAGAAATCTGAAGACAAATATCAGATTACCTGAAAATAAATAGGGCTATATTTTATATTGATGAGATTTAATAGTATCGATTAAACATTTGAAATAATGTATCTATATGTCTTAACAGTTTACGTAATTTTAATCGGAATATAGCAAAGAATTCTCTATCATTTCATGAATGACCAAAAAAAGGAAAGAACTGTGGTCCATTGAACCTGAAGTAACGCCTAAACGTATCATTCAAATCGAAACCAATGTCCAACACTCGCCCTTAATTTCGTAAGATACAATGTGATTTTCAGATATTTCTGGCTTTAATTTTAGATCTACTTCTTTTCATCTTCATGAAATATGTTCATGTAACTCCATTTCCTCTTTATCTGAATACTCAGATTCAACATAGCGTTCGTACGTAATTTGTAAAGTATGACAATATACTTACATGTTATATATTTAACTACGACAATATACGTAAATACATAACCTATAATATTTCCCCCAACGAGTAATCAGATAAATGCTCTCTTTCTCGCAACACATTTCTCGCTAGCGAAAACTCTTCAAGTGTGTTACGGACCTTAGACTCGCGTTCAAAGATCTCTGACTGGTAATCGATAGTGATCGATAATTTGTTGGTGTAAGTGTAGCTTCTGTAGTTATTAGATCATATATGATCTAGGCTTCTATGAATAGAGAGCGAAGATAATAGTTAGTGTTGGCAATCGTACATAAATATACCATCATTATAGAATCCAATATTTCATCCCACTCTGCTGATTGTAGAACAACACTGGGTGGAGCTGGAAACCGCTGATGTCAATCATGAGAATAATTTATGCTTAATCTACATAACCATTTACCCCGACATTTTTTTAACCGTCCCAATAATAGTGCCACTTATTGAGAACTAGCGGAACTGTTTCAAAGTTTGTCAATTTCTTTATACCTTTGGTTCTGACATCCCATGATTAGAAAGTTCGCTTACACGATCAAAAAATCATAGGTGAGATGTCTTTGTACAGCGGTGTACATTATGATTGTGACAGAGGGCGTTATGTCTTAAATTGCAAACGATCTAAGGTGCACAGAACTGTATACGTGCAGTGGCGATGAAGAGATCTGTGACAACAATGACTATGAAGGCTGTGATGAATCGTGGACTTACATGATGGTCTTTTAACAGGTATTCCGTAATGAATAACAGTTAGTGTATTTTACATACAAATCAAGCTATTATTTCATGATTATTAAATGAATTCCCACACAATCAGTGATACCGGTATCACAGAAACCGTGAAAGATACAAAGAATGTGTAATAACCTTTTCCATTCATTATCTTCTTAGGAACAAAAATATTCATTAGGACAATAAATTGCCGTAGAGCCAACGTAAAACAGATTACAGAAGTGTAATGTCACACAGGTTCTCTTCCACAGATTCATAAAAAGATCTGGTTGTACGTGACTGTGTGGCTCACAAACTGCCATTCTGTTCCCTCATTTAATATCCCACTGACTGTCCCTACACTGAGTTTTAGACCCTTGCGTGCCATCTTTGTGCTCTTCCATGTGGCAATGACAACCTCGATGTGGACTAAGCTTTGAAGTTGGAGGTAGACATTTCGAAACATACGGGTAACTGAAACAGTGTGTAATCACAAATATATAATTATTGTTTATTTGGTATTGTTAGAACTGATAATATTGATGATAATTATGATATTTTGCTTTGTTTTCGTTTGAAATTAATTGATATTCATAAAACTTTATCAGTTAACTTGTGTTCATCGTGTTTAGGGATGCAAAATTCAAATTCTTCATCAGAGTACATTGAGTGAGAGCTTCAAGTTAGGTATAAATGTACATTCACGTGTTTGTTTGATTATCTTTTATCCTAGATCATATATGTAACAGATAACTCCTCGCTATGTTAAAATCTGCAGCACTTTGAAGAGAACAACCGCCAGGATCGCCAACTGTCCGCCGTAAACAAACACGAGATGGCAACACAGTCGCTAATGCAATTCAAATGGGAATTATGACGTGACTCCTTATGTAACAACTAGATGGCAGCGTAGTAAACTGGACAAAAGTTGTTAACCTCAAAGCCTATAAGCCCGACATATCTGTTACATATATGATCTAGGCTTTTATACACTGATGCCCTGTTGTCGTCCTAGGATTGCAGGTACCAACGAAAGCACTGTACCATCAAAGTTGGACAATATTCCTCACGAAGAGTACAGGACGATATGTGAGATTACCAAGAATTCACTTTCTTCGGAAAAATCTGTGCCAACTGATGAAGGTGAGAAACATTCAAAATGCGACTTGTGTAAAAAAAGTCTTTCTCGAAATCGGCAAATCTGAAAAGACATTTACGGAAGCACACAGGCGAGAAGCCTTTCAAATGCGATGTTTGTGGAAAGTGTTTTTCGCAATCGGGAACCTTAAAAATTCATAAATGTCTGCATACAGGCGAAAAACCATTCAAATGCGATGTCTGTGGTAAATGTTTTGTGCGACCGATTCTGCTATTAAATCATGAACGCATGCATACCGGTGAGAAACCTTTCAGATGTGATGTGTGTAGTAAATGTTTCACGCAATCGGGTCACCTGATCAGCCACGAACGTATGCATACCGGCAACAAACCTTTCAAGTGCGATGTGTGCGGAAAGTGCTTCACGCGATCTAGTCATCTAGTGAGCCATGAGCGCATACATACGGGCGAAAAACCTTTCAAATGCGATATGTGTGAAATGTATTTTTCTGATAAGACAACGTTAATATGCCATGTACGCAAACATACCGGCGAGAAGCCGTTCATATGTGGCACTTGTGGTAAGCGTTTTTCCAAGTCTGGTAACTTAAGAAGTCATGAACGCCGGCACAGAACCGGGGACCTCTTGAAATGTGATACCTGAGCAGCGACTACCTTTAATATAAACATACTGCTTATAAAACGATTTTAATGCGATGTTTGTATTTCTCACTTTTGAAACATAAAAAGCCAAGAACATCGGCACAACCAAATAACCTTTTAAATGTTAACTAATGCTGAGTTGTTGACGATAATGCCATTAACTGTCTTGCTCTCCAATATTTCTCACACATTGGGTTCAGAGGAAAGGCCTCAACATCGCTGAAGACGATTCTGATTCATTTCTTCCCAAATCTGCACAATGGACAAAGTTGTGGAGAAATAAGGTAAGTATTTAATTTAGGTGACGGTGCGTTTTCTCGACAAAATTTATTCAGTACGCCTTGATTTGACTAAGAGAATACACACAGACTTCTAAAATTGAGGGAAAAGCAATGAATAACTTTAACCTTGTCACTGTCCTCGGCTTCACATCACTTACACTCTAACCTTCTCGTATTCCACAGCCTCGTATCGCAATGTCTTACGCATAAATCTCAGTCTCGTCCTGCCAACTATACCGTACATCCAGGGTCGTAAGTATTAACTGGGCAAAATGAAAATTATGGTTTTCCGCTCAAATTTAATTTAAATCAAGGAGTTCTGAGTAAAATTTGTTGAAAAATCTCAACGTCAGTAGCTTGAAGTAGAAACAAATTTTGATGGAAATTCAGCTCTGCTAGCTATATGTCTTCAAAATATGACACAGTTAATACTGAGAAAATTTGTTTTTGTATTTGTCTTCTTATCGTAGAATCACCTCTACATTTGCTTAATGCTTTGTAATCAAACGTGGGGTAGCACAAACTTCTGATTTGTTTCTAATTTCATCAAAGTTTAGACCAGCGGTTCCCAAAGTGTGCTCCGCAGAGCCCTTGGGGCTGCGCAAGTAAGTCTCAGGGGCTCCGACCGCGGATGACAAAAATTTCTGCTTCCATCTAGTCTCTAGTGCGAAAAACGTAAGCTACTTCCATCAAGCGAAAAGTGCTTTCTCAGAAAGTAGTTTGATTTCTTCTTGCTAGATAGAAGCAGCAATAATAGATCTACTATAGTCGTCAGTGGGAGCGGATTTTTATGTGCTAAAAAATTTAAATACATTTATTTTGTATGTGTTAAAAAGTACGAACATATTTGCTAAAATAAATACGACAAAATAAATTACTTAGCTTGAAAAAAAAAAAACAAATGTTACTAGGTACTCACCAATCACACTTGAGTATCAGTTGCTAGTAGTTGTCCGAGAATTGCAGTAAACAACAAAGGTCATTTCCAAATTCTCTATCACAAATGCATGCCCATTATCTCTGAACAACGACTTATACTGTGAAAACGATCTTTCCACATCACAGGACGTCAGACGAGCATATTTAAAGACACTAATGTCACAAACGCCTACACCGTCAATTTCACCTACAGGCACACCTTCCTATACTTGAGCAACTTTACACATTTTTTTATATCCACTGTTTCGCCGTGAATGCACACATGAAGCAGCGGCAATGTGCTTGTTTCAATGTGAGAGCTCTGATCTGCACTTACTGATTTACAACATGGTTGGCAAAATAACTCTTTTCCGTTGGTAGTAAAAATGTTTTTAAATTCATCTACATATTGCTGTAGACGCGATCTTAAACTCGATTTGATTTTAGGCATCTTAAGAGGCTAATATATACACGTCTTAAAGTAAAAACATGTTTCTGGCTACTGACTGATAATGTCGGAGAAAAGCTTCCTATAGCAACTCCACCAAATCCACGCTTCACAGCTTATGCTTATGGTCCGATAACGGGGAATCACAACAAGATGTATTTCCTCACTTCATAGGCATGAGCGAGAGGCGAGAGATTTGTTTAAATTAAATAATGTTTATACCCATGCTCTTATCCGTTGTGTTTCACAAACAAAGCGGGAATGAAATCATCTTCAGCAACAATAAACATTCCTAATTATGTGTTGCAAAATCTCTCCTTCTTGTCCATGTTAATTTATTCTCATATAATAACACTGATATGCTACCTAGCAGTTCTCAGAACTTGAGGCGATACTATTATAAAAATGGATCATGGATACACCACAGAGCCCATAGAAATACGAAGCAACCAAGAATTCTTAAAAAAGATAACATATTTCTGAGTGATATAATTGATTTAGTTTTAAAATATTTAAAAGTTCTTGTAAAAAATTATTTAAGTAAAAAAAAAAACTGCAAGATTTATGCGTTTATAATAGATTTCCTGAAAATATATATTTACATAGTTTTTTTTTGTGAAAATATGTGTTTTTATGTGAAATAAAATTCGGGTTTTAAACTTGAAACTTGACATTCGGAATTTGTAACTTTGTTAATTGTGTTTTATTACACGCAAGAAAAATATTTAATTACATAGGAATCCGCTCCTTAGTCATCAGTCATCAACCAGTGCTCAGTCAAAGGAGGATAACAACAGCTGTAACCTTACTTTCGAAGAAGATAGTGCGAATTCTTTGGGATTGAGTTCAGAATATGCTACACATGATCCTACTTCAGAATTTACGTTGCCTAGTGTAGAGGTACAGAAAAGGAAGTAAAAAACGAAAATATTGTGATTCATATTTGGATATGGGATTCACTAAGTTTGCTGATGGACGTCGTCCACAGTGTGTGACATGTAACAAAATTTTGCCCAATATTTCTATGCTCCCTGCCAAGCTTAGGCAGCATTTCGAAACTCATCCATACTTCACAAATGAAACTGCAGACTACGTCAAAAGAAAATGTGACGAACTCCATGCAGTTCAGACAAAAATTTTATCTCATGTAAAGACAAATAACTATAAAGCACTGGAAACGTCGTATTTGGTTAGTCATGATCTATGTCTTACTGGTAAACCTCACACCTTCGCCGGAATTCTTATAAAACCACTATTAGTGAAGGCAGTGAAGTGCATGGTGGACGAAAGAATTGCATAGTTGATCTCCAGTGTGCCCTTATCAAATAACACTGTGCATAATGGGATCCAGGATCTATAAAATAATGTTAAAAATATCATAATTTCCTGTATCATAGAAACGCAATTTTTGCTACAACTTGACGAATTCACGGACGTTGCCGGATTAGCTGTGCTAATGACGTTTGTGCAGTACGAATTTTCAGATTCTTTTCATGAAGATATTTTGTTCTGCAAGCCATTCCCATCCTCTACAAGCGGTTCTGAATTTTTTTCCCTGATAGATGTCTTCATTGAAAACTTGATACCGGTACCATGGTATTATTATGTACCGAAGTACATCATAATAATATTATGATATGCGTAAATAATCACTTAGTCATTCAAGACGCGCTCATCCTGTCGGATTCCGGCCACTTAGACACTCGTAATGAGTGCACCTCTGTACATAGTGCGTTGGACATTGTGCCACTGTCACATATTCTGTGACACAGTACATGAGGGTAGGCCACCAAAGGAAAACTGAGAGATAGAACTTAATTGAGCGGATTCGATCTTGCATCGGAACTGGAATCCGGTGTGGCTTAGTGGATAAAGTGTCAGCATGTAGAGCAGAAAACCCGGGTTCGAGTCCTGGTGCCGGAGAGAATTTTTCTCTGTTCTATCCATCCTTCATCGATACCATGGAACAATTGCATTAATGGATTCAGAGATGGCTAAAAACCATGGTAGGGCCTGTTGCTGGCGGTGTTACAAGGATCAAGAAAGTTTAAAAAACTGCACAAGTAGTCACTGTGTACTACACCGACACACCCTCGCAACGAAAAAAATACCAGCGTTATTAAGGCATGTACTAGACAATGTCGTCTAAATTATCAACTTTGTTAAGGCACGACCTTTGCAGTATAGGCTACTCAAAATTCTGTATGAAGATATGGGAAGTATACACAAGTCATTGTTATTAATTATTTATTACACATGGTTGTAGTTTGACAAGCGTTATCTTGAGTTTTGAATGACCAAAAGAGTTTGCTAGCAGATTATTTGAATGAGCAGGGATTGTTGTGCAAATTATGTTACTTAGCACACATTTCGTAAAAAGTAACGAATTCAGCTCATCCATACAAGGGAACAGAAAACTATATTCAATGCTAATGACAAAATTGCCGCACTGAAGAAAAAAATAACGTTCTACATGGAAAGAGTCTAGAATAAGGATCTGACATGTTTCTCATTGACTTCAAACTTTACAGAAGAAAATAACATAACAATGAATAACACATTCATAGCAATAATAAAAGAGCATCATGATAATTTGCTTCAAAATATGAATTCATACTTTCCAAGGGACACTCAGGAATCGATTCGAAAGAAATATGAGTGGATTGCAGATCCATTGTCAGTGAATTCAAAAGCAGCAGCCTTCACTGCGACAGAACACGATGTCCTTATAGACATGACTTACAGCCACTGTCAGGCATCATTTAAAAGGAAACCACTTCCCGAATTTTGGGTTCAGATAGGGAGGATCTTTCGATATTATGATCAAAAGCTAAATTGTTCTTACTGCCTTTTGGTACTACATACCTCTGTGAAACTGCCTTTTCGAAGTACACGGCTATAAAAATATTATATATATATATATATATATATATATATATATATATATATATATATATATATATATATACTTATACATATCGTGTGTATTATGCTTCATAGAACATATACAGATAGAACTAAACACTAAACATTTCTTGGGGCTCCACGAGAAACTTTTGCTTCAAAAAGGGCTCCGTGGCTGAAAAAGTTTGGGAACCACTGGTTTAGACTGTAGTCACAAGTATACATTGAAACTTACTGGCAGTTTCGAGACATGGTATGGCATGGCTTGCGATGTAGGAGAAAAAGAACGAAGACCAGTTTAGAAAGTAATAACATTTACTCTTACATGTCATTAAAGTTATATAATTTTATATCTATGGCCTAATTAAGAATCATAGATGTTTGACTAAGTAAAATAATATAGTAACAGCCGTATCTTTTCGTTTACAATGAAGTGTATTATTTTGAAATGGTAGGTTTAAAGTTGCATATCGGTACTTTTCTTTTCAATTATTATGTCATAAATATCCGTTACATTATCCACCGAATGAATTTTCTCATATACGGCTAATTTAAGTTACATTCCCGGTCTGTAGTTCCTTACTAAAATGTTTTTCACGCGAGTTAGTTCATACGTCTCATTTTCTTTGTAGCTACAATATTTTTTTCTGAACACATGTAACATTTAACTTGCCATACCTAACAGCGACCGAGTCTCAACATCACACGCGAACGGCCTGTGTCGTGATGGATGACAAAAAAGCCGCGGCCTCCATGTACTAAGTCTCATGAAAGGCGGAATGGGTTACCTCATTGCAAAACAATATCAGTACATTTTTAATATTTTCATGTACATGTTACTCATATTTTAATTAAATTCAATAGGGATATAGGCTATAGGAATTTTAGTTTTTTTCTGCATGAACGTGGACATTTGTTCGGGAAAAATGTGCTTTACCATTTCTAATACTCGATGCGCCTCTTGAGGGCCGATGCAACTCGCAACATGTCATTACTATAAAAATACATGAAGTTTGAATATTATGGTAATCAATGCTTTCTTTCTACAGAAAAAAGTGTTGGAACTCTGTGGAGAACATATGAAGGCCTATAGTGGACTGGGAGATGATTACTGTCCAGATCACAGGAATGTTGTGGTTTTTAACCTTCTATTCGTCCAGCTTTAAAACTTTCAAGGCCCAAGTGGAGTTCAAAGAAAAATGATGTGAAGAACATATTAACGCATGTCTCGGTTCCATGATTGAAAATACAAAAAAGGTGCTGAAATACTATTTCGGCGCGTTCCGCCAGGAAAAAGCGTTATATTATTAGTGGCTCGAAGCTAAAAGAATCTCCTGCTTTCCTTTTAATTCAAAGATTGTTGTTCTCCTCTAAGACACCCCAAGTACGTAAAATAAAATTTTGTATAGTTACATTTAAGTATATTATTATTGTTAATATCTAGAGTCTGACACACACACGTGTTTGCGGAAAGAGACAAATTTACAATGTTTTTCTCCTGCTTAGAATAGAAGATGAGTTCTGCTATAAACAACGAATTACAGGAGGAATGTAATTTTGTTCCCTTTATTTTAATTATAGCAATATTGTCCTGTCTGCTGGCTGTGATGAAAACAAATGTGCGTAATTACATTTAGATAATTAAGTTCAGTTGTCCAAATTTTAATTCTAACCTTGCTGTCCTCTTTTGATGTGCATATTAAAGCATAAAAGAAGTTTAGAATCGGCTTGTTTTAATATTTTGAAACATACTTTAACTTAAGTGCATAATTTTTTTTTTTTTTTTTTTTAAGTTTCAGTACCCGAGATTTAGGGTCGAATTCATTGTCGTCACTTATAAAATGAGGAAACACTTAAGTAATGAGCATTTCCTTGGCACTTATTTCAGATCGTATTGCAGAGACGCTGTTCATTTATATGCCCTGAGCATTCCCGTGACATCGAAAGAAATATGGCAACATGGCTAGACGGGAGCGCTTTCCTACATTCAATTGTTTTCCAGCACCTTCAAATTGTTAAATCGGCATTATTGTCATACACAAATACAGAAGTAAATATTATAGACCTAAAAATTATACAAGATGTCCAGAAAGCATTTTACAGAAGAGAAAGGAGCTACGATAACTAGTTATGAAATATGGAGATATCGTCGAAAGTAAAAAAAAAAAATTGATAATTGTTCTCTCAAAAAAAAAAAAAAAAAAAGAAATTGATATGGAACAAAATTGCAGTTGAGTTTAATGCAAACTCCGGAAATATTCCTGTAAGTAAATCCATTTTCATTTATTTTTCAGTTATTTTTATGCTAAACAAAGTGGAAATGATATAATTACGCAAATTTTAACAGCTTATTCCTTGGGTAGAATACAAACAAAAATGCAAATAACACTTTGTTGGGACGTGAATACTTTTCGAAAAAAAATGCCACTTAAATCTACCTGAAATGCTGCTGTATCATAAAATCTCAAAGCAACCAGTACTTTCAGCAGTGGCGAAATCGGTAAGCCTCATGATTGTATTGTGAAATGAAATGAGAGACACCAGAATATTCACAACAGTGTTCTTGTCGAAACGGTATCTCCTCTTAAATTAAACGGTTTTCCATATATCTGATATATCTTTAGCTCGCCGAAACTCATTTTCATTTTAATTACAGAACTCAATAAATTAAATTAAATCATCATCATCATCCATTGTGTACCGAATCAGCTGATAACAATGCATATGAGGAAACACTTGAGTAAGCTGACAAGCTACCTTATTTGAATAAGTGTTCACTTCAGTGGGATTTATGAATTGGAAATTATTATAAGCAACTGCTTAAGTGTTTCCTTACGATGAGTGTTGACTATGAATTCGGCCCATACTCATAAATATGAATAAAATATTTTGAATAACGTTGGCGCTATGGACGTGGACATATTGCGAGAACGAATCACGAAAACAACTGATTCGCATTTGGTGATAATGCATATGGATATTATTATTATTATTATTATCATTATTATTTTTATTTTAAATTATTACTACTATTGTTATTTATTTTTATTATTTATTATTATTTTAAATTATTACTACTATTCTTATTTATTATTATTATTATTATTATTATTATTATTATTATTATTATTATTATTATCATTTTAAATTATTGCTACTATTGTTATTATTATTATTATTATTATTGTTATTTTAAATTATTACTACTATTATTATTATTATTATTATTATTATTATTATTATTATTTACTAGTAATTGTGTACTTTATAGTTGTAATAACTTCATAGTAATTAAAATTTTTAAGTGCTATGCAGTATCGTCTTACGAATAATAGCACGTCTTCCTGGCTGATTCTTGTCACTACAGCGAATAAACCCCAGAAAAAAGTTAGAAGCTCTCTTGGCTCGAAGCCACTGGTTGGTTACATGCTCAAGAGAGAGGAAGAGCATAATGCTTGTGTATCTACTGTATTTGTCTTGCATTTTTTCTCACTCAGCAACCCATTTTTACATCACCGCACCTTCAAATCCATTCGGAGTCAAAACACTATAAAATATAAAAACGAAATGACAAAAATATAAGAAAAACTAATAATTACAATATCTGTATACAAATAAAAATATCCTGTAAAGATATTAAAGTATGCATTGTTTCCGCCACATAGACGTTACAAGGACGAAATTTGCAACATGTAGTTTCCTTTTATAATCTGTTTGCAATATTATGTCCTTCATAGGTTCTCGTGCACACCAGGCATCGCAAATGTGCACGAAGGTCGTTAAGTGTGTCCTCCTTTTTGCTTTTAATATGTTTAATTTTGAAAAAAAATTGTTCACAAATATACGTAGAACCGAACATAGCTGCGAATGTGGCAGCAAATGATCTAAGACGTGGATATTTAGAGAAGTCAGTATTTTTAAATACATCTAAACCAACACAATACTTATAGTTGCTTTTCACAAGAAGTCATTTTGGACATCAGCAACCTCAAATTGGATGGAGTTACGCAACAATGGACCAACCGATAATTAAAAAAAAAAAAAAAAAAAACAGACATTTGCACAAATCTGTTAGCTGGATTATTTAACTCGAAACAAATAAAGAATGCGATATCTGCATTTTGTTGCTGTTTATAAGCAAAATTCGTTTATTGCATAAAATGTATTTACTTATGTCTAATGAAGAGGTCCAACTAGAACTGACGGAGCTGCCTGTGTCCAAGGCTCACCGTTTATTACGTAAGCGGGACGGACAGACTGTTCCGCTGAGCACTGCCTTTTTGACCTTCGAAAAGCCTGTCCTACCAGAATACATCCTTGTCGGGTACAAGCGTGTTCCAGTTCGTGCGTATGTGCCGAACCCAATGCGGTGCTTTAGTTGCCAATGGTTCGGACATACGCAAAAACACACTAACGATATCGTATGTACAAAGTGCGGTGGTGCTGACCATGGGGATTCCCCATGTGCCGGCGCCGAGCACTGTGTGAATTCTTTGGGGATCACGCCTCCAATTCTAAAAATTGCCCGAAGTATTTGGTAGAGAAGGCTATCCAAGAATTGTGAGTCCGAGAAAATATTACGTTTTTCGAGGCGCGTAAGCGTATTTTAGATCAACAGAAAAAGGCGGCGGAAAAATCATATGCAGCGGTATTGAAAAAAGCAACACAGGGGATTGACGCTTTTACACAAACGTCGCCTCTTCCAAGTATACCTGGGAAGCGAATTGAGATCGCTACCCAGACGTATGTGGAAGTTGGCACTCAGACTGCTGAGTCTGACGACTCGTGTGACATTGATATCAGGCCTTACGTTCCACAAAGATCACTGTCGTGGCGACAGAAAAAGATTCAAAGCCTGGTAGATCGCCGCGACGTCACACTCCTTGTTTAGGTTGACGGGTCGATATCACGATCTCGATCCCGGCCTCGATCAAGGTCACTATCAGGTGTGCGACGATCTGGGAGTAAGACACCACGGTCGAAGGCTAAGCAATCGCAATCAAAGGCACCAATTCATAGAAAGGCTAAGAAGAGAAGATCCACTGTGAAGCCACCAACATAATTTAGCTCCTTTTGATGACTGATATTGTACAGTGGAATGTGAACGGTATACGCAGCAATACACAGAACTACAACAATTGATCTATCATGAGAACCCTGCTATTTAATGTCTTCAGGAGACACACCTCCGGCCTGAAAACTCTCTGAGTATCTTGGGATACTACGTTCACCAGTACGATCACCTTGTGGGTATTCGTGCCAATGGAGGTTGTGCTCTCCTACTCCGCCAAAGTAACTTTTCCTCTGTTATCAACATTAACAGTCCACACCAATGCATAGCCACTAGCGTAACTTTACCTTCCATACAGTTCTCAATAATCTCTGTATATATGCCCCCAGACACACCTTTCCAGTACAAGAAATTGAAGACATTCTCTCGCAGGTACCTGCTCCATATCTGGTAGTGGGGAATTTCAAAGCATCCCACCACTCATGGGGCTCTAATTCCGATGACGACAGAGGAAATAAAATAGCAGAGGTATGTACCCGTCTAAATGTTGTTACCCTGAATTCAGGGGAAGCAACACATCTCTCCTTGGCTTATGGTACATACTCAATGATAGATATCTCCATTTGTAGCCCAGTTTTGTCCACGCATTTCGAATGGTCTGTGATTCACGACCTACATGGTAGTGACCACTACCCCATCCGAATGCATATGTCCGCTTTACGTCCTGCAGGATCTCGCTCTCCAAACTGGGTTATTAAAAAGGCTGCGTCGGATTTTCGGAGTCCATATTATTCGATGATAGCGGACATGAAAGTGTGGACTCAGTAGTAGACTATTTGTCAAACGTGGTTGTAAAGTCTGCGGAATATCAGATAACACAGTATATTACAATACACCGTTCACATCAGAGTAGCTGGAGGCAGCACTAGACACATCCCCTGACACCTCCCCTGGTCCTGATAACATGCATAACCGCATACTTCGCCATCTTCCGCCAGCTGGAAAATCCTTTCTTCTGGCAATGTACAACAGAATCTGGACTGAGAGTGTCTTTCCATCTGCTTACCGTTCCGCCTCCAGAAACCGGGAAAGGATCCTTCTTTGTCTGGAAGCTACAGACCAATTTCTCTCACAAGCTGCGTATGCAAGGTTATGGAAAGAATGTTAAACAAACGCCTTATGTGGGTACTCGAATCGGAAAACCGATAATCTAATATCCTATGTGGCTTTCGTAAGCACAGATCAGCCGCAGACAATCTTTTTCGGTTGGAAACCGCCATTAGAGCTGCTTTCCTCAAGAAGGAACATCATGTGGCGTTCATCTTTGAACTAGAAAAGGCTTACGATACCACATGGCGGTATGGCATTCTGCAAACTCTGCATGATCGGGGACTTCGTGGTAGTCTACCAACGTTTATTGCGAAGTTCATGGCAGAGCGGTATTTCCGAGTTCGAGTAGGCGCCACACTTTCTAACGAACATCTTCAAGAAAACGGCGTTCCGCAGGGGTCTGTATTAAGCGTTCTTCTTTTCTGCATTGCGATCAATGGAATTGCCCACTGTGTGGGTGATCGAGTATCTTCTCTCTTGTACGTTGATGACTTCAATTTATATTACAGCTCCCGATAACTTCCATCCATCGGTCGACATTTGGAGCTGGTCATCAATGTACTATCAGAATGAGCTGTTCGCAATGGCTTTAAATTCTCCACTCAGAAGACGCAGTGTGTCCAATTCTATAACCATCGTGGGCTACATTCACATCCTGAACTGCGTCTTAATTGAGTGGATTTGCAATATGCAGACACTGCGAGATTTTTGGGCCTTATCTTTGATTATAAATTAACGTGGGAGGCGCATATACGTGATTTGAGAAGACGTTGCGAGAAATCCTTTAACATCTGACGCCTTTTGTCAGGGGGTCGCTGGGGTGCAGACCGCATAGTGCTTCTACGCCTTCACCGAGCTCTTATACGATCAAAGCTGGATTATGGCTGTTTTATTTATGGCTCAGCAAATAAATCGAAATTACGTATTTTAGATACTATCCATCACAATGGGATACGACTTTCTGCAGGGGCCTTCCGAACCAGTCGGATAGCGAGTCTTTATTGTGAAGTAGGAGAACCGTCACTGTATCGGCGACGATATGTCTTGTTGTGCTCATATGCTGTTAAGCTCCGCACGCAGCCTGAGCACAACTCGTACGAATCTTTCCATGATTCGTTTCTTTACGGCCGATACAGTGAAAATCCACGGAGACTTCGTCCAGCAGGTGTGCATTTTCGTGAACTGCTCTCTGAGCTGGATATACATCTACTATCAGTTCGCACACTGGAGTATACCACCACTCCACCGTGGATTATGCGACGTCCCATGTTTGACGTAAATCTGAGCTGATGTTTTAAGAATTTTACACCAGCTTTTGTTTATAGACTTCGTTTTAGTGAACTTTTATCACGATATCCAAATTATTCATTAGTTTTTACTGACGGATCCCGGATAAATGGTTGTGTTGGTTGTTCCTTCGTTACAGATGGAGGGATATTTAAATACAGACTAAGCGAATATACTAGTGTTTTTACTGCTGAACTCTATGCTTTTTACAGAGCTCTGTTGTTTTTAATTAGGCAACCTCGGGGCAGATTACTTATCTGTTCCGATTCGTTAAGTGCCATCCAGTTCTTACAGTCTTTTAATGGTGATGATGCACTTGTCTTAAGAACTCAGGAGCTGTTCCACACTCTCCTTAGCTCTGATTATGAGATTTTTAGTAGTGTGGATTCCTGGTCATGTAGGGATTCCAGGGAATGAGGCTACGGATGTTGCAGCCAGCCCTGATGCACTGAATGGCTCTCTGGTATATTGGCGCGAGAGGGGGCAGGACAATCGTAACTACTTGAAATATAAAATATGGTTGCAATGGGAAGGAGAATGGTCTGCACAAGAGGGAAACAAATTACGGAATATAAAGGCTACTGTTCGAGTTTGGGTTTCGTCTACAAGATCGTCACGACACGAGGAGATTTTACTCACCCGGTTGAGGATTGGCCACTGTTATCTGACACATGGCCATCTCCTACGTGGCGAGCCTCAGCCGGAGTGTGATATATGCCGTGTTCCACTTACGGTGGAACATTTTTTATTGCATTGCAGAAAATATGACCGTGCCCGCAGGCAATATGGAATTCGGCCGACACTACGTGACGCTCTTGGAAATGATTTTAATTGTACAAATGCAGTTCTGAGTTTTTTTTTATCGAACACATGTTTGGATAAGGTGATTAATTTTTTTATTGACCTGTTTTACTTAACCTCCTGACCCTTTACATCCGGTTACATTTGTTTTATATTTGATTTTACATTGTTGACATTTCGGACTTTATACATACGAATAGTTTATATAATTTTATCATTTTTAAAATATGATTCACAATTTATCTCTGATGGCATTAGTTTTATTGTTTTATTTGTTCGTCTTGAATACCACCTCACTTGTATGATTGTGAACAAATTACCTTATGTATACTGCATTTGTGTGCCTCGTTTCACCGTGACAACGCTTTTTAGTTCTTTTAACACTCTGATTATTTTCTTATTTATGTCTTTGTTATATTAAGAATTTTAGATAAGGGCGCAAGTAGCCATAGTAGCTGCCCTTCTTAAACCCTACTACTACTACTACTACTACTACTGTACTCGTTTCAATCTGATTACCGTGAATTCCGGGGAAGCAACACATCTATCTATGGCTTATGGTACTTTCCCCATGATAGATGTCTCCCTCTGTAACCCAGGTTTGTCCACGCATTTCGAGTGCTCAGTGATTCATGCTCTACCCACTACCCCATCCGAATCCATATGTGCGCTTTACGCCTTGCGGAATGTCATTCTCCAAACTGGGTCATTACAAAGGCGGTCTGCGTCGAATTTTCGGTGTCCATTTCATTCTATGATAACGGGCATGAAAGTGTGGACTCTATAGTAGATCACTTTTCAAATGTGGTGATTCAGTCGGCAGAGTTATCGATCCGCTGGTCGTCGTGCAGGCCAAAATTCTTCAGTGTCCCTCAGTGGACAGATGCCTGCAGAGGTGCAATCCGAGACCGCTGAAGTGCCTTACACCAATTTGAGCGCCATCCCACCCAAGAAAATTTTGTCTAGTTTAAACGTCTTCGAGCCTAAGCTCGCCGCACTGCGTGCGATGCTAAGAAGACGTCCTAGGCATACTACGTCACTTCATTGAACAAGAACGTTCCAGCTAACATCGTATTTAACAAAGTCCGTCGAATAATTGGGAAACGTAAGTTCTGTAATTCCGGACCTTCTGAACAATGACGTAACGACCACCAATCCCATAGAATTAGTTGAAATATTTGCTAGGACAGTTGCAGAAATAAGCAGCTCAAAGAAATATGTTGTGGAATTTCTAAAAATTGAAGATGCTACAGAAGAACGAAACCTAAATTTTAAATCTGGTAACACTGAACACTACAATGCACCGTTCACATCCGAGGAGCTGGAGGCGGTACTAGACACATCCCCTGACAACATCAATAACCACATGCTTCGCCATCTGCCATCAGCTAGAATATCCTTTCTTCTGGCAATTTACAACAGAATCTCGACTGAGAGTATATTTCCGTCTACTTGGCTTTCCGCCATTGTTATCCCAGTCCAGAAACTGGGAACGGATCCATCTTTACCTGGAAGGTACAGACCAATTTGTCTCATTAGCTGTGTATGCAAGGTTACGGAAAAATTGATAAGTAAAACCTGATGTGGGTACTCGAATCGGGAAACCGATTATCTAAAATCCAGTGAGGTTTCCGTAAGCACAGACCAGGAGCAGACCATCTAGTACGGCTGGAGACCGCCATTAGAGACGCTTTCCTCAAGAAGGAGCGACTTATGGCGATCTTCTTTAATCTAGAATAGGCATACGGTACCAAGTGGTGTTATGGCATTGTGTAAATTCTGCATGATTGGGGACTTAGTGGCAGTCTACCAACGTTTATTGCGAAGTTCATGGCAGAGCGGTATTTCCGAGTTCGAATAGGACCACACTTTCTAACGAACATCTCCAAGAAAAGGGTGTTCTGTAGGGGTCTGTATTAAGCGTTCTTCTTTCTGCATTGCGATCAATGGAATTACCCACTGAGTGGGTGACAGAGTATGTTCTCTGTTGTACGTGGACTACTTCAGTTTATATTTCAGCTCCCGATATCTTCCTTCCACCGGTCGACAGTTGCAACTGGTCATCAACGTACTATCAGAATGGGTTCTTCGCAATGGTTTTAAATTCTCCACTCTAAAAATGCAATTTGTCCACTTTTACAACGAACGTGAAATGCATCGACATCCTGAGCTTCGTCTTAATGGAGTGGAGTTACGATATACAGACACTGCGAGATTTGTGGTCCTATCTTTGATTATAAATTAACTTTGGAGGCTCATATACGTGATTTGAGTAGGCGTTGCGAGAAATCCTTAAACACTTTACGCCTTTTGTTACGGGTTCGATGGGGTGCAAACCACATATTGCTTTTACGCGTTTACCGAGCTCTTATACGATCGAAGCTGGGTTATGGCTGTTTTATTTATGGCTCAGCAAATAAATATATATTACGTCTTTTAGATAGTATCCATCACCATGGGATATGACTCGCTACAGGGGCCTTCCGAACCAGTCGGATAGAGAGCCTGTATTGTGAAGCAGGAGAACCATCACTGTATCGGCGACGTAATCCCTTGTTGTGCTCGTATGCTGTTAAGCTCCTCTCGCAGCCTGAGCACAAATCTTACGACTCCATTCACCATTCGTCTCTTTACGGCCGATACAGTGAAAATCCACGGAGACTTCGCTCAGCATGTGTGCGGTTTCGTGAATTGCTTTCCGACCTCGACATCCATTTACCATCAGTTCGCACACTAGTATACTATCACTTCACCATGGATTATGCAACGTCCCATATTCGATGTAAGTCTGAGCCGATGTTTTAAGAATTTTACACCAGCTTCTGTTTATAGACTTCGTTTTAGTGAACTTTTATCACTATATCCAAGTTATTTAATAGTTTTTACTTGCGGATCCCGAGTAAATGATTGTGTTGGTTGTTCCTTTGTTGAAAAAAATGGACAGATATTTAAATATAAATTGAGACAGTCCGCTAGTTTTTTTTACCGCAGAACTATATGCTATTTATACAGCTTTATTGTTTTTAATTAGACAACACCGCGGCAGTATCTTATGTGCTCCGACTCTTTATTGTTTTTCATTAGACAACACCGCAGCAGATGCTTATGTGCTCCGACTCTTTAAGTGCCATTCAGTCCCTGCACCGTTTGAATTCTAATGATCCGCTTGTGTTAAGAACCCAGGAACTTTTCCACACTCTCCTAACCTCTGATTATGAGATTGGAGTAGTGTGGATTCCGGGTCATGTTGGCATCCCTGGTAACAAGGCAGCGGGTGATACAGCAAGGGACGGTGCTATGAATGTGTCTGAGGTGTATTGGCGTGAGAGTTGGCAGGATATTAAAAATTACCTGAAACATACCTTATTGAGGCAGTGGGTTGGAGAAAATGATCTGAACAAGACGGAAATAAATTACCAAGAATAAAGAATAGTGTTGGCGTTTGGGATTCGTCCACAAGTGCGTCACGAGACGAAGTTTTACTCACCTGGATGAGGATTGACCACTGTGATCGGACGCATGGCCATCTCCTACGGGGCGAGCCTCAGCCGGAGTGTGATATGCGCCATGTTCCACTTACAGTGTAGAAAAAATATCCGTGTCCATCGGGAGTACGGAATTCGGTCTACTAATGAAAATCATTTCCAAGAGTGTACTCTTGGAAATGATTTTCATTGTACAAATGCAGTTCTGAGTTTTTTTTTTGTCGAATACAGGACATGATAGGGTGATTTATTTTTTTTTATTAATCCGTTTTACTTATCCTCCGGACCCTTTACATGCGGAGATTACATGCGTTGTTTTAAATATGTTTTTAACACACTTGACATTAGGACCTTTTACTTCCGAGCATTTTAGAAATGCGCCTGATAATTTATTTCTGGTAGTATATGTTTTATTATTTTATTATTTCTTTTTAAATACCATCTAAAGTCTGTGATCTACACACTTATGTTTGTTGTTGAAACTGTATTTGTTTTCCTAGTTTTAACCGTGATAACGTTTTTTTGTCTTTTAAGCATTCAGATTATTGTATTGTGTGTCTGTTTTGTGAAGAATTTTATATAAGGGCGCAAATAGCCATAGTAGCTGACGCGCCCTTTTAACCTATAAAACATTACATTTTACAATTAAAATTATTATTCTTCCAATAACCTAATAATAATAATAATAATAATAATAATAATAATAATAATAATAATAATAATAAAAAATAATAATAATAGTCCCATGAAGACTTTGGATTAAAATCTCCAGAAAACAAGTATCAATTATTCAACTTTAGTGAAATGAAATCGACGAAGTATTTAGTTAAGTAGTGTTGCAAGTTTGAAATCCAATCATTCTTCATTAAAGATGTCATCACACAACTACAACACTGTCTCATTTCTTCACTTGTGAGAGCCATTTTGCAACTTCTGTTCTTTCTAGCACCTTGGCCAAGTCTAATGCTGTCCTTCCAAGTTTATCAACAGAGGCTGGTTTTGCGCCATTTTTAATAAGAAATTGAACAACAGGCAAATGATCCATGACCGCCGCCAAGTGCAGTGCTGTGACTCCTCTATTGTTTGCCAAGTCTACACTAGCGCCTGCTTTAACAAGACATTCAGTGACATGCAAATACCCATTTCTAGCCGCCCAGTGGAGTGGTGTCATACCTTGATTGTCTTCTATGTTTGTGCTGGAGCCTATATTGGTAAGAAGCTGAGCAATTTCCAAGTGAGCATTTCTAGCCGCCCAGTGGAGTGGTGTCATACCTTGATTGTCTTCTATGTTTGTGCTGGAGCCTATATTGGTAAGAAGCTGAGCAATTTCCAAGTAACCATTTCTAGCCGCCCAGTGGAGTGGTGTCATACCTTGATTGTCTTCTATGTTTGTGCTGGAGCCTATATTGGTAAGAAGCTGAGCAATTTCCAAGTAACCATTTCTAGCCGCCCAGTGGAGTGGTGTCATACCTTGATTGTCTTCTATGTTTGTGCTGCTGCCTATATTGGTAAGAAGCTGAGCAATTTCCAAGTAACCATTTCTAGCCGCCCAGTGGAGTGGTGTCATACCTTCATTGTCTTCTATATTTGTGCTAGCGTCTTCATTGATAAGGACCTGAACAACTTTCAAGCGACCATTACTACCCGCTCTGTGGAGTGGTGTCATACCTTGATTGTCAACTACATCTGTGCTAGCTCCTTCATTGATAAGAAGCTGAGCAACTTCAAAGTGACCATTACTAGCCGCTCTGTGGAGTGGTGTCATACCTTGATTGTCAACTACATCTGTGCTAGCTCCTTCATTGATAAGAAGCTGAGCAACTTCAAAGTGACCATTACTAGCCGCTCTGTGGAGTGGTGTCATACCTTGATTGTCAACTACATCTGTGCTAGCTCCTTCATTGATAAGAAGCTGAGCAACTTCAAAGTGACCATTACTAGCCGCTCTGTGGAGTGGTGTTATACCTTGATTGTCAGCTACATCTGTGCTAGCTCCTTCGTTGATAAGAAGCTGAGCAACTTCAAAGTGACCATTACCAGCCGCTCTGTGGAGTGGTGTCGTACCTTCATTGTCAACTACATCTGAGCTAGCTCCTTCATTGATAAGAAGCTGAGCAACATTAAAGTGACCATTACTAGCTGCCCATTGGAGTGGTGTCATACCTAGAATGTCAACTACATCTGTGCTATCTCCTTCATTGATAAGAAGCTGAGCAACTTCAAAGTGACCATTACTAGCCGCCCAGTGGAGCGGTGTCACACGATAGTGGACAGAAACATGTATCCTAGCGCCTGCTTTGATAAGAAGCTGCACCACTTCCAGGTGATTTTTCAAAGTCGCCCAGTGGAGTGGTGTCATATGTTGAATATCAAATAAATCTGTGTTAGCGCCTGCTTCGACAAGAAGCTGAGCAACTTCCCAATAACCCCACCATGCCGCCAAATGGAGCGGTGTACCACCTTGAATATCCACAACGTCTGTGCTAGCGCCTGCTTTGATAAGAAGCTGAGCAATTTCTAAGTCACTGTTACTGGCCGCTGTGTGGAGTGGTGTCATACCTTCATCGTCAAATGTGTCTGTATTAGCGCCTGCATTGGTAAGGAACTCTGTAACTTGACGTCACCTCGAGATACCGCCCAATGCAGCGGTGTTCTCCCATTTACATCCACAGCGTTTATATTAGCGCCCGCAGTGATAAGACGCTTAATAAGTGGGAAGTAATCTTCAGACGTTGCTATGTGCAACAGTGAAAGTCCCTGATTGTTCTTTGAAGATGGGCTCGCTCCCCACTCTAGAAAAATATTCAACATGGAAAGTGATCCTGAATGTATCGCATATGCAATAGGAGTTTCATTGTATGCGTTCTTCTGTAAAGGATTTAAACCAAGGGATGCAAGGAATTTCACCAAAGATACGGAACCCGATCGAGCAGCGAAAAACATGAGGCTGTATCCATTAGTGTCGACGAGCAACGGGTCCTCTCCTGCCTCTATGAAATATTGAACAAGAGAAAGAGATCCTGATAGTGCAGCGTAGGTGATAGGCGTGTTACCATTCGTGTCCGTGCTATTTCGCTCCGCGCCCCACGATAAGAAAGCCTGGACCAGCGGCAGTGATCCTGACAGAGCCGCAAACAGAAAAGTTGGTGTCGCATAATGACTGCTTAAGTTTATTTCGCGTGCAAGAAAAATTTCCACGAGAGGGATTGATCCTGACCAAGCAGCGCAATGAACAAATGTTATTGTTTGTCTGTATGGAAATCCACTTCCGAATACATTGAGCTCAATCTCGGCGGAAAGATTTCGAAATACGTTGAGCAATAATTGTGTCACTTGGATGTGACCTCTGCGCGAAGCCTCACAAAGTATGTTGTTGTCTTCCACTGGAGTTCCCAACATCAACAACGTTGACACCTCTAATATGTCTCCATTCCGGGCTGCTTCTAACAAAATTTCTTGTCTCTGACTAGGATCTAACATCAAGAGTTTCTGTGAAAAAAAAAAAAGAAAAGTCAACACCAAATTTATTAATAGCGTATCATTCACACGAACAACATTGTAACCAACACATTTGTTGAAAATGAGATGTGGAACAACATTGTGTATGCAGTTCTGGATGCAATGCGAAATGAGATATGGAACAACATTGTGTATGCAGTTCTGCTTGCAATGCGAAATGAGACATGGAACAACATTGTGTATGCAGTTCTGCTTGCAATGCGAAATGAGACATGGAACAACATTGTGTATGCAGTTCTGGATGCAACGTGAAATTTTGTTTTTGTCTAAATCAACAATTCACACTATTGCAAATATTTGAAATTGGAGGCCCAAATGCAAAAACTGCCTAAGTCCACTTTCTTAGTTTTTTTTTTTTTTTTTTTTTTTTTTTTTTTTTGCAAAGGAGCTTTGAATATTTGCATAGTTAACACTTTTCTTTCAAGCAAATTAAGTTTGGTTCCATGAAATACTAGCCAACAAATGGCTTGGCTTTAGAAATGCTTTTTTCGAAATAATCTAATTTACACCCACATATTAAGGCTTAAAGAAATGGACTTACGCATTTTTATCCACAAATAATGAGAACTGATTTTTGTAGGCCTTTAACATAATGTTTTATTGTGTTATTTACCTTTCTCTTATTTTCTTTTTGTAAATTACATATAGTCTTTGCAGCATAAGTTTACACTAACAGTCTATTTTTTTTTTAATTTGTAATGTTGAACATTATTTTTTCTCAAATGTATTTTTATTACGCCATAACTCGTATATTGGCGTAAATTACGTATTGTAAGATGCATCCACATGCTTTTTTTCTAACTGCAGATATTTGTCACATTTAAAGATTTGATGTTTCGTTATCATTTTACCTTGTTATACATAAAATTTGTTTCAATGCTGTAAACTTTTAACACACACTAGATTAAATATACCCACATTTTTCATGTACTCTCATCATAATGATCTTTCCCTTTTACATATTACGCTACATATTTTAATATTCTGAACTCAAATAAACTACATGCAATAGATCTACACCCTCTTTTTTCATTTCACATCATGTTTAATTTCCTCGGCTGTTCTTCCTGTGTTTCCCATTACAATTTTGTACAAATTTTATTGTTCATATTCTGGCACATTACAGGAGGTGCAATATGTCATCTACTTTTGTTCGATTCATTTGAATGTATTGCCCATTGAACTAAGAGGCAGGTGTCGTGTTTCCCTTTCGGTGGCTTCCTACTTTGTACAAGGGCCGAGTCATGCTTTCTCCTGCTTCGGGTCCATTCCTTTGGAAAAGTGCGCATATTCCTGCAACAAGTTTTCTAATCCGTCTCGAAAAAGTTTTTATAATCAAGTGTCTTTATAACTCGTTCGTCAGCGGCGATTCCATCTGCCCAGAGACTGTGAACTCAACTTCAAATGGATTTTTTGTTCTGCATTTTCTTCACGATATATATACAGTAGTCAGGACTGCACTTTGTCTCTTTTTCTTTTTCTACAACGCTCAATAAATGCAAAATCACGATCGTTGGGCCTCATTCAGTGTCCAAGAATTGGGTAAAAATGTAAAGGTAAAGGTATCCCCGTAACATGCCATGAAGGCACTTGGGGTGCATGGAGGTAGAGCCCCATGCTTTCCATGACCTCGGCACTAGAATGAGGTGGTGTGGTCGGCACCACGCTCTGGCCGCCTTTTACCCCCGGGAAAGACCCGGTACTCAATTTTATAGGAGTCTGAGTGAACCTCGGGGCCGTTCTGAAGTTTAGGCAACGAGAAAAAATCCTGTCGCCACCTGGGATCGAACCCCGGACCTTCCAGTCCGTAGCCAGCTGCTCTACCAACTGAGCTACCCGGCCGCCACCCAAGAATTGGGTAAGATACTAAAATATCTTCGAAGATTTCCTAATTAATGTGGTTATCAAGAGAGGCAGAATGATATCGATTTTTATTTTGGCCCGGTAGAGGTGGGTTGCTCCAAGTTGGTGACAGGGGGTGCAAAATTGGCTCTCGTGCTCTTCTTTTCACCCATTTTTCGTCTTAACACCTCCCAGCCCTTTTCGTTCTCTCGTCTTTTCCATCGATCTATTTCTCCCCGCCGGCTACCATTGCATGCGGAACGCCCACCACATCATCACAGCCATTTTCACCTCTTCATCCCCGCTGTTTTCTTCTTGCCACGTCCGCCTACATGACAGGATTTGTTGAGATTGCCTGATGAAGCTTCATTCTTCTTCCTCATCTAGTTATTATATTCGTTCTTAGGTTAAAATTCTTAGGCTTATAACTCCCGTCTCACAAGCGGGTATCTTTCCTATCTCCGTGGTCTTGTCCCACGGTTTCGAGCGCGACTTCCGAATTGTGTGGCCCGACAGGACGCTCAGCAACGAAACAATACTGCCTCTATATGCAAGTTTAGGTGTGGAGCCCAGACCAGTAGTCGTGTACAATCACGTATAGTTCCAATGGCGATTTTGACGCCCCGGTGACCGACTCAGCTCACCGGTGCGGATATATCGCTCCGACATGTCACCCCTGACGAAAGGATAACGCGATGTAATCAACCACAAGTCCCCTGTATCTTTGCGGTCTCGGATTATTCGGCTTATGAAGGTCGGGCGAGCTTTTTACGAGTCGGGTTGTGGAAGCTGGATAGTCCTGGGGTTGTCCAGTGTAGAGTGGGGAGCCACGGGCGGTTATTCTAGCGGTTGAGGCATAAAATTGTGTATCACCTCTGGTGTACGACTTGCCGTTAGATGTTTAATGCCAAGTTTGAAGGGTAACTTGAATAAGATGGGTTGCTAGGGATCGTACTGTGAGGGGGTGCCCACAGCCGGCACAGACCGAGAAGAATATTCAGGTGTCTTTTCTTACGCCCCCCGGGTGGCAGGCTGACGACGACGGTTCTGTATGGTGGAACAATTCCAAAATGGCCTCTTCGCGCTCCTCTTTCCCTTCATTAGAGAAACTACAACATGAGAAACCAAAGTTAGGAAAAGACAGTGCGACTGATGGTCATATGACGAACACTGCAATGGGCTTGGACCCTGAGAAAGTAACAGTTAAAGTGCCGCCTCCAAAGTTTATTAGTATTACCTTGGACGGAACCGAAAAGACTTTGAAAAACATATGTGAGACGCCCACTCGATGGACTCGTGAGCAAGGTCAGAAATGCAACTCGACTCCGCAGCGGCAGTCTCCTTGTTGAGACTGCATCTGCAAAACAGAGTGAGGTGCTATTGAAAGCAAAGTTGCTGGGATCCTACCCCATCAGAGGTGAGCGACACACCTCGCTGAACACCACGCGATGAGTTGTGCATACGGATTCTCTAGATGCTATGTCCGATGAAGAGGTCCAATTAGAGCTGGCGGAACAGTCCGTGTCCAAGGCTTACCGTTTACTGTGTAAGTGGGACGGACGGACTGAACCCCTGAGCACAGTCTTTCTGACCTTTGAGACGTCTCTCTTGCCAGAATACATCTTTGTCGGCTACGAGCGTGTCCCTGTGCGTGCGTATGTGCCGAACCCAATGCGGTGCTTTAGGTGCCAACGGTTCGGACATCGGTGAAAACGTTGTACCAACAACATCATATGTGCAAAGTGCGGCGGTGCTGAACGTGGGGATTCCCCATGTGCCGGCGGCGAGCCTGTGTGAATTGTTCTGGGGATTCAGCGGAGTGCACCCCTCATATAATGGCAGTTGACTTGAACATAAAACGTCAACGTATATGCCTAACTAGAAGTCAGGCCACTAAAGGAAACATTGAAGGAGGACAGTTCGATCCAGTGCTATGGATTTAATTCGGCGTAGCTCAGTGGTCAGAGCGCTTGGTACGTAAAACTAAGGACCCGGGTTCGATCCCCGGTCCCGGAGCGAATTTTTCTCAAATATTATTTGTCAATATTATAGCTATTATTCTGTAGGACAAATTAATAAAAATCTTTAATATTACATGTCCACGTCAGTAAGCAGACAAAACACATGTCCGTCCGAATGCATCAGGAGTGCAGAAGTTAAAATCCTAAAATGTATAATGACGTTTACCAGCGGCCAAAGTAATGCTGTAGTAAACAACGATAATTCTTGAAGATGCAATTGCCCTTTACGCGAGCTTGTAGGGTGCCTATTATTATTATTATTATTATTATTATTATTATTATTATTATTATTATTATTATTATTATCACCATCATAATCATCATCATCGTCATTATCATTATTTATTCAGATGTGGAAATTGCAATAATTGACATAATATTTCGAACGTAGAGATTCGAATATTTAATTCCGTAAGTGTTGCATTACTGTAGCGCTTGATGTTTACAGTCCTATTAAAACAGGATACGAAGAATTACATAAGAAGTGCTAAAACACAAAGAATGATTATTAAAATTCTAGCGCATTTAGCTACGAACTAAGAGCAAAGTGATTGCTTCTAACAAAGTTTCATGTTTTTCAATGTAGTTACAACAAATGTGTAGTATATTAATAATAGTTTTTCTGAAATATATGTTCTTACATTATTGCACTCTCTAAGTTCCACTTTCAAATGGTTTGATAAAGAGAGTCCGTCGGCATTAAAATGCAGTAAAAATGCTTGTTTGTAATTATTCCCCTAAATTTTCTAATAGAGAATACATCTGTGGTAGCCACGCTTCCAAGTTAAACTATTTTTCTCACAAACGGAATAGCCTTCTTCTGAAGTCACCATCTTTATTGCTATAGGTTCCCTGCCATGACACCGCTGAAGAGAGTACCTCTGTTCTGCATTTTAGCGGGTAAGAAATGCTTCATGTATGTGAAAATTTTATGATATCAATGAGAGGAATTGATCAAAACGATAAAATTAAGTTTCTATACGCCCTTCAAAGTTTAACATAGAGGAGGTGTCACAGTTTATTCCCCAATACTTATGAGTTGAAATCGTGAAGAAAGGAAAATCCATGGATATAAATGGCAGGGAAATTAATGCTAATTATGAACCCAGCAAGTTTGATACTTGTTAACATTTGCTGAATGCAATTCTTGTGAAAAAGTACAACATTGCGACAAAAATGATACCTGTATTCTACACGCAACAGAATTTCAACTGATTTTGCTCCGGGAGAATTGATAAATGAGCGAGTATGCTTTATGCATTTACTCACCTCACACTGGTTATAAGTCTTGATGACATCTTGATTTGCAGATCTGATTGTGACGTTGCACCCTTCATAATCCCAGGTCACGTCTTCATAATGCGCAGTTCCATAGCTCAATGCAGATTCCTCAACATTGACGCAGCACATGGAAGCGGTGACCAAGGAAAAGTGCAATTCAGGAACAACTGAAACCACAAACATAGCTTACTGAGGATTATGTTCATGCCACACAATTCCGACATCAGGACAGGAGCTCACCTTGCACGATCACAGTCCAGTTGAGGCTCTCGTTACTCCAGATGTCGAAACCTTTCAAGAAGTAACGTCCCGACTGGAAGCGATCCACTCTTAACATGGAGAGTTGCATTGTGGACTCGTCCCTCGTGATGGCGACTCTGTGGTCGGAAGGGCCTATTTTCCTACTGCCCGGCCCGAAGAACCACAAGTTGTCCTCCTCCGTCTCCACGTAAGCTTCCAGCGTCACACTGTCGCCTTCCCTCACGCGCACCAAGTGCGGCGTCAAGGGTTCGAGCACCAAGCTGTCACCTGGAGGAATTGCACGTTACGTGAAGTTAAGAATATCACTTTTGTTTACTTTACGACACTTTATCAACATCTTTGGTTATCTAGAGTGTGAATGATATGGTGACAATGCCAGCGAAATGAGTCCAGGGTCCAGCGCCGAAAGTTACCCAGCATCTGCTCTTAACGGGTTGAGGGAAAACCCCGGCTGGGCCCGCTAGTTTCACGGTCAGGATGCTAACCGTTCCTCTACAGCGACGGATAAGAACATGAATTGTAGGGAACATAAATAACACCAGATGTTAGAGTCAAGCAATCTGAATTTACTGGACTCCGGACTCATTTCACCGGCATTATCACCTTTATTTCATTCAGACGCTAATTGACCTAAGATGTCGTAAAATAACCTACTTAAAAATCTGAATTTATTTTAATTGTATTGGTATATTTTCAATATACTGGGCTTCCATTGCTTTATTTGTCATCCTTTCCTTATAACATAGAAATGCAAAATCGTTGGGTTCTAATAACAGCAATCCTTTTCCACATGGAAGCTAGTGACTCGCAAATAAGTCCACTGCCTTGTCGACTTTGTGTTCTCTCTCTCCTTTTTTTTCTTTCAAGCGTGATCTAGTAAATTTATTTTATTTGCTGATCAGAGATGGTAGCACTTATGGTTTTCGTCATCAAGGTTCTTTTTCGTTCGTACAATAAATTTTTTGGCTATATTTACTATTTCGATGTAATAAGCTAATTATTCTTGGCGCTTTTAATTTAATTTCATTTATTTCATTCCATAGATATTACATTAGCATAGAAGTCTGTAATGACCGACTTTAGAGTTACACAATTTTCTTGCCAGAATAAATGAGGTCAAGCAATCGCCATAGATTACCTGGAAATAGGAAACCTCGGAAAAATCTGAACCAAGTAATCAGCCCGAGTAGGAATCTATCCCAAGGGCAGTCGAGGTGGCTTCCACCAAATTTGTGACCGGTGACAATTCTGGCTCTCCTGCTTCTTTCAAACATTCACCATCCTGCCCCAGTTGAGGCGGGTGACTCTCGTGCTTTTCTTTTCGTAAATTCATAGGGCTATCACAACTCAAACCTCTTTGTTCTCTCCTTTTTCATTGCTATATTTTTCTCTGCCTTCCACCATTGCATGCGGAACGCCCACCACATCATTACAATCATTTTAACTTTTCCATCCCCGCTGTTAGATTTTCCACGTCCGCCTCCATGATGGGATTTGTTAAGAATGCCTGAGGCTTCATTATTCTTCCTCTTCTAGTTTATGTCCATTAGCAAATTTAGTTTACTAGGCTTTTAAGTCCCGTCTCGCCTGCGGGGACCTTGCCTTCTCCGGTTCTGTCCCACAGTTTCCACCGCGGCTTCAGACTTGTGTGATCCGACAGCCCAGCAACGAAACGATAGTGAATCCTTCATACTGTCTCTATAGGCGAGCCCAGGTTCGGAGCCCGGACCAGTGGTCATGTAGTCACGTAGAGTACCCTCAGGAGTACCAGTAGTGATTGAGGCATTCTGGTGACCATCTCTGCTCGACGGGGCCGAAATATCGCTCCGACGTGTTACCGCTGACAAATGGGTGTCGTAATGTATCCAACCACCCCTGAAGCAGGACGGTTTCAGACTAATCGACTTATGTGTGGACGAGCTTTTTTACGAGTAGAGTTGTGGTAGCCGGGTAATCAGTGTAGAGTGAGAGGCAACGGGCGGTTGTTGCCATGATAGGAACATAAGTTGCGGCCGCCTCTGGTGTATACCTTACCGATAGCAGGACGAATAGAAGAAAAAGTGTACGCACTGCTATGCTTTCCTATTGTCGGTGGCGGACCTGATAACTAATGGCGCTTCGATCGCTACATTCCATCTGTTGTCTGAAGTCGGACACCTCGAAAATATATTTCTCGCGCGTTTAATGATGAAAGTTGCTAGGGATTGTTAATATGCTTTGTTGTTGAGAGTTATGTAGATGTCTTCAATTGGTTGTGCTTTGAATTAACCGTAACAAAAGAATATTGTGTGGTGTTTTACAAAATGATTACAAAAATTCCGAACTGTTTTGTTCTCGGTTATAGATCGGAATTCAGTAGAAATAGTGTAACAAGAATTTTTTTCGTCTCCTAAAGAAAAAGATGAATTTGGAAAGTGAGCCAAAGGGATTCCGCGGAAAGATAGGCAGTTTTCGGCAAAATAACCGATCAGACTGTTTCAATATAAAACGTCATAAGATAGCAATCAGTTCACAAAGTGTAGTCATAGAGAATGGTTGTGTAGTAAGCAGCATATACAAGTAGGTTAGCGTGTGAAGAAGGTTTGGGCGACGACCTAAATTCTTACAGGGCGCGAATCGGGTGCTTCAATGCAGGGCAGTGTTGCAGATGTTCAAAGGTGAATATGCTATAGTGTCGGATAGAATCAACACATTTGTGGCCGCGGCTGTTTTATCAGTTCTACTGATTATTGGAAATGTGGAGTTAAACCCTGGTCCTGGAGATACAGAAGGAAGAGACTACAGTGATGAAGTGTTTCAAAGAGAATGGATAGACTATATGAAAGAAACGAGAGAAGATAGACTAAAGACAAGTGTTCTACTAAACAAAGTAGCAAGTGATATAGATACATTAGTAAACAGGTACACTGAAGTGGAAAAGAAGTTAAAGGAGGTTATCCAAGAGCAGGTGGTGTTAAAATCTATAGTTAAAAAATGGGAAGATGATAGTAGAATTAATAACATTGTAATTTATGGTGTTGAAGAGTGCAATCATGAAAAAGGAATTGATACTGGTTACGTGGTATTAGAATTATTAACTAAGTATTTCAGTCTAAACTTGGACATAAGTGCGATAAATAACGCGTATAGAGTAGGTAAGGGAAATAAAAGACCAATTATAGTGAAATTGAACAGTTACTTTATCAAAGAACACATCATTGCCAATACGCATCAACTCAAAGGTACAAATATATTCATACAAAATGACTTTGCAAAAGAAATTAGAGAGAAACGAAAGAAGTTAATTCCAATATTAAAAGAAGCTCGAGGGAAAGGATTTAGGGCAACTTTAGTAAAAGATAAAATGAAGATAAACGGAAACATAGTTAACGTAGAGTCCTTAAATAATCAAAACATTGAGGATTTATTCAGTTGCGGTAACAAGAACAGAAATAAGGAAATAGATACTTGTGGAAATAGAGCATCGTCTACACCACACGTAAACAGAAGAAGTGCATCACGAAACAGGAAGTCTAGAAGCGCAGAGAGGACTGATAAGAAAAGTAACTCATCAAGTGGGCAGAAGGAATCAGAAATAACAAATAGAAGAATTGATGAGCTTACGGGAGTGAATGATATTAGAGCATACCTAAGTAAACTAGACAGCACTGTTTTCACAGTTCCCTTTAGAAGAAAGAAGAGTTAAGAAGAGAAAACCTAGTATGGAAGAAGATGCTGGAACCAGTGAAGATGCTGTTTGGGGAACTGAGGCACAGACTGAGAGAACGACCAGTGAGGGTAGGCTGAGGCGCGCAAGTGAAAACTCAACAAGGAGAAGCGATTGTGGATCAATCGGCAAAGTCAGCGAAAGTGAAGATCAATTTATAAGAATGCCACATGCCGTTGGTAGTCCGGGGTGCGCGAGAGGAAGTGCTACAATATGGAGGAACTGTGCGTTACCGACCGATGGAGTAGGAGAAGGTGACGAACAGTTATTAAGAGGTAAATTGACAAATAGAAACTCTATCAGAAATAAAGTAGATTCTATCAAAACTATAGATACTGAACGAAACTACCTACTAAGAGATAGGCATCAGCAAAGACTAAATTTTCCTAAAATTAGAAACACTTATTATTAATTAAATTAGATAAGCAGACAGGTTTTGAATATAAGATAGAATTACGTCAAGATTTTAAAATAATAAAAATTGAAAATAGAGAATTAAGGCAGTTATTAATGTATTCAGATAGCTATATTATTTAGTAAAGGTTCAGAAGATAATTTTGACTTTATGCTTTACTAATATGTCTTAATTTCAGTAATAATGCATTTATAATAAATTTAGTAGGCATTATAATAGTAATGAATTGATAATGAGTACATGCGACACAATAATGAAACTAAATTGAGGTTGATTATGTAAGCAACTTGTCAAGTTTGTTTTTAAGCAGGTATGCGGTAGTCTTCATTGAAGTTACGCAAACGTTTCTGCTGACAAGGAAATATTGTAAGAAATAAAGACAACCTACATATAGAATGTATTGAGTCAGCTAATTCAGGTTCATGACTTACAATATGTCGACATCTGATCACCTAATTGGAAAAATAAGTTATTATTAAAGTAAGATCTAAATAATTACAATTAAATTGTGAAAAGGAGCAGATAAAATAAGGTTTAATGTCTTAATGGTTATCACGATTGGTTTAAACATGCACTAAAACCAGACGTAAGTGCAAGTTTGAACCAATAAATTATTGAGATTTGCAATAAAATAATGAGTCTAGGAAATTGTATATTTAGTATGTAGAACTACATTTGTTTATAGATCTTTTGTTATATTATTAAGTTTTGTACTTGTGAACTATATCAATAAATCAATATGTCAATATGTCATAAGATAGCAATACCGCGACTGCGTTGAAAATTACTACGAAGAGTTGTAACTCACATTTTCCCCAATTTACCGAAATGATGAAATATATGAAAATAAACGTTGCGGAGTGGTAATATTCGATGAGGTCAAATTCAGAGAAGAAATTCAATTTAATAATTATTACCTTAGAATGGACGTATTTGTTGATTTCGGAGATCTCACGTCTGATGTCCAAAAGAAACAATTAGCAAATCATTGAATAGTATTTATGCAAGATTGGATTCAACCAATTGCTATTTCCGCTAGCAGAAACGCTACTCCAGGTGATATTCTCGTTAAAATTCTTATTCAAGTTACACTACAATTAGAAGCAGTTTGGAGCGATAGTAGTCGGTTTCACTTGCGATGGCAGTCAAACAAATAAAATGGGCTGGAAATCTTTAGAAATCAATGGAAAAAAAAAATTCCAGCACAATGCTATATTCCTAACCCGTCTGACGAAAAAAGCAAGATATGGGCATTCTCAGATTTTGTACACATACTGAAAGGCATAAGAAATTATTTCCATGATAAAGTCGAACTCTCTTACAAGGAGAAAAACATCAATTTCAGTTTTTATAGGAGACTTTTTGAGGGAGATCTATCTGGATGTGCCAGTCTTAGTGTTTGTCCCAAGTTGACAACGGCTTATTTAGATCCTTCGTCCTTTCAGAGAATGATGCCAGACTTACGTTCCAACTCTTCAGTGACAGTGTCGCCAAAAGTCTCAAATTTTATCGTGAAGTAGGGTCATCGGGTTTCGAGGGCAGTGAGGACACTGAAGAATTTGCAAGACATTTAAACAGCATTGCCGGCGCATTAAATTTACACACTCCTGCTAAGACTCTTTATTAAGACTCTTCTAACCACAAATTCCTTATTGATTTTCTTCAATGTCTCAGAACTACAACCAACACATTTGCTTCCGGTATAACAATGGAGTCTTTAGTAGTAACCTTGCAGAGTACTTTAGAAATGAGAGAATGGCTCTGGAGCAAAGGATACAAATATGTCCTGACAGGGAAACTCACCCAAGACCCCTTGGAATGTCACTTCGGAGTTTTACGTTCACTCAGTTCAGATGACCATCTTTCGACGATAGATTTCTTCCATATGCATTTATTACAATGTATTTATGTCCCTGCAAAGCAGGTCCTTAACATTGCAGGAAACTGTGAACCGAAAAGTGATAAACTACTCACATCTTTTGTGAATCAAATGCGAACATTAGCGCGAAATGCGGAATTACGTAACAAGGCAGTTAAGAAGTCTGTAGAAACTTGTAGTATAAAAGAAAAAATTGTTCTTTGTGAAGAAATGCATGGTCAAAGCTGGGAAAGTGCTGTGCCCGAGTTGGTAAATACCACTCCTGCCGTGTTGATTGACAGATGTTTAGTGTATCATGTGGCAGGTTATGTCGTAAATCATTCCTCTAAGTTTACTGCGTGTACCCTCTGTGTCCATTACCTTCGACAGAAAAGTAATGTGTCTAAACATTGTGCAGCTCTCACCCAAATCAAGGACTACGGATCAGGTAGGAACGTCAGTTTTTGAACCCATCCCTCCCAAGCTGTGTACGACGCACTTCTTCAAACAGAAATGAAAATTAAAGAAAAGATTAACTCAGCAAGTGCAATGTGGGGTGATATCTTCTATGACTGTCTTGACACTATTGACGCTCTTACGATCCAGTCTTCGGGAGCAGGTTGTTGCAGAGAACACATCATGGATATTATTCCTAAATTGGTTTACCACTACTTAAAGTGCCGATTCTTCTTCAGGACACAGGAAATCCGAAGAGAATTACAAGCTGTAATTCCGCCAAGTCATCTCACAAACTTTCGAAGGTAGCAGGCAACTAATCATTCATATGGTGAGTAATTTAATTAATTTATAAGCATGTAAATTATCTTTCTACTCTGGTTTTATTTAATATTTTGTAGGGTTTTCTGTCCCTGAATTCGCAACTTGTTGAATACTTAACTTATCGCTTTCATAGCGTTTCAAATCCCATTGTATTTTCTGTTACGAACGTTCATAATAGTATTAACTGAGAGGAGGCTATTAATTATGTATAAGGGACTATGCAGGTATTCCTAAAGTTACGAATAGACGAGTTAAATGGTAGAAATTTGCTTTTAAAAAGGACTGCGTTTAGCGTAACTGAAGAGTAACTTACATGAGATAAGATGCTTGGGATCGGGCTGTGGGGTGAAGAATTTCCATGTGTACTTCTTTCGCATCGCCCCCGTTGGCAGGCTAACGGCGACGGTTCTGTAGGAGGGTGCCAGTTCAACAATGACTCTTTCGCGCGCCTCTTCTCGCCTGACTCTTTTCACCATTCGTCTCTTTACGGCCGATACACGGAGACTTCGTCCAGCAGGTGTGCTGTTTCTTGCACTGCTCTCTGAGCTCGACATCCGCCTGCCAACAGTTCGCACACTGGAGTATACGGCCACTCCACCGTAGATTATGCGACGTCCCATGTTTGATGTAAGTCTGAGCCGAAGTTTTAAGAATTTTACACCAGCTTTTGTTTATAGACGTCATTTTAGTAAACTTTTATCACAGTTTCCAAAATATTAATTACTTTTTACTGACGGATCCCGAGTAAATGATTGTGTTGGTTGTTCCTCCCGTACAAATGGAGAGATATTTAAATATAAACAGCGAGTATACTGGTGTCCTTATCGCTGAACTTTATGCTTCTGATTTTAATTAGAGAACCCCGGGACAGATTCCTAATCCGAGCCATTCAGTCCGTGCAGTCTTTTAATTCTGGTGATCGACTTTTGTTGAGAACTCAGGAGCTCTTCCTCATTGTTCTTAGCTCCGATAACCACTGAATATTTTAATCTCTCGGCAAATATACCATTCAACATTAAATAGTTACGTAAATAACTTAGTACCCAAGCTATAATATGTGAACTCGCTTTTAATATGTTGCTCGTTATCTCATCATACCCTAAGGAGAATTTTGACTTTAGATTTTTAATATTTGCAATTATTTCTTGTTTTTTTTTTTTTGCTGGAAATATTTGAATTTTTGGGAATTTTATCGGAAAATAATGTGTTAAAGATTCTATACTACAGTCGCGCTCAAACTTCCTGACGTTAGCAGATGTGTCTGCTTATTGGCGATAGCCGATAGCGGCAGTGCTGCGTTGCAACATACGGGCTACGCAGACCCGCTGCATAGTCCCCGCTTAGAAATCTCAAATCAAATAACAAGTGCGCTGGGAAAATTGGTATGTTGTTGGGCCCCTGCATGCACTTCTGATGAATGTTTAATGTTTTCTGAACATATAGAAACAAAAATCACGTTTATACCCCCAGTGGTTCCAATTTTATGGGTTAATACGGTAAAACCCCGACAAGACGGTGTTCAAGGGACCGCGTGTAAACCTCGTATTAATCGGGACCGCGTATTAGACGGGTATACTAATTTTGACTTATATACAGTATCTATTAGCATTTCTCTTTATTGAAATACATGATTCATGAAAGGTAATACAGCATTACTCCATTATGTAATTACTATACTGTACGTCAAAGACATTTACAATTTATATTGTACTCAGTTCTTTCGAAAAAAGTTATTTATAGTTAGTTGTCGCGTGCGTCTTTCCAAGTCCTCATGTTATCACCTTCACTTTCCTGCGCTTACATCCTTCCGACGTCGCAGCTGCTGAGATTGTCGCGATTTTTTATTATTGTCCTTAATGTGGATGATGGTATTTCTAATGAATCAGAGAGTTGTTTCTGATTAAGACTACTGTTTTCATCGTAATTTCGTAAGATTTACATTTTTTTCCGTCACAGTTGCCTCTGTCTCATTGCCTTTGTGCTGACTTCCAGCAATGAAGTAGTGGACGATGTTTATACAGCTGCGATGCGATAAGGAATGTTGATATGTAAGAATTTTGAGAACCATATACTTTCAGCTTCAAACAAAGGGTCTCTTCAGAATATAAACAGAGTTATCTGTTTGTGAGAGGAGAGAAGAGAGACTACTAAATTGAAAAGTCAGTTCGATTTCTGATGGTGTTGTGTGCAGTTGGTTCTGTTTAAAGTACGGTATATGAAAGTGTAATGTAATATCTTTTTCGTGTGTTGGCAATTTGGCATTCTCAAAACAATTAATATGTCTTTTTAGTGAGCCCAGTAAAAGTGGGAATGGTGGATCGAGTGGATATGGCAGTAAAATTCGGAAAATGGCGTTTAGTCTTTATAATTTCTTTAGGAAATACTCTTCTCAAGAAAGGCGTAAAAATCTTAACTTTTAAAAATGTCAAGCACTGACTGCCGAGGGGTGTTTTTTAAGTGTCTCTATAGTGTCCTGTGTATGCATAGAAGTTAAAAGAGCGCAAACACAGGGTGCCGATAAATTGTTCCATTCTCCTAGAAAGCATAATATAAATGTTCCTTAAAGAGTTACAAATCTAGACGACTTCCAAAAAGACGTTGTACCACGTACAATTTTTTACTTTTACGATAACGGAAAATTTCCGACAGCTGACAAACTAACCGTACTGCTTAGAAAAAAAATTAATTCCTCAGGTTCAGTTTCTTCCACTAAAAGATTATTGAATCGGTTGGGATTCCTCTACAGCAAAATCATTGATGGGCGAAAATATCTAATGGAACGGAATGATATTGTTGCCGCAAGACTGACGTTTCTGCGCAAAATGCACATGATCAGATCATCAGGTGACACTCGACCCACATTTTACCTTGATGAAACGTGGGTCAACAAAAATCATTCTCTGAAATATGTTTGGCAATACTCAAATAGAAATGGAGACCTTAAAGTGCCTTTAGGAAAGGGAGGTAGACTTATTGTTTGCCATGTAAAATCAGCTGAAACAGGTTTCGTTCCAGGTTGTAAATGGGTATTCAGATCAAAGAAAACCAGTGATTATCAAGAAGAAATGACAGCACAATCATTTAGCGATTGGTTCTTAAACAGATTTGTAAATCATTAGAGGAAGGGAGTATAATTATAATGGAAAATGCCCAATACCATTCCGTTAGCATTAATAGGACACCAAATACCTCCTCTAAAAAGGATTAAATCAATGAATGGCTGAAAAATAAAGGTGTTAGCTTTTCTCCATCAGAAACTAAGTCAGAACTTTAGGAAAAGTGTTGCCGTTCAAAAGCAGTGAAAAAATGTATGAACTTGATCAGCTGGCCAATGAAATGGGGCATGAAGTGATAAGACTCCCACCTTATCATTGCCAGTATAATGCAATAGAACTAATTTGGATCCGGGTGAAAAGGGAGGTCGCTAGAAACAACAAAACTTTAAAATGTCGGATGTGGAAGAACTTGTAAATAAGAATCTCGATAATGTGACAATTCAGGACTGGGTAAAATGCGTGAAACACGCGGTGAAATTACAAGAGGAAGATTTCGCTAAAGAGTTAGGTCGGGAAATCATTTTAGAACCAGTGGTCATTAATTTACAAGAAGACAGTGACACAGATGACAGTAAAACTGATGGTGAGGGGGCTGACGACGACATGTTGGCTCACCATTAGCTCTGCCACTGGAGTAGAAATTTGCAGCACAAAAGGTTCGTTTTATTAATTCATCATTTTCCTTAAACGAAACACAGGCATATAATAACCGCTATTTTTGTAAGGTTGTGCTCTGACAGCTCGGACATAATGCTATTTAGGGCCATGTCAATTCAATCAATTCATTTGTACAGAAAATTACTATTTAAAATTAATCCTATCATTCAATTTATTTGATCAAACTGCGCCTTTATGTTATTCGACAAATTTATTAACTCTAATAAAAGTAAAACTTACAAAACTGATATAAATTCAGCGAGTTACGTCTGACTCAACTAATTTTCTATATTTTGTGACTTTTAATTTCATTCGATGCAGTCTAAAGATATTATTATTATTATTATTATTATTATTATTATTATTATTATTATTATTATTATTATTATTATTATTAAGTCTTCTGCATCTCCCTATCAAACCAACCTCAGGTAAAGGGTCGCTCTCCACAGTTTTAAAAGTACTGCCGCTGTGAGACAGAGACGGAGAGAGTACCTGTGACAACATCGCGCTCGCATGTTACTGGGTTTCGCTAAACGTCAGGAGGTTTGAGCGCCACTGTAATACTAACATCTTGAGGGATGTTGAGGTTGTCAATTATTGTAAGAAAATATTTGTTAAATATATTTGCAATTTCACTTGGATCTCACGTTTTTGTATTATTAGATATAAGAATATAGTTTGTTTCTTTACATTTTGATCGTACACTTTCTTTTTTAATTATGCTTCAAGTTGTTTTGATTTTATTATCAGAGTTTTGTCTTGTTGTATTATAGTGTAATTCTTTAGCTTTTTGGATTACTTTGTGTAATATTTTTAAATGAGTTTTGTAGTGTTGTTTTAAGTTTGTATCATTACTATGTCTGCTCTGTATGTATAATGATCTCTTGGTTTTGCATGAGATTTTAATACCTTGTGTAATCCATCTATTGTTACATATTGTTTCATTTTTATACTTTAAAGGAAAACAGGATTAAAAAATATTTAGAAATGTTTTATGAAACTCGTAGAATTTACTGTTCATATAAATTTTGACTGTATACTCATTCCTATGTTTCATTTTTAAGATTTATTTGAAAATTATTTAATGATTCCCTGGTTATATTTCTGAATCTCACTTTAGTTTTTTTTATGATGTGTTAATATTTATATTTAGGAGTTGAGCATCATGATCCGAAAGACCATTAATTATTGGGGCTGTTTGAGGTATACCTATTCTTTCCTTTCCGATAAATATGTTGTATATCGCAGTAGCTGAATCCCCTTGTATTCTGGTCAGAAAGTTTACTGTGATAGTGAGGTTGTCTTCATACAAACTTGAAATCAATATTTCTCCTACAGCAATATATATGACGCATAATATAAGAATGTGGTCAATTCGATTTTTGAAAAAGGTGGACATATGTCTTTTTCATAATTACCGATTCAATTATATTATTAATAGTGAGGAAATTGAATTCTAAGTGATGCAATGAAAATGTAACATGAAGAGTGGATCAAAGAGAGGAGCACTCACCTGCAGCGAAGCAGCCCAGAATGATCAGGACCAGCTCTGAAACAGCCATTTTGAAGTCTGTGCAGACGGAGCTGTGAGATGAGATAGCCTTGTTCAGTACTCCTGTTTACCGCAACTGTGGGAGGAGCCACAGCGTGTGAGATATATTGGAATGCAAGGTGTGAGAATTAAGAATGTAAGTGACTGATAATTTTTTTATTGTGCAAAGCAAGAGTAGAGTTGATTTCTACTTTTCACGTGACTGCCGAGAAGAGAAAATCTCTTTAATTACTGTTCCCCGCGAGAAAATGAATCTTTCTGAGGCAACTCGTCCGTCTGCTAGCTGCGAGAAGTCAGTAAATTTCTCGATGCTTAAGATCCATAACTGTACCAACAGAAATTTATTCTTGTTCTATGCTAAGTGTTCCTTTACTGTGAATGCAGACACTCTGTATTGCAAGGTGTGGGACTGCTATGAAATTGCGATTTGAGTTCCTGTCGCATCAGTTCCGGGATGTGGTGGGGCGTGAAACCGCTCAGTATCCTGTGAGAACTGTCTGTATGTGATACAGACGGATTTGGTTGTCCACCTCGCCTGTTGAGCTTAAATAGAAAAGTAACATTATGGTGTCCAATTTCACCACAAAAATTTGGAAAGAAAATTCTTCAGTATTTCTCACCTAAGATGTGACGTAGTGTGCGACATGTTGCATTATCACAAAAGCATGAAAGGCTCAATTGCATAATTCTTTAGTAATATCATTCAGATTAAATAGCTTGGGAATATTGCTTATTTTATTGTAAGTAACTACATTTCTGCTATTTTCGCCAGAATGAATATTTCACATTTGTAATTGTCTGCTGAGAAGGTAACGTGTCCTGATAGCTATTCGAGTTTATCCATTTATGGAGTCGATTTTTACGCGATAAGACATACGTCAATAGAGTTAAATTACGTTAAAATTATTTATATTATCTCGAAAATACTCTAAAATCCATATATTTTATGTATTCAAGAGAGAGAAATAGTGACATTTGATTTATTTCGTAACTGGTACAAATTTTCATTTTTTGTTTGTAAATATATTATTGCTGCAACAGTAATATATTCTAGATTAGTTAAACAAAATTGTACATCCTAATATACATTCTATGGACCTATAATATCTGGAGTTTGGGTTTAAAAAATTTAAGGTGAAGAATTACGTTTTAACAATAATTGTTAGAGGTAGTTTTATAGAAATATGGAGGGATATTTATCAAGTGCAAAAATAAGAATTTATATTCCAGAAAAAGTTTACTAGTAGCTCAAAAGATATGTTTACTAAATATCGTGCACATACTATTAATTGTTGCGAAGATATATGAGTTCTTTTTGTGAAATTAAGAAAGAAAAAATATATGGAAAATTCTCATCAACGTTCCCTGTCGTTTAATCTCCTGTGCTTCAGGGCTTCAAAAATGACGTAACAGAGCCATATATATATATATATATATATATATATATACATACTAGGTTCAAAAAGTTCCCGGAATTTGCTAGCATCATAGAAACAACGTACCTTAAACACTATTCTACAGCATTTCCTTCAAAATAGTTGCCTTCCGCAACAACACACTTTTGCCAACGCGTGTAGAGTTCCTGGAAGCAGGCCTGGAAGCCATTTTGTGAAACCCGTCTTAGTGCTCTCGTCGCGTTTGCGATAACCTCTTCAGCATTGAATCTCCGTCCTTTTAGATGACTTTTCAGACGGGGAAACAGAAAGTAATCAGGTGGTGAGAGATCAGGAGAGTATGGTGGATGATCCAAAGCAGTTATGTTGTGCCTGGCAAGAAAATTCTTTACAATAATTGCGCGATGAGCAGGTGCATTGTCATGCATAAGGAACCAGTTGTTTTCTACCCACTTTTCTGGACGTTTCCTTCTCACTGCGTCCCAGAGGCGACGGAGGGTTTCTACGTACAATTCTTTCGTTACAGTACGACCTTCTGGAATGAACTCATGGTGCATGAGACCCTGAGAGTCGAAGAAAACTTCCAACATAACTTTGCTTTAAGTGTGCTTAAATGCGACAGGCTCATGTTAGTAGATTTACTGGCATGAAAAAGAACTCCTGCGGGACAAAATTCCGGCATCCGGCGATGCTGATATAACCTCAGCAGTTGCGAGCGTCGTTAAATAAAACATAACATTTAAAATAACTTTGCCTATGGAAGTGTCCTAGGAAATTTTTGCTTCCGAGGAGATGTTTTCGATTTCCACTCAGATGACTGTCGTTTAGGGATTGGGTCGTACAAGTAGCACCAGTTTCAATTTGTTTAAGAAATCACCATCTTCATCAGCCATACTGATCATGTCCCCAGCAAAACACAGAACTTGATGTTTGTACTTTGCTCTGTGGACATAATTACAAAAATGCGACGAACAAACGAAACACTATGATAAACAATTGCCTACAACTCAAAACCAACAATTGCCATTATCAACAAACTTTAAGGAAATGTCATCATGAATTTTACCAACAAAACAAAAATGTATAATATCCCTT
>JAJSOF020000042.1:14687592-14733643 GCA_025594305.2 Periplaneta americana
AGAAATGAAAATTAAAGAAAAAGTGCGCTCAAGCAAGTGCAATGTGGGGTGATATCTTCTATGACTGTCATGACCCCCTATGTGCTTTGCAATTAAGTCTTCAGAGACAGCAGGTTATTTACTGAAAGACACATCATGGATATTATTCTGATTAGTTTACACACTACGTAGTGCCGATTCTTCTTCAGAACACAGGAAATCCGAAGAGAATTACAAGCTGCAATTCCGCCAAGTTCTCACAAACTCTCGAAGGTAGCAGGCAACTAATCATTCATATGGTGAGTAATTTAATTAATTTATAAGCATGTAAATTATCTTTCAACTCTGGTTTTATTTAATATTTTGTAGAGTTTTCTGTCCCTGAATTCGCAACTTGTTAAATACTTAACTTATCGCTTTCATAGCGTTTCAGATCCCATTGTATTTTCTGTTACGAACGTTCATAATAGGATTAACTGAGAGGAGGCTATTAATTATGTATAAGGGACTATGCAGGTATTCCTAAAGTTACGAATAGACGAGTTAAATGGTAGAAATTTGCTTTTAAAAAGGACTGCGTTTAGCGTAACTGAAGGGTAACTTACATGAGATAAGATGCTTGGGATCGGGCTGTGGGGTGAAGAATTTCCATGTGTACTTCTTTCGCATCGCCCCCCCCCCCGTTGGCAGGCTAACGGCGACGGTTCTGTAGGAGGGCGCCTGTTCAACAATTGCTCTTTCGCGCGCCTCTTCTCGCCTGACTCCTTTCACCATTCGTCTCTTTACGGCCGATACACGGAGACTTCGTCCATCAGGTGTGCTGTTTCTTGCACTGCTCTCTGAGCTCGACATCCGCCTGCCAACAGTTCGCACACTGGAGTATACGGCCACTCCACCGTGGATTATGCGACGTCCCATGTTTGATGTAAGTCTGAGCCGAAGTTTTACACCAGCTTTTGTTTATAGACGTCATTTTAGTAAACTTTTATCGCAGTTTCCAAAATATTAATTACTTTTTACTGACGGATCCCGAGTAAATGATTGTGTTGGTTGTTCCTCCCGTACAAATGGAGAGATATTTAAATATAAACAGCCAGTATACTGGTGTCCTTATCGCTGAACTTTATGCTTCTGATTTTAATTAGAGAACCCCGGGGCAGATTCCTAATCCGAGCCATTCAGTCCGTGCAGTCTTTTAATTCTGGTGATCGACTTTCGTTGAGAACCCAGGAGCTCTTCCTCATAGTTCTTAGCTCCGATAACCACTGAATATTTTAATCTCTCGGCAAATATACCATTCAACATTAAATAGTTACGTAAATAAATTAGTGGCCCAGCTATAATATGTGAACTCGCTTTTAATATGTTGCTTGTTATCTCATCATACCCTGAGGAGATTTTGTACTTTAGATTTTTAATATTTGCAATTATTTCTTGTTTTTTTTTTTTTTTTTTTTTGCTGGAAATATTTGAATTTTTGGGATTTTGTCGGAAAATAATGTGTTAAAGAATCTAAACTACAGTCGCGCTCAAACCTCCTGACGTTTGCAGGTGTGTCTGCTGATCGGCGATAGCCAATAGCGGCAGTGCTGCGTTGCAACATACGGGCTACGCAGACCCGCTGCATAGTCGCCGCTTAGAAATCTCAAATCAAATAACAAGTGCGCTGGGAAAATTGGTATGTTGTTGGGCCCCTGCATGCATATCTGATGAATGTTTAATGTTTTCTGAACACATGGAAACAAAAATCACATTTCTACCCCCAGTGGTTCCAATTTTATGGGTTAATACGGTAAAACCCCGAGAAGACGCTGTTCACGGGACCGCGTGTAAACCTCGTATTAATCGGGACCGCGTATTAGACGGGTACACTAATTTTGACTTATATACAGTATCTATTAGAATTTCTCTTTATGGAAATACATGATTCATGAAAGGTAATACAGCATTACTCCAGTATGTAATTACTATACTGTACGTCAAAGACAATTACAATATATATTGTACTCAATTCTTTCGAAAAAAAGTAATTTATAGTTTTCGCGTGCGTGTTTCCAAGTCCTAATGTTATCACCTTCACTTTCCTGCGCTTACATCCTTCCGACGTCGCAGCTGCAGAGAGTAAGTAAGTCGCGATTTTTTATTATTGTCCTTAATGTGGATGATGGGATTTCTAAAGAATCAGAGAGTTGTTTCTGATTAAGAGTACTGTTTTCATCGTAATTTCGTAAGATTTACATTTTCTCCGTCACAGTTGCCTCTGTCTCATTGCTTTTGTGCTGACTTCCAGCAATGAAGTTGTGGATGATGTTTATACAGCTGCGATGCGATAAGGAATGTTTATATGTAAGAATTTTGAGAACCATAAACTTACAGCTTCAAACAAAGGGTCTCTTCAGAATATAAACAGAGTTATCTGTTTGTGAGAGGAGAGAAGAGAGACTACTAAATTGAAAAGTCAGTTCGATTTCTGATGGTGTTGTGTGCAGTAGGTTCTGTTTAAAGTACGGTATATGAAAGTGTAATGTAATATCTTTTTCGTGTGTTGGCAATTTGGCATTCTCAAAACAATTAATATGTCTCTTAGTGAGCCCAGTACAAGTGGGAATGGTGGATTGAGTGGATATGGCAGTAAAATTCGGAAAATGGTGTTTAGTGTTTATAATTTCTTTAGGAAATACTCTTCTGAAGAAATGCGTAAAAATCTTAACTTTTCAAAAAGTCAAGCACTGGCTGCCGAGGCGTGTTCTTTAAGTGTTTCTATAGTGTCCTGTGTATGCAGAGAAGTTAAAAGAGCGCAAACACACGGTGCCGATAAATTGTTCCATTCTCCTAGAAAGCATTATATAAATGTTCCTAAAAGAGTTAAGAAATCTAGACGACTTCCAAAAAAAGACGTTGTACGACGTACAATTTTTTACTTTTACGATAACGGATAATTTCCGACAGCTGACAAACTAACCGTACTGCTTAGAAAAAAAAATAATTACTCAGGTTCAGTTTCTTCCACTAAAAGATTATTCAATCGGTTGGGATTCCGCTACAGCAAAACCATTGATGAGCGAAAATATCAAATGGAACGGAATGATATTGTTGCCGCAAGACTGACGTTTCTTGTCAAAATGCACATGATCAGATCATCAGGTGACACTCGACCCACAGTTTACATTGATGAAACGTGGGTCAACAAAAATCATTCTCTGAAATATGTTTGGCAATACTCAAATAGAAATGGAGACCTTAAAGTGCCTTTAGGAAAGGGAGGTAGACTTATTGTTTGCCATGTAGAATCAGCTGAAACAGGTTTCGTTCCAGGTAGTAAATGGGTATTCAGATCAAAGAAAACCAGTGATTATCACGAAGAAATGACGGCACAATCATTTCGCCATTGGTTTTTAAACAGATTTCTAAATCATCTAGACGAAGGGAGTATAATTATAATGGAAAATGCTCCATACCATTCCGTTAGCATTAATAGGACACCAAATACCTCCTCTAAAAAATATTAAATGAGTGAATGGCTGAAAAATAAAGGTGTTAGTTTTTCTCCATCACAAACTAAGTCAGAACTTTTGGAAAAAGTGATGCCGTTCAGAAGCAGTGAAAAAATGTATGAACTTGACCAGCTGGCCAATGAAATGGGACATGAAGTGATAAGACTCCCACCTTATCATTGCCAGTATAATGCAATAGAACTAATTTGGATCCGGGTGAAAAGGGAGGTCGCTAGAAACAACAAAACTTTAAAATGTCGGATGTGGAAGAACTTGTAAATAAGAATCTCGATAATGTGACAATTGAGGACTGGGTAAAATGCGTGATACACGCGGTGAAATTACAAGAGGAAGATTTCGCTAAAGAGTTAGGTCGGAGAAACATTTTAGAACCAGTGGTCATTAATTTACAAGAAGACAGTGACACAGATGACAGTAAAACTGATGGTGAGGGGGCTGACGACGACATGTTGGCTCACCAATAGCTCTGCGAATGGAGTAGAAATTTGCAGCACAAAAGTTACGTTTCATTAATTCATCATTTTCCTTAAACGAAATACAGGCACATAATAACCGCTATTTTTGTAAGAATGTGCTCTGACAGCTCGGACATAATGCTATTTAGGGCCATGTGAATTCAATCAATTCATTTGTACAGAAAATTACTATTTAAAATTAATCCTATCATTCAATTTATTTGATCAAACTGCGCCTTTATGTTATACGACAAATTTATTAACCTAATAAAGTAAAACTTACAAAACTGATATAAATTCAGCGAGTTACGTCTGACTCAACTAATTTTCTATATTTTGTGACTTTTAATTTAATTCGATGCAGTCTAAAGATATTATTATTATTATTATTATTATTATTATTATTATTATTATTATTATTATTATTATTATTTTAAGTTTTCTGCATCTCCTATCAAACCAACCTCAGGTAAAGGTCGCTCTCCACAGTTTTAAAAGTACTGCCGCTGTGAGACAGAGACGGAGAGGTAGCTGTGACAACATCGCGCTCGCATGTTACTCGGTTTCGCTAAACGTCAGGAGGTTTGAGCGCCACTGTAATGGTAACATTATCGTGGGGGATGTTGAGGTTGTCAATTATTGTAAGAAAATATTTGTTAAATATATTTGCAATTTCACTTGGATCTCACGTTTTTGTATTATTAGATATATGGATATAGTATGTTACTTTACTTTTTGATCATACACTTTCTTTTTTAATTATGCTGCAAGTTGTTTTGATTTTATTATCAGAGTTTTGTATTGTTGTATTATAATTCACTTTAGCAATTCTTTTAGGTTTTGGATTACTTTGTGCAATATTTTAAAATAATTTTTCATCTAGTTACATTGTTTTAAGTTTGGTATCATTACTATGTCTGCTCTGTATGTATAATGATCTCTTGGTTTTGCATGAGATTTTAATATCTTGTGTAATCCATCTATTGTTGCATATTGTTTCATTTTTATACTTTATTTGAAAACTGGATTAAAAAAAATATTTAGAAACGTTTTATGAAACTCGTTGAACTTACTGTTTTTTTGTTTTTTTTTTTGACGATGTGTTAATATTTATATTTAGGAGTTGAGCATCATGATCCGAAAGACCATTAATTATTGGGGTTGTTTCAGGTATACCTATTCTTTCCTTTCCGATAAATATGTTGAATATCGCAGTAGCTGAATCCCTTGTATTCTGGTCAGAATGTTTACTGTGATAGTGAGGTGTCTTCATACAAACTTGAAATCAATATTTCTCCTACAGCAATATATAGACGCATAATATAAGAATATGGTTAATTCGATTTTTGAAAAAGGTAGACATATGTCTTTTTCATAATTACCGATTCAATTATGTTATTAATAGTGGGGAAATTGAATTCTAAGTGATGCAATGAAAATGTAACATGAAGAGTGGATCAAAGAGGAGCACTCACCTGCAGCGAAGCAGCCCAGAATGATCAGGACCAGCTCTGAAACAGCCATTTTGAAGTCTGTGCAGACGGAGCTGTGAGATGAGAAAGCCTTGTTCAGTATTCCTGTTTACCGCAACTGTGGGAGGAGCCACAGCGTGTGAGAATATATTGGAATGCAAGGTGTGAAAATTAAGAATGTAAGTGACTGATAATTTTTTTAATGTGCAAAGCAAGAGTAGAGTTGATTTCTACTTTTCACGTGACTGCCGAGAAGAGAAATCTCTTTAATTACTGTTCCCCGAGAAAATGAATCTTTCTGCGGCAACTTGTCCGTCTGCTAGCTGCGAGAAGTCAGTAAATTTCTCGATGCTTAAGATCCATAACTGTACCAACAGAAATTTATTCTTGTTCTATGCTAAGTGTTCCTTTACTGTGAATGCAGACACTCTGTATTGCAAGGTGTGGGACTGCTATGAAATTGCGATTTGAGTTCCTGTCGCATCAGTTCCGGGATGTGGTGGGGCGTGAAACCGCGCAGTATCCTGTGAGAACTGTCTGTATGTGATACAGACGGATTTGTTGTCCACCTCGCCTGTTGAGCTTAAATAGAAAGTAACATTATGGTGTCCAATTTCACCACAAAAATTTGGAAAGAAAATTCTTCAGTATTTCGCACCTAAGATGTGACGTAGTGTGCGACATGTTGCATTATCACAAAAGCATGAAAGGCTCAATTGCATAATTCTTTAGTAATATCATTCAGATTAAATAGCTTGGGAATATTGCTTATTTTATTGTAGTAACTACATTTCTGCTATTTTCGCCAGAATGAATATTTCACATTTGTAATTGTCTGCTGAGAAGGTAACGTGTCCTGATAGCTATTCGAGTTTATCCATTTATGGAGTCGATTTTTACGCGATAAGACATACGTCAATAGAGTTAAATTACGTTAAAATTATTTATATTATCTCGAAAATACTCTAAAATCCATATATTTTATGTATTCAAGAGAGAAATAGTGAAATTTGATTTATTTCGTAACTGGTACAAATTTTCATTTTTGTTTGTAAATATATTATTGCTGCAACAGTAATATATTCTAGATTAGTTAAACAAAATTGGACATCCTAATATACATGCTATAGGCCTATAATATCTGGAGTTTGGGTTTACAAAATTTAAGGTGAAGAATTACGTTTTAACAACAATTGTTAGAGGTAGTTTTATAGAAATATGGAGGATATTTATCAAGTGCAAAAATAAGAATTTATATTCCAGAAAAGTTTACTAGTAGCTCAAAGAATATGTTTACTAAATATCGTGCACATACTATTAATTGTTGCGAAGATATATGAGTTCTTTTTGTGAAATTAAGAAAGAAAAAATATATGGAAAATTCTCATCAACGTTCCTGTCGTTTAATCTCCTGTGCTTCAGGGCTTCAAAATGACGTAACAGAGCCATATATATATATATATATATATATATATATATATATATCAATGTCATTTTCATATTCCATATTGATTTTATGAGGAAAAAGAAAGTTAATTGTAGGACATCACAATCAAAGTTTAATAACGTTTAAAATTCAGCGCATATTGTCTTCAAAATGACGTTTCAACATCTGAAATAGGTCGGTGTAAGTTTCTGCTAAGTCGGTGATCCGGAGATAAAATTGTGGCTCTTAGCAAGCTTTTTTTTTTCGTACATTTACCGACTTATAACCATTCAGCCTTTTTCATTCTGACTTCTTTCATCGCTATATTTGTCTTCACCACCACCATTGAATGTAGAACGCAACACATCATCACAGTCATTTCATCTTTCCATCCCCGCTGTTAGTTTTTGCCGGCCGCCTACATGACGGGATTTGTTACGAATGCCTGGTTGAGGCTTTATTCTTCTTCCTCTTCTAGTTAATTATCGCATTGGCCGGTTAAGTTTCGTAGACTTATAACTTCCGTCTCATTAGCGGGATCTTTCCTGTCTCAGTAGTCCTGTCCCCGGTTCAAAGCGACTTGCATCTTGTGGCTCTTCCGCGCTCCTCTTCGCCCTCATAAGAAACAGCGGAAACAAGAACTACAAAAAGGTGCAGCCAACTCTTGAAACAAAACAAGTTCACCTAAGATTTCAGATGTCAAAGAGCTGCTCCAGGCCGATCAAATCGATTTCTATAAAGAAGCTTTGGGAGTACAGCCTGCAGAATAAATGATGGTGGAATGCAAGACATCATTGAATTTCTAAATAAAGATTTTGTGTAACTTTGTACTAATTATCTGGAACCGTTTGATTATTATTCATGTTTCTTTCAGTATGTTTGTAATATGTTTCTTGGTGTTTTAAATAAACCACTGTACTGTGTCTGAGGTGTATTGTGGTGAGAGGTTGGCAGGATATTAAAATTACCTGAAACATACCTTATTGTAGTGGGTTGGAGAAGAATTGAGTCAGAGCAGACGAAAATAAAATTACCAAGAATAAAGAATAGTGTTGGCGTTTGGGATTCGTCCACAAGTGCGTCACGACGAAGTTTTACTCACCTGGATGAGGATTGACCACTGTGATCGGACGCATGGCCATCTCCTACGGGGCGAGCCTCAGCCGGAGTGTGATATGCGCCACGTTCCACTTACAGTGTAGAAAAATATCCGTGTCCATCGGGAGTGCGAATTGGTCTACTATATGTTACACTCTTTGAAATGATTTTCATTGTACAAATGCAGTTCTGAGTTTTTTTTTATCGAATAATAGGATTTGATGGGTATCTTTATTAGTTTTTATTAATCCGTTTTACTTATCCTCAGGACCCTTTACATGCGGAGATTACATGCGTTGTTTTAAATATTTTTAACACTTGACATTTGGACCTTTTACTTCCGAGCATTTTAGAAATGCGCCTGATAATTTATTTCTGGTAGTATATGTTTATTATTTTATTATTTTCTTTTTAAATACCATCTGAAGTCTGTGATTTGCACACTTATTTTTGTTGTTGAAAATATTTGTTTCCTATTTTAACCGTGATAACGCTTTTTGTCTTTAAGCATTCAGATTATTGTATTGTGTCTGTTTTGTGAAGAATTTTAGATAAGGGCGCAAATAGCCAGCAGTAGCTGACGCGCCCTTTTAAACCCACTAAGTCCATAGATTGTGATAGGTGATCGATAAATTTTGACCGGTGTATAAATAAATATATATATGTATATATTATATCACTATATATAAACATTACATTTTTAAAATCAATATTATTATTCTTCCATGCATAACCTACATGACAATTAAAATAATAATAATAATAGTAATAATAATAATAATAATAATAATAATAATAATAATAATAATAATAATAATAATAATAAAATAATAATAGAGTCCCATGAAGACTTTGGGTAAAATCTCCAGAAAACAAGTATCAATTTTTCAAATTTAGTGAAATGAAATCGACGAAGTATTTAGTTAAGTAGTGATGCAAGTTTGAAATCCAATCATTTTTCATTAAAGATGACATCACACAATTACAACACTGTCTCATTCTTTCACTTGTGAGAGCCATTTGCAACCTCTGTTCTTTCTAGCACCTTGGCCAAGTCTAATGCTGTCCTTCCAAGTTTATCAACAGAGGCTGGTTTCGCGCCATTGTTAATAAGAAATTGAACAACAGGCAAATGATCCATGACCGCCGCCAAGTGAAGTGCTGTGACTCCTCTGTTGTTTGCCAAGTCTACACTAGCGCCTGCTTTAACAAGACAATCAGTGACTTGCAAATACCCATTTCTAGCCGCCCAGTGGAGTGGTGTCATACCTTGATTGTCTTCTATGTTTGTGCTGGAGCCTATATTGGTAAGAAGCTGAGCAATTTCCAAGTGAGCATTTCTAGCCGCCCAGTGGAGTGGTGTCATACCTTGATTGTCTTCTATGTTTGTGCTGGAGCCTATATTGGTAAGAAGCTGAGCAATTTCCAAGTAACCATTTCTAGCCGCCCAGTGGAGTGGTGTCATACCTTGATTGTCTTCCATGTTTGTGCTGGAGCCTATATTGGTAAGAAGCTGAGCAATTTCCAAGTAACCATTTCTAGCCGCCCAGTGGAGTGGTGTCATACCTTGATTGTCTTCTATGTTTGTGCTGCAGCCTATATTGGTAAGAAGCTGAGCAATTTCCAAGTATCCAATTCTAGCCGCCCAGTGGAGTGGTGTCATACCTTCATTGTCTTCTATGTTTGTGCTAGCGTCTTCATTGATAAGGACCTGAACAACTTTCAAGCGACCTTTACAACTCGCTCTGTGGAGTGGTGTCATACCTTGATTGTCAACTACATCTGTGCTAGCTCCTTCATTGATAAGAAGCTGAGCAACTTCAAAGTGACCATTACTAGCCGCTCTGTGGAGTGGTGTCATACTTTGATTGTCAACTACATCTGTGCTAGCTCCTTCGTTGATAAGAAGCTGAGCAACTTCAAAGTGACCATTACTAGCCGCTCTGTGGAGTGGTGTCATACCTTGATTGTCAAATACATCTGTGCTAGCTCCTTCATTGATAAGAAGCTGAGCAACTTCAAAGTGACCATTACTAGCCGCCCTGTGGAGTGGTGTCATACCTTGATTGTCAACTACAGCTGTGCTGGCTCCTTCTTTGATAAGAAGCTGAGCAACTTCAAAGTGACCATTACCAGCCGCTCTGTGGAGTGGTGTCGTACCCTCATTGTCAACTACATCTGAGCTAGCTCCTTCATTGATAAGAAGCTGAGCAACATTAAAGTGACCATTACTAGCTGCCCATTGGAGTGGTGTCATACCTAGATTGTCAACTACATCTGTGCTATCTCCTTCATTGATAAGAAGCTGAGCAACTTCAAAGTGACCATTACTAGCCGCCCAGTGGAGCGGTGTCACACGATAGTGTACAGAAACATGTATCCTAGCGCCTGCTTTGATAAGAAGCTGCACCACTTCCAGGTGATTTTCAAAGTCGCCCAGTGGAGTGGTGTCATATGTTGAATATCAAATAAATCTGTGTTAGCGCCTGCTTTGACAAGAAGCTGAGCAACTTCCCAATAACCCCACCATGCCGCCAAATGGAGCGGTGTACCACCTTGAATATCCACAACGTCTGTGCTAGCGCCTGCTTTGATAAGAAGCTGAGCAATTTCTAAGTCACTGTTACTGGCCGCTGTGTGGAGTGGTGTCATACCTTCATCGTCAAATGTATCTGTATTAGCGCCTGCATTGGTAAGAAACTCTGTAACTTGGACGTCACCTCGAGATACCGCCCAATGCAGCGGTGTTTTCCCATTTACATCCATAGCGTTTATGTTAGCGCCCGCAGTGATAAGACGCTTAATAAGTGGGAAGAAATCTTCAGACGTTGCTATGTGCAACAGTGAAAGTCCCAGATTGTTCTTTGAAGATGGGCTCGCTCCCCACTCTAGAAAAATATTCAACATGGAAAGTGATCCTGAATGTATCGCATATGCAATAGGAGTTTCATTGTATGCGTTCTTCTGTAAAGGATTTAAACCAAGGGATGCAAGGAATTTCACCAAAGATACGGAACCCGATCGAGCAGCGAAAAACATGAGGCTGTATCCATTAGTGTCGACGAGCAGCGGGTCCTCTCCTGCCTCTATGAAATATTGAACAAGAGAAAGAGATCCTGATAGTGCAGCGTAGGTGAGAGGCGTGTGACCATTCGTGTCCGTGCTATTTCGCTCCGCGCCCCACGATAAGAAAGCCTGGACCAGCGGCAGTGATCCTGACAGAGCCGCAAACAGAAAAGTTGGTGTCGCATAATGACTGCTTAAGTTTATTTCGCGTGCAAGAAAAATTTCCACGAGAGGGATTGATCCTGACCAAGCAGCGCAATGAACAAATGTTATTGTTTGTCTGTATGGAAATCCACTTCCGAATACATTGAGCTCAATCTCGGCGGAAAGATTTCGAAATACGTTGAGCAATAATTGTGTCACTTGGATGTGACCTCTGCGCGAAGCCTCACAAAGTATGTTGTTGTCTTCCACTGGAGTTCCCAACATCAACAACGTTGACACCTCTAATATGTCTCCATTCCGGGCTGCTTCTATCAAAATTTCTTGTCTCTGAGTAGGATCTAACATCAAGAGTTTCTGTGAAAAAAAAAGAAAAGTCAACACCAAATTTATTATAAGCGTATCATTCACACGAACAACATTGTAACCAACACATTTGTTGAAAATGAGATATGGAACAACATTGTATATGCAGTTCTGGATGCAATGCGAAATGAGATATGGAACAACATTGTGTATGCAGTTCTGGATGCAATGCGAAATGAGATATGGAACAACATTGTGTATGCAGTTCTGCTTGCAATGCGAAATGAGACATGGAACAACATTGTGTATGCAGTTCTGGATGCAATGCGAAATGAGATATGGAACAACATTGTGTATGCAGTTCTGCTTGCAATGCGAAATGAGACATGGAACAACATTGTGTATGCAGTTCTGGATGCAATGCGAAATGAGATATGGAAGAACATTGTGTATGCAGTTCTGCTTGCAATGCGAAATGAGACATGGAACAACATTGTGTATGCAGTTCTGGATGCAATGCGAAATGAGACATGGATTAACATTGTGTATGCAGTTCCGCATGCAATGTGAAATTTTGTTTTTGTCTAAATCAACAATTCACACTATAGCAAATATTTGAAATTGGAGGCCCAAATGCAAAAACTGCCTAAGTCCACTTTCATAGTTTTTTTTTTTTTTTTTTTTTTTTTGCAAGGAGCTTTGAATATTTGCAGAGTTAACACTTTCCTTTCAAGTAAATTAAGTTTGGTTCCATGAAATACTAGCCAACAAATGGCTTGGCTTTAGAAATGCTTTTTTCGAAATAATCTAATTTACACCCATGTATTAAGGCTTAAAGAAATGGACTTACGCATTTTTATCCACTAATAAGGAGAACTGATTTTTTTAGGCCTTTAACATAATGTTTTATTGTGTTATTTCACTTTCTCTTAGTTTCTTTTTGTAAATTACATATAATCTCTGCAGCATAATTTTATACTAACAGTTAAATTTTTTAAATTTGTAATGTTCAACATTATTTTTTTCTCAAATGTATTTTTATTACGCCATAACTCGTATATTGGCGTAAATTACGTATTGTAAGATGCATCCACATGCTTTTTTTCTAACTGCAGATATTTGTCACATTTAAAGATTTGATGTTTCTTTATCATTTTATCTTGTTATACATAAAATTAGTTTCAATGCTGTAAACTTTTAACATACACTAGATTAAATATACCCACATTTTTGATGTACTCTCACCATAATGATCTTTCCCTTTTACATATTACGCTACATATTTTAATATCCTCAACTCAAATACACTACATGCAATAGATCTACACCCTCTTTTTTCATTTCACATCATGTTGAATTTTCTCGGCTGTTCTTCCTGTGTTTTCCATTACGATTTTGTACAAATTGTTTGTTCATATTCTGGCACATTACAGGAGGTGCAATATGTCATCTACTTTTGTTCGATTCATTTGAATGTATTGCCCATTGAACTAAGAGGCAGGTGTCGTGTTTCCCTTTCGGTGGCTTCCTACTTTGTACAAGGGCCGAGTCATGCTTTCTCCTGCTTCGGGTCCATTCCTTTGGAAAAGTGCGCATATTCCTGCAACAAGTTTTCTAATCCGTCTCGAAAAAGTTTTTATAATCAAGTGTCTTTATAACTCGTTCGTCAGCGGCGATTCCATCTGCCCAGAGACTGTGAACTCAACTTCAAATGGATTTTCTTTTCTGCATTTTCTTCACGATATATATATATATATATATATATATATATATATATATATATATATATATATATATATATATATATATATATATATATATACAGTAGTCAGGACTGCACTTTGTCGCTTTTTCTTTTTCTACAACGCTCAATGAATGCAAAATCACGATCGTTGGGCCTCATTCAGTGTCCAAGAATTGGGTAAAAATGTAAAGGTAAAGGTATCCCCGTAACATGCCATGAAGGCACTTGGGGTGCATGGAGGTAGAGCCCCATGCATTCCATGACCTCGGCACTAGAATGAGGTGGTGTGGTCGGCACCACGCTCTGGCCGCCTTTTACCCCCGGGAAAGACCCGGTACTCAATTTTATAGGCGTCTGAGTGAACCTCGGGTCCGTTCTGAAGTTTAGGCAACGAGAAAAAATCCTGTCGCCACCTGGGATCGAACCCCGGACCTTCCAGTCCGTAGCCAGCTGCTCTGCCAACTGAGCTACCCGGCCGCTACCCAAGAATTGGGTAAGATACTAAAATATCTTCGAAGATTTCCTAATTAATGTGGTTATCAAGAGAGGCAGAATGATATCGATTTTTATTTTGTCCCGGTAGAGGTGGGTTCCTCCAAGTTGGTGACAGGGGGGTGCAATAGTGGCTCTCTTGCTCTTCTTTTCAGTAGTAGTAGGGTTTAAGAAGGGCGCGTCAGCTGCTATGGCTATTTGCGCCCTTATCTAAAATTCTTAATGTAACAAATACATAAATAATATAATAATCAGAGTGTTAAAAGAACTAAAAAGCGTTGTCACGATAAAACGAGGCACACAAATGCAGTATACATAAGGTGATTTCTACAGAATCATAAAAGTGAGCAATTCTACCGCACTAGGTGGTATTCAAGACGAACAAATAAAACAATAAAACTAAGGCCACCGAGGATAACTTGTCAATCATATTTTAAAACCATAAAATTTTATAAAATATTCGGATGTATAAAGTCCGAAATGTCAACAATGTAAAATCAAATATAAAACAACAAATGTAACCTCCGGATGTAAAGGGTCCGGAGGATGAGTAAAAACGGATCAATAAAAAACTAAATCACCTTATCCAAACCTGTATTTGATAAAAATCTCAGAACTGCATTTGCACAATTAAAATCATTTCCAAGAGCGTCACGTAATGTCGGCCGAATTCCATATTGCCTCCGTGCATGGTCATATTTCCTGCAACGCAATAAAAAGTGTTCCACCGTAAGTGGAACATGGCACATATCGCACTCCGGCTGAGGTTCGCCACGTAGGAGATGGCCGTGTGTCAGATGACAATGGCCAATCCTCAACCGGGTGAGTAAAACCTCCTCGTGTCGCGACGCTCTTGTAGACGAATCCCAAACTCTAACAGTATTCTTTATATTTCGTAATCTGTTTCCCTCTTGTGCAGACCATTCTCCTTCCCATTGCCACCAAATTTTAGATTTCAAGTAGTTTCGAATGTCCTGCCACCTCTCGCGCCAATATACCAGAGAGCCATCCTGTGCGCCAGCCCTGGCTGCAGCATCCGCGGCCTCATTTCCTGCAATCCCTACATGGCCAGGAATCCACACTACTCCAATCTCATAATCAGAGCAAAGGAGAGTATGGAGCAGCTGCTGAGTTCTTAAGACAAGCGGATCATCACAATTAAAAGACTGCAAGGACTGGATGGCACTTAAAGAGTCGGAACAGATAAGGAATCTGCCCCGAGGTTGCCTAATTAAAAACAATAAAACTCTGTAAAAAGCATAGAGTTCAGCAGTAAAAACACTAGTATATTGGCTTAGTCTGTATTTAAATATCTCTCCATTTGTAACGAAGGAACAACCAACACAATCATTTATCCGGGATCCGTCAGTAAAAATTAATGAATAATTTGGATAGCGGGATAAAAGTTCACTAAAACGAAGTCTATAAACAAAAGCTGGTGTAAAATTCTTAAAACAGCGGCTCAGACTTATATCAAACATGGGACGTCGCATAATCCACGGTGGAGTGGTGGTATACTCCAGTGTGCGGACTGATGGTAGATGTATATCCAGCTCAGAGAGCAGTTCACGAAACCGCACACCTGCTGGACGAGTTCTCCGTGGATTTTCACTGTATCGGCCGTAAAGAGACGAATGATGGAAAGAGTCGTAAGAGATGTGCTCAGGCTGCGAGCGGAGCTTAACAGCATAAGAGCACAACAAAATATGACGTCGCCGATACAGTGATGGTTCTCCTGCTTCACAATACAGGCTCGCTATCCGACTGGTTCGGAAGGCCCTGTAGCGAGTCGTATCCCATGGTGATGTACAGTATCTAAAAGACGTAATTTAGAGTTATTTGCTGAGCCATAAATAAAACACCCATAATCCAGCTTTGATCGAATAAGAGCTCGGTAAAGGCGTAAAAGCACCGTACGGTCTGCACCCCATCGGACCCATGACAAAAGGCGTAAGATGTTTAAGGATTTCTCGCAACGCCTTCTCAAATCACGTATATGCGCCTCCCACGTTAACTTATAATCAAAGATAAGGCCCAAGAATCTCGCAGTGTCTGCATATTGCAATTCCACTCCATTCAGACGCAATTCGGGATGTGGATGTAGTCCACGTTGGTTGTAAAAGTGGACACACTGCGTCTTCTGAGTGGAGAATTTAAAGCCATTGCGAACAGCCCATTCTGATAGTACGTTGATGACCAGCTGCAAATGTCGACCGATGGACGGAAGATATCGGGAGCTGTAATATAAACTGAAGTCATCAACGTACAACAGAGAAGATACTCGGTTACCCACACAGTGGGCAATTCCATTGATCGCAATGCAGAAAAGAAGAACGCTTAATACAGAACCCTGCGGAACGCCGTTTTCTTGGAGGTGTTCGTTAGAAAGTGTGGTGCCTACTCGAACTCGGAAATACCGCTCTGCCATGAACTTCGCAATAAACGTTGGTAGATTACCACGAAGTCCCCAGTCATGCAGAGTTTGCAGAATGCCATACCGCCATGTGGTATCGTAAGCCTTTTCTAGATCAAAGAAGACCGCCACAAGATGTTCCTTCTTGAGGAAAGCATCTCTAATGGCGGTCTCGCCGAACAAGATGGTCTACGGCGGATCTGTGCTTACGAAAACCACATTGGATGTTAGATAATCGGTTTTCCGATTCGAGTACCCACATCAGGCGTTTGCTTATCATTCTTTCCATAACCTTGCATACGCAGCTGGTGAGAGAAATTGGTCTGTAACTTCCAGACAAAGAAGGATCCTTTCCTGTTTCTGGACGGGGATTACAATGGCGGAACGCCAAGCAGATGGGAACACTCCCTCAGTCCAGATTCTGTTATACATTCCCAGAAGAAAGGATTTTCCAGCAGGCGGAAGATGGCGAAGCATTTGGTTATGGATGTTATCAGGACCAGGGAGGTGTCAGGGGATGTGCCTAGTGCCGCCACCAGCTCCTCGGATGTGAACGGTGTATTGTAGTACTCTGTATTATCTGATATAAAATTGAGGTTTCGTTTTTCCGCAGCATCTTTGATTTTCAGAAATTCCGGGTCATAATTATTTGAGCTGCTAATCTGTGCGAAAGAGGTAGCGAATATTTCTGCAATTTCTATTGGACTGGTGGTCGTTAATCCATTGCTTATTATTCCCGGAATTACAGAACTACGTTTCCCCATTATTCGGCGGACTTTGTCCCATACGATGTTAAATGGGACATTCCTTTTCATTGAATTGACGTAGTTTGTCCAGGACGTCTTCTTAGCATCGCATACAGTGCGACGAGCTTTTGCTCGAAGACGTTTAAACTGGACAAAATTTTCTTGGGTCGGATGGCGCTCAAATTGGCGTAAGGCACATCGGCGGTCTCGATTGCATCTCTGCAGGCATCCGACCACCAGGGGACAGAGAAGCGTTTTGGCCTGCAGGACGACCGGGGATAGATAATTCCGCTGACTTGATAACCATATTTGAGAAATGGTCTACTACGGAGTCCACACTTTCATGTCCGTTATCTTCGAATGATATGGACTCCGAAAAATCCGACCCAGTCCGCCTTTTTAATAACCCAGTTTGGAGATCGAGATTCTGCAGGACGTAAAGCGGACATACGCATTCGGATGGGGTAGTGGTCACTACCATGTAGGTCGTGAATCACAGACCATTCGAAATGCGTGGACAAAACTGGGCTACAAATGGAGATATCTATCATGGAGTATGTACCATAAGCCAAGGAAAGGTGTGTGTTGCTTCCCCTGAATTCAGGGTAACAAGATTTAGACGGGTACATACCTCTGCTATTTTATTTCCTCTGTCGTCATCGGAATTTGAGCCCCAAGAGTGGTGGGATGCATTGAAATCCCCCACCAAGAGATATGGTGGAGGTACCTGTGAAAGAATATGTTGAATTTCAAGTACTGTAAAGGGTGTATCTGGGGGCATATAAACGGAGACTATTGAAAACTGTATGGTAGGTAAGGTTACTCTGGCAGCTAGGCATTGATGAGGACTGTTAATGTTTAGAACAGAGGAAAGATATTCTGGCGGAGAAGGAGGGCACAACCTCCGTTAGCACGAATACCGGCAAGATGGTCATACCGGTAAACATTGTATCCTGAGATTTTCAGGGAATGTTCAGGTCGGAGGTGTGTCTCCTGTAGACATAAAATAGCAGGGTTTTCACGATAGATCAATTGCTGTAGTTCTGCATATCTGCTGCGTACACCGTTCACATTCCATTGTATGATATCAGTCATTATGTGGATCTAAATTATCATGGTGGCTTGACGGGTGATTTTCTCTTCTTATCTTTTCTAGGATTTCGTGCCGTTGACTGAGACTGCTTGGTCTTCGACCGTGGGGATTCGCTCGCAGATCGCCGCACGCCCGATCGTGATCTTGATCGAGACCGTGATCTCGACCCGTCACCAGAACAGGGAGCGCGACGTCGCGGCGATCTACCAGGCGTAGAGTCTTTCTCTGTCGCCACGGTAATAATCTTTTTGGAATATAAGGCCTTATGTCAAGGCCACACGAGTCGTCTGACTCAGCAGTCTGAGTGGCAACGTCTACATACGTCTGGGTTGCGCTTTCAATACGCTTCCCAGGTATACTAACAAGAGGTGGCGTTTGCGTAAATACATCTATTGCTTGTGTTGCCTTTTTGCAAAACTGCTGCATAGGACTTTTCCGTCGCCTTTTTCTGTTGATCTAAAATACGCTTACGCGCCTCGAAAAACGTAATATTTTCTCGGACTCTCAGTTCTTGGATATCCTTCTCTACCATATACTTCGGGCAATTTTTAGAATTGGAGGCGTGGTCCCCAGCACAATTCACACAGTGCTCGGCGCTGGCACACGGGGATTCCCCATGGTCAGAACCGCCGCACCTTGCACATACGATGTTGTTTGTGCAACGTTTTGCAGCGTATGTCCGAACCGTTGGCACCTAAAGCACCGCATTGGGTTCGGCACATACGCACGAACTGGGACACGCTCGTACCCGACAAGGATGTACTCTGGTAGGACAGGCTTTTCGAAGGTCAAAAAGACAGTGCTCAGCGGAATAGTCTGTCCGTCCCGCTTACGTAATAAACGGTAAGCCTTGGACACAGACTGTTCCGCCAGTTCTAGTTGGATCTCTTCATCAGACATACCGTCCAGAGAATCCGTATGCACTACTCCCCGCGTGGTGTTCAGCGAGGAGTGCCGTTCGACTTTAATAGGGTAAGACCCTAGCAACTTCGCTTTCAACAGCGTCTCACTCTGTTTTGGAGATACCGTCTCGACAAGGAGACTACCGTTGCGTAGGCGAGTTGCATTTTTGACCTTCCCAACGAGTCCGTCGAGTGCGCGTCTCACGTAAAATGGACTAATGTTTTTCATTGTCTTTTCTGTTCCGTCCAAGGTGATACTGATAAACTTCGGAGGCGGCACTTTGACAGTTACTTTCTCAGGGTCCAAGTCCATAGCAATTTTCGTCAAAATTTGACCACCAGTCGTATCAATTCCTGTCTTCTGTTTTTTATTATTTTTTTCTGAGGGAGGAGAAGAGGAGCGCGAAGAGGCCATTTGAACTGGCCCCCCTACGGAACTGTCGGCGTCAGCCTGCCACCGGGGGCGAAAGAAAAAGACACCTAAAATTCTTCGCGGTCTGTGCCGGCCGTGGGACCCCCACAGCCCGATCCCAAGCAACCACTTCACGCAAGTTACCCTTCAAACTGGTCATTACACCTAATGGCAAGTCTTACACCAGAGGCGTGTCGCAGTTTTATGCCCCTACCACGGGAATAACCGCCCGTGGCTCCCCACTCTACACTGAATACAAGTGCCAGACTACTGCGGCTAACTCCGACCGACCTCCCAAAGCCGGAGCAATCCGAGACCGCACGCAGCTTCAGGGGACTTGTGGTTGATTACACTGCGACACCCATACGTCAGCGGTAACACGTCGGAGCGATATATCCGCCCCGGCGAGCAGAGTCGTTCACCGGGATGTTTAAGTCGCTCCGGACCCCCATTGGGGTTCTACGTGAGTGTACATGACTACTGGTCCGGGCTCCGCACCTAGACTTGCATATAGGGGCAGTATGAAGGGTCCACTATTGCTTCGTTGCTGGGCGCCCTGTCGGGCCACACAAGTTGGAAGTCGCGCTCGAAACCGTGGGACAGCACCACGGAGATAGGAAAGATCCCCGCTGGTGAGACGGGAGTTATAAACCTAAGAAACTTAACCTAATAATAGATATAAGAACTAGAAGGGGAAGAAGAATAAAGCCTCATCAGGCATTGTTAACAAATCCCGTCATGGTGGCGGACGTGGCAAGAACAAAAACAGCGGGGATGGAGAGGTGAAAATGGCTGTGATGATGTGGTGGGCGTTCCGCATGCAGTGGCGGCCGGCAGAGAGAAATAGTGATGAAAAAGAAGAGAGAACGAAGAGGAGTGGATGGTGATAGGACGAAAAATGGCCGAAAAGAAGAGCAGGAGAGCCACCATTGCACCCCCCGGTCACCACTTGGAGGAACCCACCTCGACCGGTCTTCTTTTCACCCATTTTTCGTCTTAACACCTCCCAGCCCTCTTCGTTCTCTCGTCTTTTCCATCGATCTATTTCTCCCCGCGGCCACCATTGCATGCGGAACGCCCACCACATCATCACAGCCATTTTCACCTCTTCATCCCCGCTGTTTTGTTCTTGCCACGTCCGCCTACATGACAGGATTTGTTGAGAATGCCTGATGAACCTTCATTCTTCTTCCTCTTCTAGTTATTATATTCGTTCTTAGGTTAAAGTTCTTAGGCTTATAACTCCCGTCTCACCAGCGAGGATCTTTCCTATCTCCGCGGTCCTGTCCCACGGTTTCGAGCGCGACTTCCGAATTGTGCGGCCCGACAGGACGCTCAGCAACGAAACAATACTGCCCCTATATGCAAATTTAGGTGTGGAGCCCAGACCAGTAGTCATGTACAATCACGTAGAGTTCCAATGGCGATTTAGACGCCCCGGTGATCGACTCAGCTCACCGATGCGGATATATCGCTCCGACATGTCACCCCTGACGAAAGGGTTACGCGATGTAATCAACCACAAGTCCCCTGAAGCTTTGCGGTCTCGGATTATTCGACTTATGATGGTCGGGCGAGCTTTTTACGAGTCGGGCTGTGGAAGCTGGATAGCCCTGGGGTTGTCCAGTGTAGAGTGGGGAGCCACGGGCGGTTATTCTAGCGGTTGAGGCATAAAATTGCGTATCACCTCTGGTGTACGACTTCCCGTTAGGTGTTTAATGCCAAGTTTGAAGGATAACTTGCGTGAGATGGGTTGCTAGGGATCGAACTGTGAGGGGGTGCCCACAGCCGGCACAGACCGAGAAGAATATTCAGGTGTCTTTTTTCTTACGCCCCCCGGATGGCAGGCTGACGACGACGGTTCTTATGGTGGAACAATTCCAAAATGGCCTCTTCGCGCTCCTCTTTCCCTTCATTAGAGAAACTACAACATGAGAAACCAAAGTTAGGAAAAGACAGTGCGACTGGTGGTCATATGACGAACACTGCAATGGGCTTGGACCCTGAGAAAGTAACAGTTAAAGTGCCGCCTCCAAAGTTTATTAGTATTACCTTGGACGGAACCGAAAAAAACTTTGAAAAACATGTGAGACGCCCACTCGATGGACTCGTGAGCAAGGTCAGAAATGCAACTCGACTCCGCAACGGCAGTCTCCTTGTTGAGACTGCATCTGCAAAACAGTGTGAGGCGCTATTGAAAGCAAAGTTGCTGGGATCCTACCCCATCAGAATTGAGCGACACTCCTCGCAGAACACCACGCGAGGAGTTGTGCATACGGATTCTCTAGATGGTATGTCCGATGAAGAGATCCAATTAGAGCTGGCGGAACAGTCCGTGTCCAAGGCTTACCGTTTACTGTGTAAGTGGGACGGACGGACTGAACCCCTGAGCACTGTCTTTCTGACTTTTGAGACGTCTCTTTTGCCAGAATACATCTTTGTCGGCTACGAGCGTGTCCCTGTGCGTGCGTATGTGCCGAACCCAATGCGGTGCTTTAGGTGCCAACGGTTCGGACATCGGTGAAAACGTTGTACCAACAACATCATATGTGCAAAGTGCGGCGGTGCTGACCGTGGGGATTCCCCATGTGCCCGCGGCGAGCTTGTGTGAATTGAGAAGCGTTTTTGCAAAAGTGGATAGATGCAGAAATTTTCGATAGTGAGTTACATAAGGATATCGTATAACCTGGCAATGATCTATGAAATCATTTAAAAACGTCATTCATACCGTATGTAGAGACTACCATACCTTCTAGGTTCTTTTCAAAACTCGGTAGATCCTGTCATTGAAGGAGAACAGTAAAATCTTGATTTCCAGTGCTATGGATTTTGCAAAAACGCGTAGCTCAATGTTCTGGGGATTCGAGCACCCCTTGTATAATGGCAGTTTACTTGATCAGAAAACGTCAACGTATATGCCCCGGGTTCAGGCCACAAAGGAAATATTGAAGGAGGAGCGAATTTTTCGATCAAATATTTTAATTCGGCGTCAGAGCGCTTATACGTAAAACTAAGGACCCGGGTTCGATCCCCGGTCCGTTTTTTCTCAAATATTATTTGTCAAATTAATAAAAATGTTTAATATTACATGTCCACGTCAGTAAGCAGACAAAACACATGTCCGTCCGAATGCATCAGAGTGCAGAGGTTAAAATCCTAAAATGTATAATGACGTTTACCAGCGGCCAAAAGTAATGCTGTAGTAAACAACGATAATTCTTGAAGATGCAATTGCCCTTTACGCGAGCTTGTAGGGTGCCTATTATTATTATTATTATTATTATTATTATTATTATTATTATTATTATTATTATTATTATCACCATCATAATCATCATCATCGTCATTATCAATATTTATTCAGATGTGGAAATTGCAATAATTGACATAATATTTCGAACGTAGAGATTCGAATATTTAATTCCGTTAAGTGTTGCATTACTGTAGCGCTTGATGTTTACAGTCCTATTAAAACAGGATACGAAGAATTACATAAGAAGTGCTAAAACACAAAGAATGATTATTAAAATTCTAGCGCATTTAGCTACGAACTAAGAGCAAAGTGATTGCTTCTAACAATGTTTCATGTTTTTCAATGTAGTTACAACAAGTGTGTAGTATATTAATAATAGTTTTTCTGAAATAAATGTTCTTACATTATTGCAATCTCTAACTTCCACTTTCAAATGATTTGATAAAGAGAGTCCGTCGGCATTAAAGTGCAATAAAAATGCTTGTTTGTAATTATTCCCCTAAATTTTCTAATAGAGAATACATCTGTGGTAGCCACGCTTCCAAGTTAAACTATTTTTATCACAAACGGAATAGCCTTCTTCTGAAGTCACCGTCTTTATTGCTATAGGTTCCCTGCAATGACACCTCTGAAGAGAGTACCTCTGTTCTGCATTTTAGCGGGTAAGAAATGCTTCATGTATGTGAAAATTTTATGATACCAATAAGACGAATTGATCAAAACGATAAAATTAAATTTCTATACGCCCTTCAAAGTTTAACATAGAGGAAGTGTCACAGTTTATTTCCCAATACTTAAGAGTGGAAATCGTGAAGAGAGGAAAATCCATGGATATAAATGGCAGGGAAAAATAATGCTAAATATGAAGCCCAGCACGTTTGATACATGTTAACATTTGCTGAATGCAATTCTTGCGAAAAAAAAGTACAACATTGCGACAAAAATGATACCTGTATTCTACACGCAACAGAATTTCAACTGATTTTGCTCCGGGAGAATTGATAAATGCGAGAGCATGCTTTATGCATTTACTCACCTCACACTGGTTATAAGTCTTGATGACATCTTGATTTGCAGATCTGATTGTGACGTTGCACCCTTCATAATCCCAGGTCACGTCTTCATAATGGGCAGTTCCATAGCTCAATGCAGATTCCTCTACATTGACGCAGCACGAGGAAGCGGTGACCAAGGAGAAGTGCAATTCAGGAACAACTGAAACCACAGACACAGCTGACTGAGGATTATGTTCATGCCACACAATTCCGACCTTAGGACAGGAGCTCACCTTGCACGATCACAGTCCAGTTGAGGTTCTCGTTACTCCAGATGTCGAAACCTTTCAAGAAGTAACGTCCCGACTGGAAGCGATCCACTCTTAACATGGAGAGTTGCATTGTGGACTCGTCCCTCGTGATGGCGAATCTGTGGTCGGAAGGGCCTATTTTCCTACTGCCCGGCCCGAAGAACCACAAGTTGTCCTCCTCCGTCTCCACGTAAGCTTCCAGCGTCATACTGTCGCCTTCCCTCACGCGCACCAAGTGCGGGGTCAAGGGTTCGAGCACCAAGCTGTCACCTGGAGGAATGGCACGTTACGTGAAGTTAAGAATATCAGTTTTGTTTACTTTACGACGCGTTATCAACATCTATGGTTATCTAGAGTGTGAATGATATGGTGACAATGACAGCGAAATGAGTCCAGGGTCCAGCGCCGAAAGTTACCCAGCATCTGCTCTTAACGGGTTGAGGGAAAACCCCGGCTGGGCCCGCTAGTTTCACGGTCAGGATGCTAACCGTTCCTCTACAGCGACGGATAAGAACATGAATTGTAGGGAACATAAATAACACCAGATGTTAGAGTCAAGCAATCTGAATTTACTGGACTCCGGACTCATTTCACCGGCATTATCACCTTTATTTCATTCAGACGCTAATTGACCTAAGATGTCGTAAAATAACCTACTTAAAAAAATCTGAATTTATTTTAATTGTATAGGTATATTTTCAATATACTGGGCGGCCATTGCTTTATTTGTCATCCTTTCCTTATAACATAGAAATGCAAAATCGTTGGGTTCTAATAACAGCAATTCTTTTCCACATGGAAGCGAGTGACTCGCAAATAAATCCACTGCCTTGTCGACTTTGTGTTCTCTCTCTGCTTTTTTTTTCTTTCAAGCGTGATCTAGTAAATTTATTTTATTTACTGATCTGAGATGGTAGCACTTATGGTTTTCGTCATCAAGGTTCTTTTTCGTTCGTACAATAATTTTTTTTTGGGTATATTTAATATTTCGATGTTATAAGCTAATTATTCTTGGCGCTTTTAATTTAATTTCATTTATTTCATTCCATAGATATTACATTAGCATTGAAGTCTGTAATGACCGACTTTAGAGTTACACAATTTTCTTGCCAGAATAAATGAGGTCAAGCAATCGCCATAGATTACCTGGAAATAGGATACCTCGGAAATATCTGAACCAAGTAATCAGCCCGAGTAGGAATCTCTCCCAAGGGCAGTCGAGGTGGCTTCCACCAAATTTGTGACCGGTGACAATTCTGGCTTTCCTGCTTCTTTCAAACATTCTCCATCCTGCCCCAGTTGAGGCGTTTGACTCTCGTGCTTTTCTTTTCGTAAATTCATTGGGCTATCACAATCCAGATCTTTTTGTTCTCTCCTTTTTCATTGCTATATTTTTCTCTACCTTCCACCATTGCATGCAGAACGCCCACCACATCATTACAATCATTTTAACTTTTCCATCCCCGCTGTTAGATTTGCCACGTCCGCCTCCATGATGGGATTTGTTAAGAATGCCTGAGGCTTCATTATTCTTCCTGTTCTCGTTTGTGTCCATTAGCAAATTAAGTTTCCTAGGCTTCTAAGTCCCTCTCGCCTGCGGGGACCTTGCCTTCTCCGGTTCTGTCCCACAGTTACCAACGCGGCTTCCGACTTGTGTTATCCGACAGCCCAGCAACGAAACGATAGTGGATCCTTCATACTGTCTCTATAGGCGATCCCAAGTTCGGAGCCCAGACCAGTGGTCATGTAGTCACGTAGAGTACCCTCAGGAGTACCAGGAGTGATTGAGGCATTCTGGTGACCATCTCTGCTCGACGGGGCCGAAATATCGCTCCGACGTGTTACCGCTGTCGTGATTTATCCAACCACCCCTGAAGCAGGACGGATTCAGATTAATCGACTTATGTGCGGACGAGCTTTTTACGAGTAGAGTTGTGGTAGCCGGGTAATCAGTGTAGAGTGAGAGGCAACGGGCGGTTGTTGCCATGATGGGAACGTAAGTTGCGGCCGCCTCTGGTGTATGCCTTACCGATAGCAGGACGAATAGAAGAAAAAGTGTACGCACTGCTATGCTTTCCCATTGTCGGTGGCGGACCTGACAACTAGTAGCGCTTCGATCGCTACGTTCCATCTGTTGTCTGAAATCAGACACCTCGAAAATATATTTCTCGCGCGTTTAATGATGAAAGTTGCTAGGGATCGTTAATATGCTTTGTTGTTGAGAGTTATGTAGATGTCTTCAATTTGTTGTGCTTTGAATTAACCGTGACAAAAGAATATTGTGTGGTGTTTTACAAAATGATTACAAAAGTTCCGTACTGTTTTGTTCTCGGTTATAGATCGGAATACAGTAGAAATAGTGTAACAAGACATTTCTTTTCGTCTCCTAAAGGAAAAGATTAGTTTGGAAAGTGAGCCAAAGCGATTCCGCGGAAAGATAGGCAGTTTTCGGTAAATAACCGATCAGACTGTTTTAATATAAAACGTCAAAAGACAGCAATATCGCGAGTGCGTTGAAAATTACAACCGAGAGTTGTACCTCACATTGTCCCCAATTTACCGAAATGATGAAATATATGAAAATAAACGTTGCGGAGTGGTAATATTCGATGAGGTCAAATTCAGAGAAGAAATTCAATTAAATAATCATCCCCTTAGAGTGGACGTATTTATTGCTTTCGGAGATCTCGCGTCTGATGTCGAAAAGAAACAATTATCAAATCATGCAGTAGTATTTATGCAAGATTGGATTCAACCAATTGCTATTTTCGCTAGCAGAGACGCTACTCCAGGTGATATTCTCGCTAAAATTCTTATTCAAGTTATACTACATTTGAAGCAGTTGGGACGAGAGTAGTCGGTTTCACTTGCGATGGCAATCAAACAAATAAAATGGCCTGGAAATCTTTAGAAATCAATGGAAAAAAAATTTCCAGCACAATGCTATATTCCTAACCCGTCTGACGAAAAAAAGGAAGATATGGGCGTTCTCAGATTTTGTACACATACTGAAATGCATAAGAAATTATTTCCATGATAAAGTCGAACTCTCTTACAAGGAGAAAAAACATCAATTTCAGTTTTTATAGGAGACTTTTTGAGGGAGATCTATCTGGATGTGCCAGTCTTAGGGTTTGTCCCAAGTTGACAACAGCTTATTTAGATCCTTCGTCCTTTCAGAGAATGAATGCCAGACTTGCGTTCCAACTCTTCAGTGACAGTGTCGCCGTAAGTCTCAAACTTTATCGTGAAGTAGGGTCATCGGGTTTCGAGGGCAGTGAGGATACTGTAGAATTTACAAGGCATTTAAACAGCATTGCCGAAGCATTAAATTTACACACTCCTGCTAAGACTCTTTATAAAGACTCTTCTAACCACAAATTCCTTATTGATTTTCTTCAATGTCTCAGAACTACAACCAACACATTTGCTTCCGGTGTAACAATAGAGTCTTTAGTAGTAACCTTGCAGAATACTTTAGAAATGAGTGAATGGCTCTGGAGCAAAGGATACATATATGTCCTAACAGGGAGACTCACCCAAGACCCCTTGGAATGTTACTTCGGATTTTTACGTTCACTCAGTTCAGATGACCATCCCTCGACGATAGATTTCCTCCATATGCATTTATTACAATGTACTTATGTCCCTGCAAAGCAGGTTCTTAACATTGCAGGAAACTGTGAAGCGAAAAGAGATAAACTACTCACATCTTTTGGATTCAAATGCGAACATTAGCGCGAAATGCGGAATTACGTAACAAGACAGTTAAGAAGTCTGTAGAAACCTGTAGTATAAAAGAAAAAATTGTTCTTTGTGAAGAAATGCATGGTCAAAGTTGGGAAAGTGCTGTGCCCGAGTTGGTAAATACCACTCCTGCCGTGTTGATTGACAGATGTTTAGTGTATCATGTGGCAGGTTATGTCGTAAATCATTCCTCTAAGTTTATTGCGTGTACCCTGTGTGTCCATTCCCTTCGGAAGGAAAGTAATGTGTCTAAACATTGTGCAGCTCTCACCCAAATCAAGGACTACGGATCCGGTAGGAATGTCGGTTTTTTAACCCATCCCTCCCAAGCTGTGTACGACGTACTTCTTCAAACAGAAATGAAAATTAAAGAAAAGATTAGCTCAGCGAGTGCAATGTGGTGTGATATCTTCTATGACTGTCTTGACACTATTGACGCTCTTACGATCCAGTCTTCGGGAGCAGGTTGTTGCAGAGAACACATCATGGATATTATTCCTACATTGGTTTACCACTACGTAAAATGCCGATTCTTCTTCAGGACAAAGGAAATCCGAAGAGAATTGCAAGCTCATAAATCCGCCAAGTCATCTCACAAACACTCGAAGGTAGCAGGCAACTAATCATTCATATGGTGAGTAATTTAATTAATTCATAAGCACGTACAATATCTTTCAACTCTGGTTTATTTAACATTTTGTAGAGTTTTCTGTCCCTGAATGCGCAACTTGTTAAATACTTAACTTATCGCTTTCTTAGCGTTTCAGATCCCATTGTATTTTCTGTTACGAACGTTCATAATAGTGTTAACTGAGAGAAGGCTATTAATTATGTATAAGGAACTATGCAGGTGTTCCTAAAGTTACGAATAGACGAGTTAAATGGTAGAAATTTGCTTTTTAAAAAGGACTACGTTTAGCGTAACAAGAACTGTGAACTTCCTCCAAGTCAGGAGCCTAGCGACAGAAGAGCCGCGTTGCGGCGGACCCGTGTAAACTGGCTGAGTGCGTACACTATTCCTTCTATTAGTCCTGCCGATAGACCAGTCTGAAGGGTAACTTACATGAGGTAAGATGCTTGGGATCGGGGTGTGGGGTGAAGAATTTCCATGTGTATTTCTTTCGCACCGCCCCCCCCCCCCCCGTTGACAGGCTAACGGCGACGGTTCTGTAGGAGGGCGCCAGTTCAACAATGGCACTTTCGCGCGCCTCCACTCGCCTGACTCCTTTCACCATTCGTCTCTTTACGGCCGATACACGGAGACTTCGTCCAGCAGGTGTGCGGTTTCTTGCACTGCTCTCTGAGCTCCACATCCGCCTGCCAACAGTTCGCACACTGGAGTATACGACCACTCCACCGTGGATTATGCGACGTCCCATGTTTGATGTAAGTCTGAGATAGAGTTGAGCTTAAACGATATTTTCAAGTATCTGTGACAACTGTGACTGTGACAATGAAATATCTGTGACTTTTACCTGTGATTTTGTCACACCGATATTTTATATCGATAAGTAAGCACAATATGCATGAATTACACCGATAATTTGTGACACCGATAAAAATTAACAGGAAATATTGAAGAGCAGTGCAATGTGAATACGATTTCTCTATACACGCCACCCATCAGTGGTTTATATGGGAAAATCCAACAAATAACTTATGTACATGTACCATTAACAAATAAATACTAATCTAACTGAACAGTAACATGTAAAAAGTTAACCTCATATACCAAGACATTATATCGTAATTGATTGTAGATATAGAATCAATTGATAATTTTGTAATGTAGTTGGGTATGGAGAAATTGAGGTTATGTGATTATCCTAATCGTTTTAAAAATGGATCCTTTTTAATGTATATAATATAATGGATAAATTATTTTAAGTCGTGCATTAACATCATAATACTGAGTCATAATAAAAATTAACGAAACATAAGTATTCGGAAAAACAATGGAAAATAATTACAAAACAAAACGGTTGTTCAGACAGAATTTTACACAAGATGAAGTATTGGTAACCAATGTTATTATTTAATCGTGTAATCACTATATCATTCATAATAAGATGGTGAAACTACCGTTGAAGTAGTTTCGGCGATTTCGGATGTGAAAATCGTTGCATTTGTAAGGATTTTTTTTTTTTTTTTTTTTTGGCGGAGAGACTTGCTTGGGTTAAACTAGCGCTGAGGTAGTTTCGGTGATTTCGAAAGTGAAAGTCGTCGACTTTGATTTTTTGTGGAGATGCAGTTGATCGTATATCCAAGGCATAACAAATACTAAACTACCAAAGCTAACCTGTCAGATTCGTATATGTAAGGTGTATATGCGTAGTACGAAGGGAACTACCTAAACGCTAGTTTAGTCGTTGATCGTATATGTCTAGGCATAATAAAAGCTTAAACCAACCAAACCTGACCTGTCACAGATTCGTATATGCAAGGTGTATAAGGGAATACGAAGGAAACTATCTCAAAGTTAGTTTAGCCAAATAAGTTGCCCATCATATTAGCCAGTTTTGTCTCGTGCGGTTTTAATTATATAGGCCTAGATACTGTTGTCGGCTTGTGAGAAATGCTTCGAAAGTTCGGAAGAACATAACGTTCAGGGACACGGAGTGAATTAACATGATTTACGTTTGATGCTCCTTATTTTCAAATGTAATTAATTATCCCATTTATGTGTAAGTGTAGGCCTATTTTAAAAGTGTGCAAGGGCAATGAGAACGATTTGATGGAGCAGTGTCTGCTAGATGTCATTCTTTTTGGAATTTATAAAATTGACAATTTTTGCTAACTACCCCATAGTATTATATTTAAAAGTTGAAAACTACTTGCAAGTTGATTATTTTAACAATATCAAGTTTAGAGCATTGATTAGGCATATTAATTGGGGTGAAATAACGCCCCACACAAGTACCAATGTTAGGAAGCACTGTGCGATTTCATAAGAGTTAATAACCATAAACAACATACCGGTAAAGAACTTATTACAAAAATAATTTTATTTTAAGTTTAATTATTTTAATTAATACTACCCTGCACGGTTCGTGTTGGAGCTATACATTAAAACTGGATCATACATAAATGAGAGAAGTACAGGACGGTAAAGTTATTAAAATAATGTAGGCTCCTGTGACTAGCCTATTCTGTTTGTAATTAATAGTATAACTAAAAAAAAAAATATTGTTACTGCGTAAAAATTGGGTGGAAAATACTTACACATTAATATAAATTCACAGTAGTATGAAAATGTGAAGATATCGGGGAATACATAAAATATTTATAAAGCATATATACAGACTAAATTTGAAAACAAAATGTTAGATTCATGATTATATTATTATAATGCCGCTAATAACTTTGCAACACATCATCACTTTGAAAAAAATAATATTGAACAAAATGTCACGAAAAAATAATCAAATACCACCGCCCGATTGCTGTTATTGTATCATGCGCATGCGCAAACCCACGACGTAGAGGAGAAAATATCAGTCGCAGACGTTGCAACGGTCACAGAGTACTGAATACGGAGCAGATTTCGATAGCGATATTTTGTCACAGATATTTCGCGTCATCAGTCACAGGGTAATGTGTGACAAAAAAATACCTGTGACAAAATATCGGTTTGTGAAATATCGGCCATCTCTACCGATAGACCAGTCTGAAGGGTAACTTACATGAGGTAAAATGCTTGGGATCGGGGTGTGGGGTGAAGAATTTCCATGTGTATTTCTTTCGCACGGCCCCCCCCCCCCCGTTGACAGGCTAACGGCGACGGTTCTGTAGGAGGGTGCCAGTTCAACAATGGCACTTTCGCGCGCCTCCACTCGCCTGACTCCTTTCACCATTCGTCTCTTTACGGCCGATACACGGAGACTTCGTCCAGCAGGTGTGCGGTTTCTTGCACTGCTCTCTGAGCTCCACATCCGCCTGCCAACAGTTCGCACACTGGAGTACACCACCACTCCACCGTGGATTATGCGAGTCCCATGTTTGATGTAAGTCTGAGCCGAAGTTTTAAGAATTTTACACCAGCTTTTGTTTATAGACTTCGTTTTAGTGAACTTTTATCACAGTTTCCAAATTATTAATTACTTTCTACTGACGGATCCCGAGTAAATGTTTGTGTTGGTTGTTCCTCCCGTACAAATGGAGAGATATTTAAATATAAACAGCCAGTATACTGGTGTCCTTATCGCTGAACTTTATGCTTCTGATTTTAATTAGAGAACCCCGGGGCAGATTCCTAATCCGAGCCATTCAGTCCGTGCAGTCTTTTAATTCTGGTGATCGACTTTCGTTGAGAACCAAGAGATCTTCCTCATTCTTCTTAGCTCCGATAACCACTGAATATTTTAATCTCTCGGCAAATATACCATTCAACATTAAATAGTTACGTAAACAACTTAGTGGCCCAGCTATAATATGTGAACTCGCTTTTAATATGTTGCTTGTTATCTCATCATACCCAGAGGAGATTTTTGACTTTAGATTTTTAATATTTGCAATTATTTCTTGTTTTTTTTTTTTTTTTTTTTTTTTTTTGCTGGAAATATTTGAATTTTTGGGAATTCTGTCGGAAAATAATGTGTTAAAGAATTTAAACTACAGTCGCGCTCAAACCTCCTGACGTTTGCAGGTGTGTCTGCTTATCGGCGATAGCCAATAGCGGCAGTTCTGCGTTGCAACATACGGGCTATGCAGACCCGCCGCATAGTCGCCGCTTAGAAATCTCAAAATCAAATAACAAGAGCGCTGGGAAAATTGGTATGTTGCTGGGACCCTGCATGTATATCTGATGAACGCTTAATGTTTCCTGAACACATAGAAACAAAAATCACATTTCTACCACCAGTGGTTCCAATTTTATGGGTTAATACGGTAAAACCCCACAAGACGCTGCTCAAGGGACCGTATCTCGTATTATTCGGGACTGCGTATTAGACGGGTATACTAATTTTGACTTATATACAGTATCTATTAGCATTTTTCTTTATTGAAATGTATGATTCATGAAAGGTAATACAGCATTACTCCATTATGTAATTACTATACTGTACGTCTCAAAGACATTTACAATATATACTGTACTCAATTCTTTCGAAAAAAGTAAGTTATAGTTAGTTGTCGCGTGCGTGTTTCCAAGTCCTCATGTTTATCACCTTCACTTTCCTGCGCTTACATCCTTCCGACGTCGCAGCTGCAGAGATTGTCGCGATTTTTTATTATTGTCCTTAATGTGGATGATGGGATTTCTAATGAATCAGAGAGTTGTTTCTGATTAAGACTACTGTTTTCATCGTAATTTCGTAAGATTTCCAATTTTTTCCGTCACAGTTGCCTCTGTCTCATTGCTTTTGTGTTGACTTCCAGCAATGAAGTAGTGGACGATGTTTATACAGCTGCGATGCGATAAGGAATGTTTATATGTAAGAATTTTGAGAACCATAAACTTACAGCTCCAAACAAAGGGTCTCTTCAGAATATAAACAGAGTTATCTCTTTGTGAGAGGAGAGAAGAGAGACTACTAAATTGAAAAGTCAGTTCGATTTCTGATGGTGTTGTGTGCAGTTGGTTCTGTTTAAAGTACGGTATATGAAAGTGTAATGTAATATCTTTTTCGTGTGTTGGCAATTTGGCATTCTCAAAACAATTAATATGTCTCTTAGTGAGCCCAGTACAAGTGGGAATGATGGATCGAGTGGATATGGCAGTAAAATTCGTAAAATGGTGTTTAGTGTTTATAATTTCTTTAGGAAATACTCTTCTCAAGAAATGCGTAAAAATCTTAACTTTTGAAAATGTCAAGCACTGACTGCCGAGGGTGTTTTTTAAGTGTCTCTATAGTGTCCTTTGTATGCAGAGAAGTTAAAAGAGCGCAAATGCAGGGTGCCGATAAATTGTTCCATTCTCCTAGAAAGCATTATATAAATGTTCCTAAAAGAGTTACAAATCTAGACGACTTCCAGAAAGACGTTGTACGACGTACAATTTTTTACTTTTACGATAACGGAAAATTTCCGACAGCTGACAAACTAACCGTACTGCTTAGAAAAAAAAAAATTAATTACTCAGGTTCAGTTTCTTCCACTAAAAGATTATTGAATCGGTTGGGATTCCGCTACAGCAAAATCATTGGTGGGCGAAAATATCTAATGGAACGGAATGATACTGTTGCCGCAAGACTGACGTTTCTGCGCAAAATGCACATGATCAGATCATCAGGTGACACTCGACCCACATTTTACCTTGATGAAACGTGGGTCAACAAAAATCATTCTCTGAAATATGTTTGGCAATACTCAAATAGAAATGGAGACCTTAAAGTGCCTTTAGGAAAGGGAGGTAGACTTATTGTTTGCCATGTAGAATCAGCTGAAACAGGTTTCGTTCCATGTAGTAAATGGGTATTCAGATCAAAGAAAACCAGTGATTATCACGAAGAAATGACCGCACAATCATTTCGCGATTGGCTCTTAAACAGATTTCTAAATTATCTAGAGGAAGGGAGTATAATTATAATGGAAAATGCTCAATACCATTCCGTTAGCATTAATAGGACACCAAATTCTTCCTCTAAACAAGATTAAAACAGTGAATGGCTGAAAAATAAAGGTGTTAGTTTTTCTCCATCAGAAACTAAGTCAGAACTTTTGGAAAAAGTGTTGCCGTTCAAAAGCAGTGAAAAAATGTATGAACTTGATCAGCTGGTCAATATAATGGGGCATGAAGTGATAAGACTCCCACCTTATCATTGCCAGTATAATGCAATAGAACTAATTTGGATCCGGGTGAAAAGGGAGGTCGCTAGAAACAACAAAACTTTAAAATGTCGGATGTGGAAGAACTTGTAAATAAGGATCTTGATAATGTGACAATTGAGGACTGGGTAAAATGCGTGAAGCACGCGGTGAAATTACAAGAGGAAGATTTCGCTAAAGAGTTAGGTCGGGAAAACATTTTAGAACCAGTGGTCATTAATTTACAAGAAGACAGTGACACAGATGACAGTAAAACTGATGGTGAGGGGGCTGACGACGACATGTTGGCTCACCATTAGCTCTGCCACTGGAGTAGAACTTTGCAGCACAAAAGTTACGTTTTATTAATTCATCATTTTCCTTAAACGAAACACAGGTACATAATATCCGCTATTTTTGTAAGAATGTGCTCTGACAGCTCGGACATAATGCTATTTAGGGCCATGTGAATTCAATCAATTCATTTGTACAGAAAATTACTATTTAAAATTAATCCTATCATTCAATTTATTTGATCAAACTGCGCCTTTATGTTATACGACAAATTTATTAACCCTAATAAAAGTAAAACTTACAAAACTGATATAAATTCAGCGAGTTACGTCTGACTCAACTAATTTTCTATATTTTGTGACTTTTAATTTCATTCGATGTAGTATAAAGATATTATTATTATTATTATTATTATTATTATTATTATTATTATTATTATTATTATTATTATTATTAAGTCTTCTGCATCTCCTATCAAACCAACCTCAGGTAAAGGGTCGCGCTCCACAGTTTTAAAAGTACTGCCGCTGTGAGACAGAGACGGAGAGAGTAGTTGTGACAACATCGCGCTCGCATGTTACTGGGTTTCGCTAAACGTCAGGAGGTTTGAGCGCGACTGTAATGGTAACATCTTGGGGGATGTTGAGGTTGTCAATTATTGTAAGAAAATATTTGTTAAATATATTTTTTTCACTGGATCTCACGTTTTTGTATTATTAGCTATAAGGATATAGTTTGTTACTTTACTTTTTGATCGTACACTTTCTTTTTTAATTATGCTGCAAGTTGTTTTGATTTTATTATCAGAGTTTTGTATTGTTGTATTATAGTGCATTTCTTTAGGTTTTTGGATTACTTTGTGTAATATTTTAAAATAATTTTCATAGTGTTGTTTTAAGTTTGTATCATTACTATGTCTGCTCTGTATGTATAATGATCTCTTGGTTTTGCATGAGATTTTAATACCTTGTGAAACTATCTATTGTTACATATTGTTTCATTTTTATACTTTACAGGGAAACAGGATTAAAAAATATTTAGAAATGTTTTATGAAACTCGTTGAATTTACTGTTCATATAACTTTGACTGTATACTCATTCCTATGTTTCATTTTTAAGATTTATTTGAAAATTATTTAATGATTCCCTGGTTATATTTCTGAATCTCACATTAGTTTTTTTTTTATCATGTGTTAATATTTATATTTAGGAGTTGAGCATCATGATCCGAAAGACCATTAATTATTGGGGCTGATTGAGGTATACCTATTCTTTCCTTTCCGATAAATATGTTGTATATTGCAGTAGCTGAATCCCCTTGTATTCTGGTCAGAAAGTTTACTGTGATAGTGAGGTTGTCTTCATACAAACTTGAAATCAATATTTCTCCTACAGCAATATATATGACGCATAATATAAGAATGTGGTTAATTCGATTTTTGAAAAAGGTGGACATATGTCTATTTCATAATTACCGATTCAATTATATTATTAATAGTGAGGAAATTGAATTCTAAGTGATACAATGAAAATGTAACATGAAGAGTGGATCAAAGAGAGGAGCACTCACCTGCACCGAAGCAGCCCAGAATGATCAGGACCAGCTCTGAAACAGCCATTTTGAAGTCTGTGCAGACGGAGCTGTGAGATGAGAAAGCCTTGTTCAGTATTCCTGTTTATCGCAACTGTGGGAGGAGCCACTGCGTGTGAGATATATTGGAATGCAAGGTGTGAGAATTAAGAATGTAAGTGACTGATAATTTTTTGAATGTGCAAAGAAAGAGTAGAGTTGATTTCTACCTTTCACGTGACTGCCGAGAAGAGAAAATCTCTTTAATTACTGTTCCCCGCGAGAAAATGAATTTTTCTGCGGCAACTCGCCCGTCTGCTAGCTGCGAGAAGTCAGTGTATTTCTCGTTGCTTACGATCCGTAACTCTACGAACAGAAATGTATTCTTGTTCTATGCTAAGTGTTCCTTTACTGTGAATGCAGACACTCTGCATTGCAAGGTGTGGGACTGCTATGAAATTGCGATTTGAGTTCCTGTCGCATCAGTTCCGGGATGTGGTGGGGCGTGAAACCGCGCAGTATCCTGTGAGAACTGTCTGTATGTGATACAGATGGATTTGGTTGTCCACCTCGCCTGTTGAGCTTAAATAGAAAAGTAACATTTTGGTGTCCAATTTCACCACAGATATTTTGCAAAGAAAATTCTTCACTATTTCGCACCTAAGATGTGACGTAGTGTGCCGCATGTTCCATTATCACAAAAGCATGAAAGGCTCAATTGCATAATTATTTAGTAATATCATTCAGATTAAATAGCTTGGGAATATTGCTTATTTTATTGTAAGTAACTACATTTCTGCTATTTTCGCAAGAATGAATATTTCACATTTGTAATTGTCTGCTGAGATGGTAACGTGTCCTGATAGCTATTCGAGTTTGTCCATTTATGCAGTCGATTTTTACGCGATAAGACATAGAGTTAAATTACGTTTAAATTATTTATATTATCTCGAAAATACTCTAAAATCCATATATTTTATGTATTCAAGAGAGAGAAATAGTGAAATTTGATTTATTTCGTAACTGGTACAAATTTTCATTTTTTTTTTAAATATATTATTGCTGCAACAATAATATATTCTAGATTAGTTAAACAAAATTGTACATCCTAATATACATTCTATAGGCCTATAATATCTGGGGTTTGAGTTTAAAAAATTTAAGGTGAAGAATTACGTTTTAGCAATAATTGTTAGAGGTAGTTTCATAGAAATATGGAGGGATATTTAACAAGTGCAAAAAATAAGAATTTATATTCCAGAAAAAGTTTACTAATAGCTCAAAAGATTTGTGTACTAAATATCGTGCACGTAGTATTAATTGTTGCGAAGATATATGAGTTCTTTTTGTGAAATTAAGAAAGAAAGAAATATATGGAAAATTCTCATCAACGTTCCCTGTCGTGTAATCTCCTGTGCTTCAGGGCTTCAAAAATGACGTAACAGAGCCATATATATCAATGTCTTTTTCATATTCCATATTGATTTTAAGGAGAAAAAAGAAAGTAAATTGTGGGACATCACAATCAAAGTTTAATAACGTTTAAAATTCCGGCGCATATTGTCTTCAAAATGACGTTACAACATCTGAAATAGGTCGGTGTAAGTTTCTGCTAAGTCGGTGATCCGGAGATAAAATTGTGGCTCTTATTTATTTTTTTTTTTCGTACATTTACCGACTTATAACCATTCAGCCCTTTTCATTCTGACTTCTTTTTCATCGCTATATTTGTCTTCACCGGCCACCATTGAATGTAGAACGCGCAACACATCATCACAGTCATTTTCATCTTTCCAACCCCGCTGTTAGTTTTTGCCACGGCCGCCTACATGACGGGATTTGTCACGAATGCCTGGTGAGGCTTCATTCTTCTTCCTCTTCTAGTTAATTATTTGCATTGGCCGGTTAAGTTTCGTAGACTTATAACTTCCGTCTCACTAGCGGGGATCTTTCCTGTCTCCGCGGTCCTGTCCCACCAACGAGTTAGAAAGAGAAAGATATAGAGTGGTCAATGCGCCGCCATGTTTGAAGAAAATTGAACTCCCGTCGGTAATGAACTTATGTGCCCAAAACAAAGTGGGCGTGGTGATAACTGACATTAGAATCGTCAGCTGTCTTAATTTCGTTTGCATAAATCAGTTAAACTGAAGTGGAAAAACCTAGCATTTCGTCAAATACGTGCTAGGAACTTAATCTAAACTTATGTACGCTAAATTTAAAACACTTGAGCTATTCCTAGAAGGAATGCGTACAAGAATAACCTAAGCAAAATTGTCATGTAGTATGACAAGAAGTCCTAACAAATATACTGAAGAAAATGTTAATATTCCTAGGTTCTTTTAAATGCGACCTGCAAGATTGCCTATAATATGAACGAGTATGATTCGGATGATTTTATTAAATTGTTTTCCCAGTCTCTACACGTTTAGATTAGATTAGATTAGATTAGATTAGATTAGATCTTTATTAGCCGAATAGAATTACAAGCATTCATGGCGTCGTCAGTACACAAGAAAAATGACATAACATACAATATAATACAAAAATAGACTTAATTCTAAATAAATTTAACAGTTTAATATTAAGTGACATGCAAAAAAAAAGAGAGAAAAAAAATTAAAAAATATATATATAGGACAAGCTTGATCTTCAGTCTCCACTGTTCTACCTAGTATCTTCTCTTTTTTGCTTTCCCTGTCTTTTCTTCAACTCTGAGTTACCTGAAACATAAATGGTCAAGGGCAGTATCAAGAAACGTTAAATTCTAAAATTTTAAATTTAGGTATTCATCTGTGCAAAATGGCATATGTGTTAATAAAATGTTCTTTACCTCTTTTTTTTAATTTTCTTATGTTAAGTTCTTTGATTTTCTGTGGAAGTTTATTATATAAATTGCTGCCTCTATGTGATATGCTGTTAAGACTTCTGGTAAGCCTGTGGTAATTCAGATGTATGTTTTGGGATGTTCTGGTGTTATACTCATGATAGGTTGAATTTGTTTTAAAGGAATCTATGTTTTGATGAATAAAGCACACTGTTTCTAAAATATATATGCAGGGTACAGGTAAGATTTTAGTTCTCTGAAAATTTTTATACTTTCAGTCCGAATAGGAACTTTTTAATGATTTTGAGTATTCTTTTTCTGCAATTTGAGGACTTGTGTCACTTTTGGTGAAGATCCCCAGGTAATAATGCCATATGATAGTATTGAATGAACATATCCAAAATAGACTGATATTAAAAGTTCCATGGATGATATCTTTGCAAGGACACGAAAAGCATAACATAAGCGACTCAGCTTCTCAGTTAGATGTTGTATATGCTTTTCCCATGTTAGACTGGAATCTATCCATATACCTAAAAATTTAGAGCATTCTACTTCCTTAATTATGGTATTACTAAGAACTATGTGAATCTGGTCAGTTGGATATTGATTGAAAGATACATATACAGTTTTATTTACATTTAATTTAAGCTTATTATTTGCTAGCCACTTGTCTAGTTTCGTTGATGTTGCATTAATTTTCATTTGCAAGTTGTCTTCCTTATTATCACTCAGTATTATGTTTGTGTCATCTGCAAATAAGACAGTTTTCCCTTCAGTTATATTTAACGGGAGATCATTTATGTATAGGAGAAATAATATTGGACCAAGAATTGAGCCTTGAGGGACACCATGGGGCATTGGAACGGATTTTGATTTTTACTGAGCCAATTTGTACAACCTGTTCCCTATTGCTTAAGTACGAGATGAACCAGTTCCCTGCTAATCCCCTTATGCCAAATTGTTGTAGTTTCCAGATTAGAATTTCATGATTAACCATGTCAAATGCTTTGCTAAGGTCCAGGAAAAGTCCAACGGTTTGTTCTTTATTGTTTTTAGCATTGAGGATTGATTCGATAAACGATATTACAGCATTATTGATTCCTTTACCTTTTCTAAAACCAAACTGAGAATTTGACAGTATATTATTATATTCTAGGAATGAGACTAATCTGTTGTACATAACCTTTTCAAGGACTTTCGAGAACCAGATAATAGGGATATAGGCCTATAGTTCTCAATATTTTGTTTAACTCCCTTTTTTAAAAATTGGGCAAACTTTTGCTACTTTAAAGATCTCTGAAATTTACCAGTGACTAAGGATAAATTACAGATGTCTGTCATTGGCAGAGCTAGAAGATGATTACAAGCTTTTATTACTGCATCTGGGATTTCGTCAATTCCACATGCCAGGCTACATTTTAGGTTTCCCATTATTTTGTGAATTTCTTCTGTGGTTACTGGTTTTAAAAAAATTGTACTTTTATTCCCTGTATGTTGAAAGGTTGACTGTGGATTCCTTGTTGGTGCAGGTTCTAAAGTTTGCGTAACATTTGCAAAGTAGTTATTAAACACTTCAGCTAATTTATGTGGACTCTTAATTAAGCTACCATTGTTTAATAATTCAATATTGACTTTTGCTGTGTCTGATTTTTCCCGGTTTCCCTTTTTACCACATCCCAAATTGCTTTACTTTTATTTTCTGCTCTCAAAATGAAGTCCTGATTGTAATTTAATTTTGCCTTATGGATTACTTTTTTAGGATGTTACAATATGTTTTATAATATAGTTTGAGATTTAAATCATTTATATATTGACATATATTGTGCAATTGTCTTTTCCTTTTACAAGAAATTATGATTCCTTTCGTTATCAATTTTTATTTATTCATTTTGTTTGAAAGAATAATTTTTTAATTGGAAATGCGATATTGAAATAATGTGTTACAGTGTTAATGAATTCCACTGATTTTTCATTTACATTTGTTTTGTTAAAACACATCAGACCAGTCTTCTTTTAGGAGCATAGATTTAAAGTATTCTATATTTGACTCATTAAATGATCTTTTATAGCTGACGGACTTATTACTAGCTTTAGGTTCAGCATTTGCTTCTAATTTTATATGTAAAAATGTAGCATTATGGTCTGAAATTCCCATTTTTATATTCTCTGCTGAGAATGGGTAGAAATCATTATCAATAACTATTTGACCCAGGCATGTCTGTGATGTAGGAGTTATACGTGTGGGGGAATCTATAGTTTCTATTAAGTTAAATGAATGAATCAGTGATCTGAAATCAGAAGCTGCACTATTGTTTTCTGAAAAATCTATATTGAAATCATACATAAAATTAATGGTTTATTGTTGTTTTTTAACGAGTGCAATAGGATTTCAAGATTCTCAAGAAATGTTTTCAAAGATCCACTTGGTGATGTATAAATGCAGGCTACTATGAAACAATAATTTGAGTAATTTATTTCTGTTACTACGTGTTCAAAATCCTTTTCTCGGTTAAGGTAGTATGTTTGTCTTTTCTCAATATGAGATATGTTACTGGTGGCTTTTACAAATATTGCTGAGCCTCCGTTTTTATACTTTGTGCGACTAAAGGAACTTGCAAGTTTATAATTTTTAATATGGAATAAAGTTACTTCTTTTTCATTTAGCCAGTGTTCTGTACAACACAAAATATCTATATCTCGTAATTCATGACTGAATAGTACTTCTAATTCATTTAACTTATTTTAAGGCATTGAAAGTTTTGATGCATTATTGACATACCAGTAGAGTTGAATATATTATTAGTATTACCAGAAGTCTTTACCATATCAAGTGTAATTAATTTACCAATATTATCTATCCTATTGATTGATCTGTTTATAAAAATCATCACTTAGCTTTTAGGAGGTATCCTTTTCCTCTGAGATTTACGAAGATCAGCAGTTCCCTTGTCAGCTTCAGATTCCTTGGACAGTTCTCCCTATCCGCAGTTCCCTCGTCAGCATCCAGTTCCTCGGGTAGTTCTTCCCTGTCAGCACTTTTCTTGATGACGCCGTCTTCTTCTGCCGAGTCTCCCCTGTCAGTAGTTCCCTTGTTGGGGTCGTCTTCTTCTGTCGAATCTCCCACGTCCGCTGTTCGCTTGTTGGCGTCGCCTTCTTCTGCCGAGTCTCCCCTGTCAGCTGTTCCCTCGATGGCGTCGCCTTCTTCTGCCGTGTCTCCCCTGTCAGCTGTTCCCTCGATGACATCGCTTCAAAACTATTTACTATACCAAGATACAGGATGAAAGTAGGCCCTATCTGTAGTAAAAACCTTTATCTCCAAGCTTGTAACGTGGGTGAAACATGACAAAACACGCTTTCAGTTTTTTTGTTACAGTAAAGTATAATTATTATCGAAATGTGAACGTGAGGCCAACAGCCGGCTGGTCTGTCTGAGCCTTTCAAGGGCTGTGGCACCACAGATAATTATTAGTGTATAATTGAGCACCCACGTACAATAATGGGGTAAGTAGTTACGAAATATATTCATACTTACCCCATTATTGCACGTGGGTGCTCAATTATGTTCTTTCATGTCCTACCAGTCAAAATACTAACAACAACACGACGTATCCCAGAGTTCTGCGTTATTTTGGATGCGAGTGTCGAAATACAATATTAATATTTGATTGCTATTACTAGGTTTGAAACGGAATTGTAGCGGTTTTACCCGTATTTAGTTTAACTTTATTACTAGTGAACCATTTATTTGATTAATCGTTTGTCTTCGAAATAGACCTACTTCTTATAAGCTACAGCTCATCGTCCTCTTGTATAAGCAGTAAGGACAGAAGGAGCAGAAATAAAGGATGCCGGTGTCGAAATACAGTTTTAATATTGTATTGTTATTTGTTTTTCACTGGGTCTGAAACGGAATTGTATTGGTTTTATCCGTATTTAGTTTAAGTACATTACCAGTGAACCATTTATTTTGTTAATGCCGGGCGTTGTTACATTTATGCATGAAAATTTCTGCTACTTAACAAAACTATGGACTTAACTTCATAAAATTTACATGAAATATGATATATCAGTTGTCCTTTTCCTTTTGACATTGCAGTTATATGCAGCACACACAACAGGCATGTTTTTCTTCGTTTTTTTGTACTTCTTACCTACGTTATACAACATTGTAAGCAGACGAATTTTTACAAATGTGGGCGCTTAACTCAGATCTGCCGTATTTCGCGGTGGCACCGCAAAGAGCGCTGTACAGGACAACATGGCCACTCTATAGTCTTCTCTTTCTAACTCGTTGTGTCCCACGGTTCCGAGTGACTTCCAACTAGTGTGGCTCTTCCGCGCTCCTCTTCGCCCTCATAAGAAACAGCGGAAACAAGAACTACAAAAGGTGCAGCCAACTCTTGAAACAAAACAAGTTCACCTAAGATATCAGATGTCAAAGAGCTGCTCCAGGCCATGGGATCAAATCGATTTCTACAAAGAAGCTTTGGGAGTACAGCCTGCAGAATAAAAGATGGTGGAATGCAAGACATCATTGAATTTCTAAATGAAGATTTTGTGTAACTTTGTATCTAGATATGAACCGTTTGATTATTATTCATGTTTCTTTCAGTATGTCTTAATATGTTTCTTGGTGTTTTAAATAAACCACTGTACCTTTGAATTTTTAGAAATTTATCGAGCATGAGCACAATATTGTTGCCAAAGTGTGCTATTTACATTTTTATTTCCAAGACCATCTATTTCATTTCTCGAAATGTAAAATTTAGGAATTTAACATTTCGTTTTGGAAATAGTTTTGAATGAAACAAGTAGACAAATTTTAAAGACTTCAATGAAAAGAATTAATGAAATCGACCATCGCAAAACGAAATAACAGATTTTTGTCTTCCTTGTAAAATTTGTGAAAAGTAAAATATAAGGATTTAGAAATAAGCTACTCTTTGTGTATACTGTACTCTATTATTATTATTATTATTATTATTATAATTATTATTATTATTATTATTATTATTATTATTATTATTATTATTACTTAAAATCCCATAGGTACGAAAAATTTCTCTGTTTCACTGTTTTGGAACCTATAAAAAATGGTAAAAGAAATGGATCCATCACGGCTGATTTGATGTTACTCATACCCGTTGGTTCTATCTCTGAAAACACATTTATGATTATTATGGCAGTGATTATGTTGTATTTAGAGGAAACTGGAAATAATATAGATACCGGTATGTAATCTATGCAGATAAATTGAGTTAGACACCAAAATATACTTACCATGTACTGCTGTTGTCACTCAGGTATGTATTATTTCGGCATATGCATGATAAGTACTTTTTTTGTGTTAAATTTTAACGTACCTTGTTAACATGTAACGACCTATTTTGGGTCATCTTCAGAACTGGTCGTTGTTGGTCTTGGCGCCTCTTGTTCCCTGTGAGGTTGCGTTCGTTGTGTAGAGTCAAAGAGTGTATGTGTTTTGAAATTGAGTTGTATGTTGAGAATATCGTTGGGGTGTGTTTTCGTGTGTCTGTATATTTCATATTGTTCTAGTGTGTTCAGTTTCTGGATTTTTGGTTGGATGTGCAGTATTTCCATGTCTGTGTTGATGTCTCTGGTAGGTGTGGTTGGCATTTGTGATGTGTTCTGCATATGTGGAGGTGTTTTGTAATTTTATTATGGCAGAGATTGTTCTTTGTAACGTGTTTGAAATGATCTGCCTGTCTCGTCCTATGTAGTTATTTTGCAGGTGTTACATTTGAGTTTGTATATGCTTGTGTGGTTGTATTTGTTTGTTTGTGTTGTTTGAAAGAGAATTAAGACGCAACATACACCAAAACAATACAGGTACAAAACAACAAACACAAACCATCAGAAACATAGAAACAGCAATACAAAATACAGAAAGTCAACATCAAGAATACATACGACAAGACATAATAAGAAACATAAAGAAATTAAACAAACCCACAAAAACACACAAGAACACAAAACAATAAACACTTTGCTGACAAAACAATAAGAACATAACGTGCTGTAATTTTCATCAAAGCTGATAAAGAAAATTACACAGTTATCCTACACAAAAGGACTTATACATCAAAAATAGAAACATATTTCAAAGAAAACAACATCAAAGAACTCAAAACGACCCCACCACACAACCACAATATAGTAAAAAAACACAATAAACAAAAACAAACACATAATTCTAGCAACATGAAACAAAACCAAAACCAATCAAACCAGAAGCACCAGAACTAAAAACCCACTACCGAAAATACATAAAGAAAACATACCCATCACACCACTAGTCAATCATCGAAATGTACCAACACAATAAACTAGCCACATAAATGGACAAACCATAAGGAACACATAAAATTCCGAAAAACAAACAACAATAAAAAACAACCTAGACATAGTAAATAAAATAAAAGACAAACATTACCCACACATTAGTAACTTTCACATAACTAACCTATACACAAACGTAACCATAAAAGATACACTACAGACCGGTCGAGGGATTCCCCGGGTTTGCTGGGGGGGCAAGGTGGCCTCGGCTTTTTTTTCGAACATTAATCGCCATCACCACCGAGCCCTTTTTTTTTCATCTTTTTCATCCATTTTTCCTCCCGGGGCCCCCATTGCGCGGAACTCCCGCCCATCACCCCATTTTCCCTCTCCATCCCCCCTGTTGGTTTTGCCCGTCCGTCACATGCGGGATTTGTTAGAATGCCTGGTGAGGCTTCATTTTCTTCCTCTTCCAGTTATTATATTCTGTCTTGGTTAAGTTTTTTTTAAAAACTGTCCACCCCGGGGGTCTTTCCATTTCCTGGTCTTCCCACGGTTTGGGGACTTTAAAACGTGGGGCCCCCCAGGGGCCCCCAACGAAGCAATAGTGGGCCCTTATACTGCCCCCTTTTGCAGGAAAAGGGGGCCCGGACCAGACGTCAAAACCCTAGAGCCCCAACGGGGGACCGGGGCGATTTAAACGTCCCGGTGACCGATTTTCGCTGG
>JAJSOF020000042.1:14733743-14766361 GCA_025594305.2 Periplaneta americana
TTCAGATCAAAGAAAACCAGTGATTATCACGAAGAAATGACGGGCACAATCATTTCGCCATTGGTTTAAACAGATTTCTAAATCATCTAGACGAAGGAGTATAATTATAATGGAAAATGCTCCATACCATTCCGTTAGCATTAATAGGACACCAAATACCTCCTCTAAAAAATATTAAATGAGTGAATGGCTGAAAAATAAAGGTGTTAGTTTTCTCCATCACAAACTAAGTCAGAACTTTTGGAAAAAGTGATGCCGTTCAGAAGCAGTGAAAAAATGTATGAACTTGACCAGCTGGCCAATGAAATGGGACATGAAGTGATAAGACTCCCACCTTATCATTGCCAGTATAATGCAATAGAACTAATTTGGATCCGGGTGAAAGGGAGGTCGCTAGAAACAACAAAACTTTAAAATGTCGGATGTGGAAGAACTTGTAAATAAGAATCTCGATAATGTGACAATTGAGGACTGGGAAAATGCGTGATACACGCGGTGAAATTACAAGAGGAAGATTTCGCTAAAGAGTTAGGTCGGAGAACATTTTAGAACCAGTGGTCATTAATTTACAAGAAGACAGTGACACAGATGACAGTAAAACTGATGGTGGGGGCTGACGACGACATGTTGGCTCACCAATAGCTCTGCGAATGGGTAGAAATTTGCAGCACAAAAGTTACGTTTCATTAATTCATCATTTTCCTTAAACGAAATACAGGCACATAATAACCGCTATTTTGTAAGAATGTGCTCTGACAGCTCGGACATAATGCTATTTAGGGCCATGTGAATTCAATCAATTCATTTGTACAGAAAAATTACTATTTAAAATTAATCCTATCATTCAATTTATTTGATCAAACTGCGCCTTTATGTTATACGACAAATTTATTAACCTAATAAAAGTAAAACTTACAAAACTGATATAAATTCAGCGAGTTACGTCTGACTCAACTAATTTTCTATATTTTGTGACTTTTAATTTAATTCGATGCAGATCTATAGATATTATTATTATTATTATTATTATTATTATTATTATTATTATTATTATTATTATTATTTTTAAGTTTTCTGCATCTCCCTATCAAACCAACCTCAGGTAAAGGGTCGCTCTCCACAGTTTTAAAAGTACTGCCGCTGTGAGACAGAGACGGGAGAGTAGCTGTGACAACATCGCGCTCGCATGTTACTCGGTTTCGCTAAACGTCAGGAGGTTTGAGCGCCACTGTAATGGTAACATTATCGTGGGGGATGTTGAGGTTGTCAATTATTGTAGAAAATATTTGTTAAATATATTTGCAATTTCACTTGGGTCTCACGTTTTGTATTATTAGATATATGGATATAGTATGTTACTTTACTTTTGATCGTACACTTTCTTTTTTAATTATGCTGCAAGTTGTTTTGATTTTATTATCAGAGTTTTGTATTGTTGTATTATAGTGCAATTCTTTAGGTTTTTGGATTACTTTGTGCAATATTTTAAAATAATTTTCATAGTGTTGTTTTAAGTTTGTATCATTACTATGTCTGCTCTGTATGTATAATGATCTCTTGGTTTTGCATGAGATTTTAATATCTTGTGTAATCCATCTATTGTTGCATATTGTTTCATTTTTATACTTTACAGGAAAACTGGATTAAAAAAATATTTAGAAACGTTTTATGAAACTCGTTGAACTTACTGTTTTTTTTGTTTTTTTTTTTTTGACGATGTGTTAATATTTATATTTAGGAGTTGAGCATCATGATCCGAAAGACCATTAATTATTGGGGTTGTTTCAGGTATACCTATTCTTTCCTTTCCGATAAATATGTTGAATATCGCAGTAGCTGAATCCCCTTGTATTCTGGTCAGAATGTTTACTGTGATAGTGAGGTGTCTTCATACAAACTTGAAATCAATATTTCTCCTACAGCAATATATAAGACGCATAATATAAGAATGTGGTTAATTCGATTTTTGAAAAAGGTAGACATATGTCTTTTTCATAATTACCGGTTCAATTATGTTATTAATAGTGAGGAAATTGAATTCTAAGTGATGCAATGAAAATGTAACATGAAGAGTGGATCAAAGAGAGGAGCACTCACCTGCAGCGAAGCAGCCCAGAATGATCAGGACCAGCTCTGAAACAGCCATTTTGAAGTCTGTGCAGACGGAGCTGTGAGATGAGATAGCCTTGTTCAGTATTCCTGTTTACCGCAACTGTGGGAGGAGCCACAGCGTGTGAAATATATTGGAATGCAAGGTGTGAGAATTAAGAATGTAAGTGACTGATAATTTTTTTTAATGTGCAAAGCAAAAGTAGAGAGTTGATTTCTACTTTTCACGTGACCGAGAAGAGAAAATCTCTTTAATTACTGTTCCCCGCGAAAATGAATCTTTCTGGGAGGCAACTCGTCCGTCTGCTAGCTGCGAGGAAGTCAGTAAATTTCTCGATGCTTAAGATCCATAACTGTACCAACAGAAATTTATTCTTGTTCTATGCTAAGTGTTCCTTTACTGTGAATGCAGACACTCTGTATTGCAAGGTGTGGGACTGCTATGAAATTGCGATTTGAGTTCCTGTCGCATCAGTTCCGGGATGTGGTGGGGCGTGAAACCGCGCAGTATCCTGTGAGAACTGTCTGTATGTGATACAGACGGATTTGGTTGTCCACCTCGCCTGTTGAGCTTAAATAGAAAAGTAACATTATGGTGTCCAATTTCACCACAAAAATTTGGAAAGAAAATTCTTCAGTATTTCGCACCTAAGATGTGACGTAGTGTGCGACATGTTGCATTATCACAAAAGCATGAAAGGCTCAATTGCATAATTCTTTAGTAATATCATTCAGATTAAATAGCTTGGGAATATTGCTTATTTTATTGTAAGTAACTACATTTCTGCTATTTTCGCCAGAATGAATATTTCACATTTGTAATTGTCTGCTGAGAAGGTAACGTGTCCTGATAGCTATTCGAGTTTATCCATTTATGGAGTCGATTTACGCGATAAGACATACGTCAATAGAGTTAAATTACGTTAAAATTATTTATATTATCTCGAAAATACTCTAAAATCCATATATTTTATGTATTCAAGAGAGAGAAATAGTGAAATTTGATTTATTTCGTAACTGGTACAAATTTTCATTTTTTGTTTGTAAATATATTATTGCTGCAACAGTAATATATTCTAGATTAGTTAAACAAAATTGGACATCCTAATATACATGCTATAGGCCTATAATATCTGGAGTTTGGGTTTTACAAAATTTAAGGTGAAGAATTACGTTTTAACAACAATTGTTAGAGGTAGTTTTATAGAAATATGGAGGATATTTATCAAGTGCAAAAAATAAGAATTTATATTCCAGAAAAAGTTTACTAGTAGCTCAAAAGATATGTTTACTAAATATCGTGCACATACTATTAATTGTTGCGAAGATATATGAGTTCTTTTTGTGAAATTAAGAAAGAAAAAAATATATGGAAAATTCTCATCAACGTTCCCTGTCGTTTAATCTCCTGTGCTTCAGGGCTTCAAAAATGACGTAACAGAGCCATATATATATATATATATATATATATATATATATATATATCAATGTCATTTTCATATTCCATATTGATTTTAAGGAGGAAAAAGAAAGTTAATTGTGGGACATCACAATCAAAGTTTAATAACGTTTAAAATTCCGGCGCATATTGTCTTCAAAATGACGTTTCAACATCTGAAATAGGTCGGTGTAAGTTTCTGCTAAGTCGGTGATCCGGAGATAAAATTGTGGCTCTTATGTGTTTTTTTTTCGTACATTTACCGACTTATAACCATTCAGCCCTTTTCATTCTGACTTCTTTTCATCGCTATATTTGTCTTCACCGGCCACCATTGAATGTAGAACGCGCAACACATCATCACAGTCATTTTCATCTTTCCATCCCCGCTGTTAGTTTTTGCCACGGCCGCCTACATGACGGGATTTGTTACGAATGCCTGGTGAGGCTTTATTCTTCTTCCTCTTCTAGTTAATTATTTGCATTGGCCGGTTAAGTTTCGTAGACTTATAACTTCCGTCTCATTAGCGGGGATCTTTCCTGTCTCAGTAGTCCTGTCCCACGGTTCCGAGCGACTTGCATCTTGTGTGGCTCTTCCGCGCTCCTCTTCGCCCTCATAAGAAACAGCGGAAACAAGAACTACAAAAAGGTGCGGCCAACTCTTGAAACAAAACAAGTTCACCTAAGATTTCAGATGTCAAAGAGCTGCTCCAGGCCGTGGGATCAAATCGATTTCTATAAAGAAGCTTTGGGAGTACAGCCTGCAGAATAAATGATGGTGGAATGCAAGACATCATTGAATTTCTAAATGAAGATTTTGTGTAACTTTGTATCTAGGTATCTGAACCGTTTGATTATTATTCATGTTTCTTTCAGTATGTTTGTAATATGTTTCTTGGTGTTTTAAATAAACCACTGTACTGTGTCTGAGGTGTATTGGTGTGAGAGTTGGCAGGATATTAAAAATTACCTGAAACATACCTTATTGTGGCAGTGGGTTGGAGAAAATGATCAGAACAAGACGGAAATAAATTACCAAGAATAAAGAATAGTGTTGGCGTTTGGGATTCGTCCACAAGTGCGTCACGAGACGAAGTTTTACTCACCTGGATGAGGATTGACCACTGTGATCGGACGCATGGCCATCTCCTACGGGGCGAGCCTCAGCCGGAGTGTGATATGCGCCACGTTCCACTTACAGTGTAGAAAAAATATCCGTGTCCATCGGGAGTGCGGAATTCGGTCTACTATGTGTTACACTCTTGGAAATGATTTTCATTGTACAAATGCAGTTCTGAGTTTTTTTTATCGAATACAGGATTTGACAGGGTGATTTATTATTAGTTTTTATTAATCCGTTTTACTTATCCTCAGGACCCTTTACATGCGGAGATTACATGCGTTGTTTTAAATATATTTTTAACACACTTGACATTTGGACCTTTTACTTCCGAGCATTTTAGAAATGCGCCTGATAATTTATTTCTGGTAGTATATGTTTTATTATTTTATTATTTCTTTTTAAATACCATCTAAAGTCTGTGATTTGCACACTTATTTTTTTTGTTGTTGAAACTATTTGTTTTCCTATTGTAACCGTGATAACGCTTTTTGTCTTTTAAGCATTCAGATTATTGTATTGTGTGTCTGTTTTGTGAAGAATTTTAGATAAGGGCGCAAATAGCCATAGTAGCTGACGCGCCCTTTTAAAACCCCACTAAGTCCATAGTTGTGATAGGTGATCGATAAATTTTGACCGGTAGTATAAATAAATATGTATATATGTATATATTATATCACTATATATAAACATTACATTTTGCAACTCAATATTATTATTCTTCCATGCATAACCTACATGACAATTAAAATAATAATAATAATAGTAATAATAACAATAATAATAATAATAATAATAATAATAATAATAATAATAATAATAATAATAATAATAATAATAATAAAATAATAATTGCGTCCCATGAAGACTTTGGATAAATATCTCCAGAAAACAAGTATCAATTCTTCAAATTTAGTGAAATGAAATCGACGAAGTATTTAGTTAAGTAGTGATGCAAGTTTGAAATCCAATCATTTTCATTAAAGATGACATCACACAATTACAACACTGTCTCATTCTTTCACTTGTGAGAGCCATTTTGCAACCTCTGTTCTTTCTAGCACCTTGGCCAAGTCTAATGCTGTCCTTCCAAGTTTATCAACAGAGGCTGGTTTCGCGCCATTGTTAATAAGAAATTGAACAACAGGCAAATGATCCATGACCGCCGCCAAGTGAAGTGCTGTGACTCCTCTGTTGTTTGCCAAGTCTACACTAGCTCCTGCTTTAACAAGACAATCAGTGACTTGCAAATACCCATTTCTAGCCGCCCAGTGGAGTGGTGTCATACCTTGATTGTCTTCTATGTTTGTGCTGGAGCCTAAATTGGTAAGAAGCTGAGCAATTTCCAAGTGAGCATTTCTAGCCGCCCAGTGGAGTGGTGTCATACCTTGATTGTCTTCTATGTTTGTGCTGGAGCCTATATTGGTAAGAAGCTGAGCAATTTCCAAGTAACCATTTCTAGCCGCCCAGTGGAGTGGTGTCATACCTTGATTGTCTTCTATGTTTGTGCTGGAGCCTATATTGGTAAGAAGCTGAGCTATTTCCAAGTAACCATTTCTAGCCGCCCAGTGGAGTGGTGTCATACCTTGATTGTCTTCTATGTTTGTGCTGCAGCCTATATTGGTAAGAAGCTGAGCAATTTCCAAGTAACCAATTCTAGCCGCCCAGTGGAGTGGTGTCATACCTTCATTGTCTTCTATGTTTGTGCTAGCGTCTTCATTGATAAGGACCTGAACAACTTTCAAGCGACCTTTACAACTCGCTCTGTGGAGTGGTGTCATACCTTGATTGTCAACTACATCTGTGCTAGCTCCTTCATTGATAAGAAGCTGAGCAACTTCAAAGTGGCCATTACTAGCCGCTCTGTGGAGTGGTGTCATACTTTGATTGTCAACTACATCTGTGCTAGCTCCTTCGTTGATAAGAAGCTGAGCAACTTCAAAGTGACCATTACTAGCCGCTCTGTGGAGTGGTGTCATACCTTGATTGTCAAATACATCTGTGCTAGCTCCTTCATTGATAAGAAGCTGAGCAACTTCAAAGTGACCATTACTAGCCGCCCTGTGGAGTGGTGTCATACCTTGATTGTCAACTACAGCTGTGCTAGCTCCTTCTTTGATAAGAAGCTGAGCAACTTCAAAGTGACCATTACCAGCCGCTCTGTGGAGTGGTGTCGTACCCTCATTGTCAACTACATCTGAGCTAGCTCCTTCATTGATAAGAAGCTGAGCAACATTAAAGTGACCATTACTAGCTGCCCATTGGAGTGGTGTCATACCTAGATTGTCAACTACATCTGTGCTATCTCCTTCATTGATAAGAAGCTGAGCAACTTCAAAGTGACCATTACTAGCCGCCCAGTGGAGCGGTGTCACACGATAGTGGACAGAAACATGTATCCTAGCGCCTGCTTTGATAAGAAGCTGCACCACTTCCAGGTGATTTTTCAAAGTCGCCCAGTGGAGTGGTGTCATATGTTGAATATCAAATAAATCTGTGTTAGCGCCTGCTTTGACAAGAAGCTGAGCAACTTCCCAATAACCCCACCATGCCGCCAAATGGAGCGGTGTACCACCTTGAATATCCACAACGTCTGTGCTAGCGCCTGCTTTGATAAGAAGCTGAGCAATTTCTAAGTCACTGTTACTGGCCGCTGTGTGGAGTGGTGTCATACCTTCATCGTCAAATGTATCTGTATTAGCGCCTGCATTGGTAAGAAACTCTGTAACTTGGACGTCACCTCGAGATACCGCCCAATGCAGCGGTGTTTTCCCATTTACATCCATAGCGTTTATGTTAGCGCCCGCAGTGATAAGACGCTTAATAAGTGCGAAGTAATCTTCAGACGTTGCTATGTGCAACAGTGAAAGTCCCTGGTTGTTCTTTGAAGATGGGCTCGCTCCCCACTCTAGAAAAATATTCAACATGGAAAGTGATCCTGAATGTATCGCATATGCAATAGGAGTTTCATTGTATGCGTTCTTCTGTAAAGGATTTAAACCAAGGGATGCAAGGAATTTCACCAAAGATACGGAACCCGATCGAGCAGCGAAAACATGAGGCTGTATCCATTAGTGTCGACGAGCAGCGGGTCCTCTCCTGCCTCTATGAAATATTGAACAAGAGAAAGAGATCCTGATCGTGCAGCGTAGGTGAGAGGCGTGTGACCATTCGTGTCCGTGCTATTTCGCTCCGCGCCCCACGATAAGAAAGCCTGGACCAGCGGCAGTGATCCTGACAGAGCCGCAAACAGAAAAGTTGGTGTCGCATAATGACTGCTTAAGTTTATTTCGCGTGCAAGAAAAATTTCCACGAGAGGATTGATCCTGACCAAGCAGCGCAATGAACAAATGTTATTGTTTGTCTGTATGGAAATCCACTTCCGAATAAATTGAGCTCAATCTCGGCGGAAAGATTTCGAAATACGTTGAGCAATAATTGTGTCACTTGGATGTGACCTCTGCGCGAAGCCTCACAAAGTATGTTGTAGTCTTCCACTGGAGTTCCCAACATCAACAACGTTGACACCTCTAATATGTCTCCATTCCGGGCTGCTTCTATCAAAATTTCTTGTCTCTGAGTAGGATCTAACATCAAGAGTTTCTGTGAAAAAAGAAAAGTCAACACCAAATTTATTATAAGCGTATCATTCACACGAACAACATTGTAACCAACACATTTGTTGAAAATGAGATATGGAACAACATTGTATATGCAGTTCTGGATGCAATGCGAAATGAGATATGGAACAACATTGTGTATGCAGTTCTGGATGCAATGCGAAATGAGATATGGAACAACATTGTGTATGCAGTTCTGCTTGCAATGCGAAATGAGACATGGAACAACATTGTGTATGCAGTTCTGGATGCAATGCGAAATGAGATATGGAAGAACATTGTGTATGCAGTTCTGCTTGCAATGCGAAATGAGACATGGAACAACATTGTGTATGCAGTTCTGGATGCAATGCGAAATGAGATATGGAACAACATTGTGTATGCAGTTCTGCTTGCAATGCGAAATGAGACATGGAACAACATTGTGTATGCAGTTCTGGATGCAATGCGAAATGAGACATGGATTAACATTGTGTATGCATGCATGCAATGTGAAATTTTGTTTTTGTCTAAATCAACAATTCACACTATAGCAAATATTTGAAATTGGAGGCCCAAATGCAAAAACTGCCTAAGTCCACTTTCTTAGTTTTTTTTTTTTTTTTTTTTTTTTTTGCAAGGAGCTTTGAATATTTGCAGAGTTAACACTTTCCTTTCAAGTAAATTAAGTTTGGTTCCATGAAATACTAGCCAACAAATGGCTTGGCTTTAGAAATGCTTTTTTCGAAATAATCTAATTTACACCCAGATATTAAGGCTTAAAGAAATGGACTTACGCATTTTTATCCACTAATAAGGAGAACTGATTTTTTTAGGCCTTTAACATAATGTTTTATTGTGTTATTTCACTTTCTCTTAGTTTCTTTTTGTAAATTACATATAATCTTTGCAGCATAATTTTATACTAACAGTTAATTTTTTTAAATTTGTAATGTTCAACATTATTTTTTTCTCAAATGTATTTTTATTACGCCATAACTCGTATATTGGCGTAAATTACGTATTGTAAGATGCATCCACATGCTTTTTTTCTAACTGCAGATATTTGTCACATTTAAAGATTTGATGTTTCTTTATCATTTTATCTTGTTATACATAAAATTTGTTTCAATGCTGTAAACTTTTAACATACACTAGATTAAATATACCCACATTTTTGATGTACTCTCACCATAATGATCTTTCCCTATTACATATTACGCTACATATTTTAATATCCTCAACTCAAATACACTACATGCAATAGATCTACACCCTCTTTTTTCATTTCACATCATGTTGAATTTTCTCGGCTGTTCTTCCTGTGTTTTCCATTACGATTTTGTACAAATTGTATTGTTCATATTCTGGCACATTACAGGAGGTGCAATATGTCATCTACTTTTGTTCGATTCATTTGAATGTATTGCCCATTGAACTAAGAGACAGGTGTCGTGTTTCCCTTTCGGTGGCTTCCTACTTTGTACAAGGGCCGAGTCATGCTTTCTCCTGCTTCGGGTCCATTCCTTTGGAAAAGTGCGCATATTCCTGCAACAAGTTTTCTAATTCGTCTCGAAAAAGTTTTTATAATCAAGTGTCCTTATAACTCGTTCGTCAGCGGCGATTCCATCTGCCCAGAGACTGTGAACTCAACTTCAAATGGATTTTTTGTTCTGCATTTTCTTCACGATATATATATATATATATATATATATATATATATATATATATATATATATATATATATATATACAGTAGTCAGGACTGCACTTTGTCGCTTTTTTTTTTTTCTACAACGCTCAATGAATGCAAAATCACGATCGTTGGGCCTCATTCAGTGTCCAAGAATTGGGTAAAAATGTAAAGGTAAAGGTATCCCCGTAACATGCCATGAAGGCACTTGGGGTGCATGGAGGTAGAGCCCCATGCATTCCATGACCTCGGCACTAGAATGAGGTGGTGTGGTCGGCACCATGCTCTGGCCGCCTTTTACCCCCGGGAAAGACCCGGTACTCAATTTTATAGGCGTCTGAGTGAACCTCGGGTCCGTTCTGAAGTTTAGGCAACGAGAAAAAATCCTGTCGCCACCTGGGATCGAACCCCGGACCTTCCAGTCCGTAGCCAGCTGCTCTGCCAACTGAGCTACCCGGCCGCCACCCAAGAATTGGGTAAGATACTAAAATATCTTCGAAGATTTCCTATTTAATGTGGTTATCAAGAGAGGCAGAATGATATCGATTTTTATTTTGTCCCGGTAGAGGTGGGTTCCTCCAAGTTGGTGACAGGGGGGTGCAATAGTGGCTCTCTTGCTCTTCTTTTCACCCATTTTTCGTCTTAACACCTCCCAGCCCTCTTCGTTCTCTCGTCTTTTCCATCGATCTATTTCTCCCCGGCGGCCACCATTGCATGCGGAACGCCCACCACATCATCACAGCCATTTTCACCTCTTCATCCCCGCTGTTTTGTTCTTGCCACGTCCGCCTACATGACAGGATTTGTTGAGAATGCCTGATGAACCTTCATTCTTCTTCCTCTTCTAGTTATTATATTCGTTCTTAGGTTAAAGTTCTTAGGCTTATAACTCCCGTCTCACCAGCGAGGATCTTTCCTATCTCCGTGGTCCTGTCCCACGGTTTCGAGCGCGACTTCCGAATTGTGCGGCGCGACAGGACGCTCAGCAACGAAACAATACTGCCCCTATATGCAAATTTAGGTGTGGAGCCCAGACCAGTAGTCATGTACAATCACGTAGAGTTCCAATGGCGATTTAGACGCCCCGGTGACCGACTCAGCTCACCGATGCGGATATATCGCTCCGACATGTCACCCTGACGAAAGGGTTACGCGATGTAATCAACCACAAGTCCCTGAAGCTTTGCGGTCTCGGATTATTCGACTTATTATGGTCGGGCGAGCTTTTTACGAGTCGGGCTGTGGAAGCTGGATAGCCCTGAGGTTGTCCAGTGTAGAGTGGGGAGCCACGGGCGGTTATTCTAGCGGTTGAGGCATAAAATTGCGTATCACCTCTGGTGTACGACTTCCCGTTAGGTGTTTAATGCCAAGTTTGAAGGATAACTTGCGTGAGATGGGGGTTGCTAGGGATCGAACTGTGAGGGGGTGCCCACAGCCGGCACAGACCGAGAAGAATATTCAGGTGTCTTTTTTTTCTTACGCCCCGGGTATGGCAGGCTGACGACGACGGTTCTTATGGTGGAACAATTCCAAAATGGCCTCTTCGCGCTCCTCTTTCCCTTCATTAGAGAAACTACAACATGAGAAACCAAAGTTAGGAAAAGACAGTGCGACTGGTGGTCATATGACGAACACTGCAATGGGCTTGGACCCTGAGAAAGTAACAGTTAAAGTGCCGCCTCCAAAGTTTATTAGTATTACCTTGGACGGAACCGAAAAGTTTGAAAAACATATGTGAGACGCCCACTCGATGGACTCGTGAGCAAGGTCAGAAATGCAACTCGACTCCGCAACGGCAGTCTCCTTGTTGAGACTGCATCTGCAAAACAGAGTGAGGCGCTATTGAAAGCAAAGTTGCTGGGATCCTACCCCATCAGAGTTGAGCGATACTCCCCGCAGAACACCACGCGAGGAGTTGTGCATACGGATTCTCTAGATGCTATGTCCGATGAAGAGATCCAATTAGAGCTGGCGGAACAGTCCGTGTCCAAGGCTTACCGTTTACTGTGTAAGTGGGACGGACGGACTGAACCCCTGAGCACAGTCTTTCTGACCTTTGAGACGTCTCTCTTGCCAGAATACATCTTTGTCGGCTACGAGCGTGTCCCAGTTCGTGCGTATGTGCCGAACCCAATGCGGTGCTTTAGGTGCCAACGGTTCGGACATCGGTAAAAACGTTGTACCAACAACATCATATGTGCAAAGTGCGGCGGTGCTGACCGTGGGGATTCCCCATGTGCCGGCGGCGAGCCTGTGTGAATTGTTCTGGGGATTCAGCGGAGTGCACCCCTCATATAATGGCAGTTGACTTGAACATAAAACGTCAACGTATATGCCTAACTTGAAGTCAGGCCACAAAAGGAAACATTGAAGGCGAACAGTTCGATCCAGTGCTATGGATTTAATTCGGCGTAGCTCAGTGGTCAGAGCGCTTGGTACGTAGAACCAAGGACCCGGGTTCGATCCCCGGTGCCGGAGCGAATTTTTCTCAAATATTAATTGTCAATATTATAGATATTATTCCGTAGGACAGATTAATAAAAATTTTTAATATTACATGTCCACGTCAGTAAGCAGACAAAACACATGTCCGTCCGAATGCATCAGGAGTACAGAGGTTAAAATCCTAAAATGTATAATGACGTTTACCAGCGGCCAAAGTAATGCTGTAGTAAACACTGATAATTCTTGAAGATGCAATTGCCCTTTACGCGAGCTTGTAGGGTGCCTATTATTATTATTATTATTATTATTATTATTATTATTATTATTATTATTATTATCACCATCATAATCATCATCATCGTCATTATCAATATTTATTCAGCTGTCGAAATTGCAATAATTGACGTAATATTTCGAACGTAGAGATTCGAAAATTTAATTCCGTAAGTGTTGCATTACTGTAGCGCTTGATGTTTACAGTCCTATTAAAACAGGATACGAAGAATTACATAAGAAGTGCTAAAACACAAAGAATGGTTATTAAAATTCTAGCGCATTTGGCTACGAACTAAGAGCAAAGTGATTGCTTCTAACAATGTTTCATGTTTTTCAATGTAGTTACAACAAATGTGTAGTATATTAATAATAGTTTTTCTGAAATAAATGTTCTTACATTATTGCACTCTCTAAGTTCCACTTTCAAATGATTTGATAAAGAGAGCCCGTCGGCATTAAAGTGCAATAAAAATACGATGAAAGAGTAATGGAACGGAGAAAAAATTCTCTCCGGCGCCGGGATTTGAACCCGGGTTTTCAGCTCTACGTGCTGATGCTTTATCCACTAAGCCACACCGGATACAATTCCGACGCCGGTTAGAATCGTCTCAGATTAAGCTCCAACTCTTGAGTTCCCTCTAGTTCAAATCCCGGCGCCGGAGAGAATTTTTCTCCGTTCCATTACTCTTTCATCGTATGATGACGCAGAATATCTGCATGGAAATATCATATGTACTTCGGTACATTAAAATAATATATGCATTAAAAATGCTTGTTTGTAATTATTCCCCTAAATTTTCAAATAGAGAATACATCTGTGGTAGCCACGCTTGCAAGTTAAACTATTTTTCTCACAAACGGAATAGCCTTCTTCTGAAGTCACCGTCTTTATTGCTATAGGTTCCCTGCCATGACACCGCTGAAGAGAGTACCTCTGTTCTGCATTTTAGCGGGTAAGAAATGCTTCATGTATGTGAAAATTTTATGATATCAAACAGACAAACTGATAAAAACGATAAAATTAAGTTTCTATACGCCCTTCAAAGTTTAACATAGAGGAGGTGTCACAGTTTATTCCCCAATACTTATGAGTGGAAATCGTGAAGAGAGGAATATCCATGGATATAAATGGCAGGGAAAATAATGCTAAATATGAAGCCCAGCATGTTTGATACATGTTAACATTTGCTGAATGCAATTCTTGCGAAAAAGTACAACATTGCGACAAAAATGATACCTGTATTCTACACGCAACAGAATTTAAACTGATTTTGCTCCGGGAGAATTGATAAATGTGAGAGCATGCTTTATGCATTTACTCACCTCACACTGGTTATAAGTCTTGATGACATCTTGATTTGCAGATCTGATTGTGACGTTGCACCCTTCATAATCCCAGGTCACGTCTTCATAATGGGCAGTTCCATAGCTCACTGCAGGTTCCTCGACATTGACGCAGCACGAGGAAGCGGTGACCAAGGAGAAGTGCAATTGAGGAACAACTGAAACCACAGACGTAGCCTTCTGAGGATTCTGTTCATGCCACACAATTCCGACCTTAGGACAGGAGCTCACCTTGCACGATCACAGTCCAGTTGAGGCTCTCGTTACTCCAGATGTCGAAACCTTTCAAGAAGTAACGTCCCGACTGGAAGCGATCCACTCTGAACATGGAGAGTTGCATTGTGGACTCGTCCCTCGTGATGGCGACTCTGTAGTCGGAAGGGCCTATTTTCCTACTGCCCGGCCCGAAGAACCACAAGTTGTCCTCCTCCGTCTCCACGTAAGCTTCCAGCGTCACACTGTCGCCTTCCCTCACGCGCACCAAGTGCGGCGTCAAGGGTTCGAGCACCAAGCTGTCACCTGGAGGAATGGGACGCGACGTGAAGTTAAGAATATCACTTTTGTTTACTTTACGACGCTTTATCAACATCTTTGATTATCTAGAGTGTGAATGATATGGTGACAATGCCAGCGAAATGAGTCCAGGGTCCAGCGCCGAAAGTTACCCAGCATCTGCTCTTAACGGGTTGAAAAACCCCGGCTGGGCCCGCTAGTTTCACGGTCAGGATGCTAACCGTTCCTCTACAGCGACGGATAAGAACATGAATTGTAGGGAACATAAATAACACCAGATGTTAGGGTCAAGCAATCTGAATTTACTGGACTCCGGACTCATTTCACCGGCATTATCACCTTTATTTCATTCAGACGCTAATTGACCTAAGATGTCGTAAAATAACCTACTTAAAAAATCTGAATTTATTTTAATTGTATTGGTATATTTTCAAAATACTGGGCGTCCATTGCTTTATTTGTCATCCTTTCCTTATAACATAGAAATGCAAAATCGTTGGGTTCTAATAACAGCAATCCTTTTCCACATGGAAGCTAGTGACTCGCAAATAAGTCCACTGCCTTGTCGACTTTGTGTTCTCTCTCTCCTTTTTTTTTCTTCCAAGCGTGATCTAGTAAATTTATTTTATTTGCTGATCAGAGAAGGTAGCACTTAAGGTTTTCGTCATCAAGGTTCTTTTTCGGTCGTACAATAAATTTTTGGCTATATTTACTATTTCGTTGTAATAAGCTAATTATTCTTGGCGCTTTTAATTTAATTTCATTCCATAGATATTACATTAGCATTGAAGTCTGTAATGACCGACTTTAGAGTTACACAATTTTCTTGCCAGAATAAATGAGGTCAAGCAATCGCCATAGATTACCTGGAAATAGAATACCTCGGAAATATCTGAACCAAGTAATGAGCCCGAGTAGGAATCTCTCCCAAGGGCAGTCGAGGTGGCTTCCACCAAATTTGTGACCGGTGACAATTCTGGCTCTCCTGCTTCTTTCAAACATTCACCATCCTGCCCCCAGTTGAGGCGGGTGACTCTCGTGCTTTTCTTTTCGTAAATTCATTGGGCTATCACAACCCAGACCTTTTTGTTCTCTCCTTTTTCATTGCTATATTTTTCTCTGCCTTCCACCATTGCATGCGGAACGCCCACCACATCATTACAATCATTTTAACTTTTCCATCCCCGCTGTTAGATTTTCCACGTCCGCCTCCAAGATGGGATTTGTTAAGAATGCCTGAGGCTTCATTATTCTTCCTCTTCTAGTTTATGTCCATTAGCAAATTTAGTTTACTAGGCTTTTAAGTCCCGTCTCGCCTGCGGGGACCTTGCCTTCTCCGGTTCTGTCCCAGAGTTTCCAACGCGGCTTCAGACTTGTGTGATCCGACAGCCCAGCAACGAAACGATAGTGGATCCTTCATACTGTCTCTATAGGCGAGCTCAGGTTCGGAGCCCGGACCAGTGGTCATGTAGTCACGTAGAGTATCCTCAGAAGTACCAGGAGTGATTGAGGCATTCTGGTGACCATCTCAGCTCGACGGGGCCGAAATATCGCTCCGACGTGTTACCGCTGACAAATGGGTGTCGTAATGTATCCAACCACCCCTGAAGCAGGACGGTTTCAGACTAATCGACTTATGTGTGGACGAGCTTTTTACGAGTAGAGTTGTGGTAGCCGGGTAATCAGTGTAGAGTGAGAGGCAACGGGCGGTTGTTGCCATGATAGGAACATAAATTACGGCCGCCTCTGGTGTATGCCTTACCGATAGCAGGACGAATAGAAGAAAAAGTGTACGCACTGCTATGCTTTCCTATTGTCGGTGGCGGACCTGATAACTAATGGCGCTTCGATCGCTACATTCCATCTGTTGTCTGAAGTCGGACACCTCGAAAATATATTTCTCGCGCGTTTAATGATGAAAGTTGCTAGGGATTGTTAATATGCTTTGTTGTTGAGAGTTATGTAGATGTCTTCAATTGGTTGTGCTTTGAATTAACCGTAACAAAAAGAATATTGTGTGGTGTTTTACAAAATGATTACAAAAATTCCGAACTGTTTTGTTCTCGGTTATAGATCGAATTCAGTAGAAATAGTGTAACAAGAATTTTTTCGTCTCCTAAAGAAAAAGATGAATTTGGAAAGTGAGCCAAAGGGATTCCGCGGAAAGATAGGCAGTTTTCGGCAAATAACCGATCAGACTGTTTCAATATAAAACGTCATAAGATAGCAATCAGTTCACAAAGTGTAGTCATAGAGAATGGTTGTGTAGTAAGCAGCATATACAAGTAGGTTAGCGTGTGAAGAAGGTATGGGCGACGACCTAAATTCTTACAGGGCGCGAATCGGGTGCTTCAATGCAGGGCAGTGTTGCAGATGTTCAAAAGGTGAATATGCTATAGTGTCGGATAGAATCAACACATTTGTGGCCGCGGCTGTTTTATCGGTTCTACTTATTATTGGAAATGTGGAGTTAAACCCTGGTCCTGGAGATACAGAAGGGAAGAGACTACAGTGATGAAGTGTTTCAAAGAGAATGGATAGACTATATGAAAGAAACGAGAGAAGAGAGACTAAAGACAAGTGTTCTACTAAACAAAGTAGCAAGTGATATAGATACATTAGTAAACAGGTACACTGAAGTGGAAAAGAAGTTAAAGGAGGTTATCCAAGAGCAGGTGGTGTTAAAATCTATAGTTAAAAAATGGGAAGATGATAGTAGAATTAATAACATTGTAATTTATGGTGTTGAAGAGTGCAATCATGAAAAAGGAATTGATACTTGTTACGTGGTATTAGAATTATTAACTAAGTATTTCAGTCTAAACTTGGACATAAGTGCGATAAATAACGCGTATAGAGTAGGTAAGGGAAATAAAAGACCAATTATAGTGAAATTGAACAGTTACTTTATCAAAGAACACATCATTGCCAATACGCATCAACTCAAAGGTACAAATATATTCATACAAAATGACTTTGCAAAAGAAATTAGAGAGAAACGAAAGAAGTTAATTCCAATATTAAAAGAAGCTCGAGGGAAAGGATTTAGGGCAACTTTAGTAAAAGATAAAATGAAGATAAACGGAAACATAGTTAACGTAGAGTCCTTAAATAATCAAAACATTGAGGATTTATTCAGTTGCGGTAACAAGAACAGAAATAAGGAAATAGAGACTTGTGGAAATAGAGCATCATCGACACCACACGTAAACAGAAGAAGTGCATCACGAAACAGGAAGTCTAGAAGCGTAGAGAGGACTGATAAGAAAAGTAACTCATCAAGTGGGCAGAAGAAATCAGAAATAACAAATAGAAGAATTGATGAGCTTACGGGAGTGAATGATATTAGAGCATACCTAAGTAAACTAGAGAACACTGTTTTCACAGTTCCCTTTAGAAGAAAGAAGAGTTAAGAAGAGAAAACCTAGTATGGAAGAAGATGCTGGAACCAGTGAAGATGCTGTTTGGGGAACTGAGGCACAGACTGAGAGAACGACCAGTGAGGGTAGGCTGAGGCGCGCAAGTGAAAACTCAACAAGGAGAAGCGATTGTGGATCAATCGGCAAAGTCAGCGAAAGTGAAGATCAATTTATAAGAATGCCACATGCCGTTGGTAGTCCGGGGTGCGCGAGAGGAAGTGCTACAATATGGAGGAACTGTGCGTTACCGACCGATGGAGTAGGAGAAGGTGACGAACAGTTACTAAGAGGTAAATTGACAAATAGATACTCTATCAGAAATAAAGTAGATTCTATCAAAACTATAGATACTGAACGAAACTACCTACTAAGAGATAGGCATCAGCAAAGACTAAATTTTCCTAAAATTAGAAACACTTATTATTAATTAAATTAGATAAGCAGACAGGTTTTGAATATAAGATAGAATTACGTCAAGATTTTAAAATAATAAAAATTGAAAATAGAGAATTAAGGCAGTTATTAATGTATTCAGATAGCTATATTATTTAGTAAAGGTTCAGAAGATAATTTGACTTTATAAATTGCTTTACTAATATGTCTTAATTTCAATAATAATGCATTTATAATAAATTCAGTAGGCATTATAATAGTAATGAATTGATAATGAGTACATGCGACACAATAATGAAACTAAATTGAGGTTGATTATGTAAGCAACTTGTCAAGTTTGTTTTTAAGCAGGTATGCGGTAGTCTTCATTGAAGTTACGCAAACGTTTCTGCTGACAAGGAAATATTGTAAGAAATAAAGACAACCTACATATAGAATGTATTGAGTCAGCTAATTCAGGTTCATGACTTACAATATGTCGACATCTGATCACCTAATTGGAAAAATAAGTTATTATTAAAGTAAGATCTAAATAATTACAATTAAATTGTGAAAAGGAGCAGATAAAATAAGGTTTAATGTCTTAATGGTTATCACGATTGGTTTAAACATGCACTAAAACCAGACGTAAGTGCAAGTTTGAACCAATAAATTATTGAGATATGCAATAAAATAATGAGTCTAGGAAATTGTATATTTAGTATGTAGAACTACATTTGTTTATAGATCTTTTGTTATATTATTAAGTTTTGTACTTGTGAACTATATCAATAAATCAATATGTCAATATGTCATAAAATAGCAATACCGCGACTGCGTTGAAAATTACTACGAAGAGTTGTAACTCACATTTTCCCCAATGTACCGAAATGATGAAATATATGAAAATAAACGTTGCGGAGTGGTAATATTCGATGAGGTCAAATTCAGAGAAGAAATTCAATTTAATAATTATTCCCTTAGAATGGACGTATTTGTTGATTTCGGAGATCTCACGTCTGATGTCCAAAAGAAATAATTAGCAAATCATTGAATAGTATTTATGCAAGATTGGATTCAACCAATTGCTATTTCCGCTAGCAGAAACGCTACTCCAGGTGATATTCTCGTTAAAATTCTTATTCAAGTTACACTACAATTAGAAGCAGTTTGGGGCGATAGTAGTCGGTTTCACTTGCGATGGCAGTCAAACAAATAAAATGGGCTGGAAATCTTTAGAAATCAATGGAAAAAAAAATTCCAGCACAATGCTATATTCCTAACCCGTCTGACGAAAAAAGCAAGATATGGGCATTCTCAGATTTTGTACACATACTGAAAGGCATAAGAAATTATTTCCATGATAAAGTCGAACTCTCTTACAAGGAGAAAAACATCAATTTCAGTTTTTATAGGAGACTTTTTGAGGGAGATCTATCTGGATGTGCCAGTCTTAGTGTTTGTCCCAAGTTGACAACGGCTTAGTTAGATCCTTCGTCCTTTCAGAGAATGAATGCCAGACTTACGTTCCAACTCTTCAGTGACAGTGTCGCCAAAAGTCTCAAATTTTATCGTGAAGTAGGGTCATCGGGTTTCGAGGGCAGTGAGGACACTGAAGAATTTACAAGGCATTTAAACAGCATTGCCGGCGCATTAAATTTACACACTCCTGCTAAGACTCTTTATTAAGACTCTTCTAACCACAAATTCCTTATTGTTTTTCTTCAATGTCTCAGAACTACAACCAACACATTTGCTTCCGGTATAACAATGGAGTCTTTAGTAGTAACCTTGCAGAGTACTTTAGAAATGAGAGAATGGCTCTGGAGCAAAGGATACAAATATGTCCTGACAGGGAAACTCACCTAAGACCCCTTGGAATGTCACTTCGGAGTTTTACGTTCACTCAGTTCAGATGACCATCTTTCGACGATATATTTCTTCCATATGCATTTATTACAATGTATTTATGTCCCTGCAAAGCAGGTCCTTAACATTGCAGGAAACTGTGAACCGAAAAGTGATAAACTACTCACATCTTTTGTGAATCAAATGCGAACATTAGCGCGAAATGCGGAATTACGTAACAAGGCAGTTAAGAAGTCTGTAGAAACTTGTAGTATAAAAAGAAAAAATTGTTCTTTGTGAAGAAATGCATGGTCAAAGCTGGGAAAGTGCTGTGCCCGGAGTTGGTAAATACCACTCCTGCCGTGTTGATTGACAGATGTTTAGTGTATCATGTGGCAGGTTATGTCGTAAATCATTCCTCTAAGTTTACTGCGTGTACCCTCTGTGTCCATTACCTTCGACAGAAAAGTAATGTGTCTAAACATTGTGCAGGTCTCACCCAAATCAAGGACTACGGATCCGGTAGGAACGTCAGTTTTTTAACCCATCCTTCCCAAGCTGTGTACGACGCACTTCTTCAAACAGAAATGAAAATTAAAGAAAAGATTAGCTCAGCGAGTGCAATGTAGGGTGATATCTTCTATGACTGTCTTGACACTATTGACGCTCTTACGATCCAGTCTTCGGGAGCAGGTTGTTGCAGAGAACACATCATGGATATTATTCCTAAATTGGTTTACCACTACTTAAAGTGCCGATTCTTCTTCAGGACAAAGGAAATCCGAACAAAAATTGCAAGCTCGTAAATCCGCCAAGTCATCTCACAAACTCTCGAAGGTAGTAGGCAACTAATCATTCATATGGTGAGTAATTTAATTAATTCATAAGCACGTAAAATATCTTTCAACTCTGGTTTAATTAACATTTTGTAGAGTTTTCTGTCCCTGAATTCGCAACTTGTTACATACTGAACTTATCGCTTTCATAGCGTTTCAGATCCCATTGTATTTTCTGTTACGAACGTTCATAATAGTATTAACTGAGAGAGGGCTATTAATTATGTATAAGGGACTATGCAGGTATTGCAAAAGTTACGAATAGACGGATTAAATGGTATAAATTTGCTTTCGAAAAGGACTACGTTTAGCTTAACAAGAACTGTGAACTTCCTCCAAGGCAGGAGCCTAGCGATAGAAGAGCCGCGTCGCGGCGGACCCGTGTAAACTGGCTGAGTGCGTACACTATTCCCTTTATTCCTCCTGAAGGGTAACTTACATGAGGTAAGATGCTTGGGATCGGGCTGTGGGATGAAGAATTACCATGTGTACTTCTTTCGCATCGCCCCCTCCCCGTTGGCAGGCTAACGGCGACGGTTGTGTAGGAGGGCGCCAGTTCAACAATGACTCTTTCGCGCACCTCTTCTCGCCTGACTCCTTCACCATTCGTCTCTTTACGGCCGATACACGGAGACTTCGTCCAGCAGGTGTGCGGTTTCTTGCACTGCTCTCTGAGCTCCACATCCGCCTGCCAACAGTTCGCACACTGGAGTATACGACCACTCCACCTTGGATTATGCGACGTCCCATGTTTGATGTAAGTCTGAGCCGAAGTTTTAAGAATTTTACACCAGCTTTTGTTTATAGACGTCATTTTAGTAAACTTTTATCACAGTTTCCAAAATATTAATTACTTTTTACTGACGGATCCCGAGTAAATGATTGTGTTGGTTGTTCCTCCCGTACAAATGGAGAGAATTTAAATATAAACAGCCAGTATACTGGTGTCCTTATCGCTGAACTTTATGCTTCTGATTTTAATTAGAGAACCCCGGGACAAATTCCTAATCCGAGCCATTCAGTCCGTGCAGTCTTTTAATTCTGGTGATCGACTTTCGTTGAGAACTCAGGAGCTCTTCCTCATTGTTCTTAGCTCCGATAACCACTGAATATTTTAATCTCTCGGCAAATATACCATTCAACATTAAATAGTTACGTAAATAACTTAGTGCCCAAGCTATAATATGTGAACTCCCTTTTAATATGTTGCTTGTTATCTCATCATACCCTGAGGAGATTTTTGACTTTAGATTTTTAATATTTGCAATTATTTCTTGTTTTTTTTTTTTTTTTTGCTGGAAATATTTGAATTTTTGGGAATTTTGTCCGAAAATAATGTGTTAAAGAATCTAAACTACAGTCGCGCTCAAACCTCCTGACGTTTTCAGGTGTGTCTGCTTATCGGCAATAGCCGATAGCGGCAGTGCTGCGTTGCAACAAACGGGCTTCGCAGACCCGCTGCATAGTCGCCGCTTAGAAATCTCAAATCAAATAACAAGTGCTCTGGGAAAATTGGTATGTTGTTGGGCCCCTGCATGCACATCTGATGAATGTTTAATGTTTTCTGAACATAAAGAAACAAAAATCACGTTTCTACCCCCAGTGGTTCCAATTTTATGGGTTAATACGGTAAAACCCCGACAAGACGCTGTTCAAGGGACCGCATGTAAACCTCGTATTAATCGGGACCGCTTATTAGACGGGTACACTAATTTTGACTTATATACAGAATCTATTAGCATTTCTCTTTATTGAAATACATGATTCATGAAAGGTAATACAGCATTACTCCATTATGTAATTACTATACTGTACGTCAAAGACATTTACAATTTATATTGTACTCAGTTCTTTCGAAAAAAGTAATTTATAGTTAGTTGTCGCGTGCGTCTTTCCAAGTCCTCATGTTATCACCTTCACTTTCCTGCGCTTACATCCTTCCGACGTCGCAGCTGCTGAGATTGTCGCGATTTTTTATTATTGTCCTTAATGTGGATGATGGTATTTCTAATGAATCAGAGAGTTGTTTCTGATTACGACTACTGTTTTCATCGTAATTTCGTAAGATTTACATTTTTTTCCGTCACAGTTGCCTCTGTCTCATTGCTTTTGTGCTGACTTCCAGCAATGAAGTAGTGGACGATGTTTATACAGCTGCGATGCGATAAGGAATGTTGATATGTAAGAATTTTGAGAACCATATACTTACAGCTTCAAACAAAGGGTCTCTTCAGAATATAAACAGAGTTAACTGTTTGTGAGAGGAGAGAAGAGAGACTACTAAATTGAAAAGTCAGTTCGATTTCTGATGGTGTTGTGTGCAGTTGGTTCTGTTTAAAGTACGGTATATGAAAGTGTAATGTAATATCTTTTTCGTGTGTTGGCAATTTGGCATTCTCAAAACAATTAATATGTCTTTTTAGTGAGCCCAGTAAAAGTGGCAATGGTGGATCGAGTGGATATGGCAGTAAAATTCGGAAAATGGCGTCTAGTCTTTATAATTTCTTTAGGAAATACTCTTCTCAAGAAATGCGTAAAAATCTTAACTTTTCAAAATGTCAAGCACTGACTGCCGAGGGGTGTTCTTTAAGTGTCTCTATAGTGTCCTGTGTATGCATAGAAGTTAAAAGAGCGCAAATGCAGGGTGCCGATAAATTGTTCCATTCTCCTGGAAAGCATAATATAAATGTTCCTTAAAGAGTTACAAATCTAGACGACTTCCAAAAAGACGTTGTACCACGTACAATTTTTTACTTTTACGATAACGGAAAATTCCGACAGCTGAGAAACTAACAGTACTGCTTAGAAAAAAAATTAATTCCTCAGGTTCAGTTTCTTCCACTAAAAGATTATTGAATCGGTTGGGATTCCGCTACAGCAAAATCATTGATGGGCGAAAATATCTAATGGAACGGAATGATATTGTTGCCGCAAGACTGACGTTTCTGCGCAAAATGCACATGATCAGATCATCAGGTGACACTCGACCCACATTTTACCTTGATGAAACGTGGGTCAACAAAAATCATTCTCTGAAATATGTTTGGCAATACTCAAATAGAAATGGAGACCTTAAAGTGCCTTTAGGAAATTGAGATAGACTTATTGTTTCCCATGTAAAATCAGCTGAAACAGGTTTCGTTCCAGGTAGTAAATGGGTATTCAGATCAAAGAAAACCAGTGATTATCACGAAGAAATGACGGCACAATCATTTCGCGATTGGTTCTTAAACAGATTTGTAAATCATTAGAGGAAGGGAGTATAATTATAATGGAAAATGCTCAATACCATTCCGTTAGCATTAATAGGACACCAAATACCTCCTCTAAAAAAGATTAAATCAATGAATGGCTGAAAAATAAAGGTGTTAGCTTTTCTCCATCTGAAACTAAGTCAGAACTTTTGGAAAAAGTGTTGCCGTTCAAAAGCAGTGAAAAAATGTATGAACTTGATCATCTGGCCAATGAAATGGGGCATGAAGTGATAAGACTCCCACCTTATCATTGCCAGTATAATGCAATAGAACTAATTTGGATCCGGGTGAAAAGGGAGGTCGCTAGAAACAGCAAAACTTTAAAATGTCGGATGTGGAAGAACTTGTAAATAAGGATCTCGATAATGTGACAATTGCGGACTGGGTAAAATGCGTGAAGCACGCGGTGAAATTACAAGAGGAAGATTTCGCTAAAGAGTTAGGTCGGGAAATCATTTTAGAACCAGTGGTCATTAATTTACAAGAAGACAGTGACACAGATGACAGTAAAACTGATGGTGAGGGGGCTGACGACGACATGTTGGCTCACCATTAGCTCTGCCACTGGAGTAGAAATTTGCAGCACAAAAGTTACGTTTCATTAATTCATCATTTTCCTTAAACGAAATACAGGCACATAATAACCGCTATTTTTGTAAGAATGTGCTCTGACAGCTCGGACATAATGCTATTTAGGGCCATGTGAATTCAATCAATTCATTTGTACAGAAAATTACTATTTAAAATTAATCCTATCATTCAATTTATTTGATCAAACTGCGCCTTTATGTTATACGACAAATTTATTAACCCTAATAAAAGTAAAACTTACAAAACTGATATAAATTCAGCGAGTTACGTCTGACTCAACTAATTTTCTATATTTTGTGACTTTTAATTCATTCGATGCAGTCTAAAGATATTATTATTATTATTATTATTATTATTATTATTATTATTATTATTATTATTATTATTATTATTAAGTCTTCTGCATCTCCCTATCAAACCAAACTCAGGTAAAGGGTCGCTCTCCACAGTTTTAAAAGTACTGCCGCTGTGAGACAGAGACGGAGAGAGTAGCTGTGACAACATCGCGCTCGCATGTTACTCGGTTTCGCTAAACGTCAGGAGGTTTGAGCGCCACTGTAATGGTAACATTATCGTGGGGGATGTTGAGGTTGTCAATTATTGTAAGAAAATATTTGTTAAATATATTTGCAATTTCACTTGGGTCTCACGTTTTTGTATTATTAGATATATGGATATAGTATGTTACTTTACTTTTTGATCGTACACTTTCTTTTTTAATTATGCTGCAAGTTGTTTTGATTTTATTATCAGAGTTTTGTATTGTTGTATTATAGTGCAATTCTTTAGGTTTTTGGATTACTTTGTGTAATATTTTTAAATAATTTTCATAGTGTTGTTTTAAGTTTGTATCATTACTATGTCTGCTCTGTATGTATAATGATCTCTTGGTTTTGCATGAGATTTTAATATCTTGTGTAATCCATCTACTGTTGCATATTGTTTCATTTTTATACTTTACAGGAAAACTGGATTAAAAAAATATTTAGAAATGTTTTATGAAACTCGTTGAACTTACTGTTTTTTTGTTTTTTTTTTTGACGATGTGTTAATATTTATATTTAGGAGTTGAGCATCATGATCCGAAAGACCATTAATTATTGGGGTTGTTTGAGGTATACCTATTCTTTCCTTTCCGATAAATATGTTGAATATCGCAGTAGCTGAATCCCCTTGTATTCTGGTCAGAAAGTTTACTGTGATAGTGAGGTTGTCTTCATACAAACTTGAAATCAATATTTCTCCTACACCAATATATATGACGCATAATATAAGAATATGGTTAATTCGATTTTTGAAAAAGGTAGACATATGTCTTTTTCATAATTACCGGTTCAATTATGTTATTAATAGTGAGGAAATTGAATTCTAAGTGATGCAATGAAAATGTAACATGAAGAGTGGATCAAAGAGAGGAGCACTCACCTGCAGCGAAGCAGCCCAGAATGATCAGGACCAGCTCTGAAACAGCCATTTTGAAGTCTGTGCAGACGGAGCTGTGAGATGAGAAAGCCTTGTTTACTATTCCTGTTTACCGCAACTGTGGGAGGAGCCACTGCGTGTGAGATATATTGGAATGCAAGGTGTGAGAATTAAGAATGTAAGTGACTGATAATTTTTTTAATGTGCAAAGAAAGAGTAGAGTTGATTTCTACCTTTCACGTGACTGCGGAGAAGAGAAAATCTCTTTAATTACTGTTCTCCGCGAGAAAATGAATCTTTCTGAGGCAACCCGTCCGTCTGCAAACTGCGGGAAGTCAGTAAATTTCTCGATGCTTAAGATCCATAACTGTACCAACAGAAATTTATTCTTGTTCTATGCTAAGTGTTCCTTTACTGTGAATGCAGACACTCTGCATTGCAAGGTGTGGGACTGCTATGAAATTGCGATTTGAGTTCCTGTCGCATCAGTTCCGGGATGTGGTGGGGCATGAAACCGCGCAGTATCCTGTGAGAACTGTCTGTATGTGATACAGATGGATTTGGTTGTCCACCTCGCCTGTTGAGCTTAAATAGAAAAGTAACATTATGGTGTCCAATTTCGCCACAAAAATTTGGAAAGAAAATTCTTCAGTATTTCGCACCTAAGATGTGACGTAGTGTGCGACAAGTTGCATTATCACAAAAGCATGAAAGGCTCAATTGCATAATTCTTTAGTAATATCATTCAGATTAAATAGCTTGGGAATATTGCTTATTTTATTGTAAGTAACTACATTTCTGCTATTTTCGCCAGAATGAATATTTCACATTTGTAATTGTCTGCTGAGAAGGTAACGTGTCCTCATAACCATTCGAGATTATCCATTTATGCAGTCGATTTATACGCGATAAGACATACGTCAATAGAGTTAAATTACGTTAAAATTATTTATATTATCTCGAAAATACTCTAAAATCCATATATTTTATGTATTCAAGAGAGAGAAATAGTGAAATTTGATTTATTTCGTAACTGGTACAAATTTTCATTTTTGTTTGTAAATATATTATTGCTGCAACAATAATATATTCTAGATTAGTTAAACAAAATTGTACATCCTAATATACATTCTATAGGCCTATAATATCTGGAGTTTGGGTTTAAAAAATTTAAGGTGAAGAATTACGTTTTAAGAATAATTGTTAGAGGTAGTTTCATAGAAATAGGGAGGGATATTTATCAAGTGCAAAAAATAACAATTGATATTCCAGAAAAAGTTTACTAATAGCTCAAAAGATATGTGTACTAAATATCGTGCACGTACTATTAATTGTTGCGAAGATATATGCGTTCTTTTTGTGGAATTAAGAAAGAAAGAAATATATGGAAAATTCTTATCAACGTTCCCTGTCGTTTAATCTCCTGTGCTTCAGGGCTTCAAAAATGACGTAACAGAGCCATATATATCAGTGTCTTTTGCATATTCCATATTGATTTTAAAGAGAAAAAAGAAAGTAAATTGTGGGACATCACAATCAAAGATTAATAACGTTTAAAATTCCGGCGCATATTCTCTTCAAAATGACGTTACAACATCTGATATAGATCGGTGTAAGTTTCTGCTAAGTCGGTGATCCGGAGATAAAATTGTGGCTCTTATGTTTTTTTTTTTTTTTTTTTCGTACATTTACCGACTTATAACCATTCAGCCCTTTTCATTCTGACTTCTTTTTCATCGCTATATTTCTCTTCACCGGCCACCATTGAATGTAGAACGCGCAACACATCATCACAATCATTTTCATCTTTCCATCCCCGCTGTTAGTTTTTGCCACGTCCACCTACATGACGGGATTTGTCACGAATGCCTGGTGAGGCTTCATTCTTCTTCCTCTTCTAGTTAATTATTTGCATTGGCCGGTTAAGTTTCGTAGACTTATAACTTCCGTCTCACTAGCGGGGATCTTTCCTGTCTCCGCAGTCCTGTCCCACGGTTCCGAGCGACTTCCAACGTGTGTGGCTCTTCCGCGCATCTCTTCGCCCTCATAAGAAACGGCGGAAACAAGAACTACAAAAAGGTGCAGCCAAAGAGTTTGTAATATATAACTAGAGACACCAACGGCGCTAGTTTCGCGTACAAAATTGAACCGCTGTTCTGCCGCCATTAAAGGGAGTTGATGCTTCGCCGGGAGTGCGAGCAGTTCATGCCTCTTGAGGAGTACGAATAAATATAAGTACACTTGAAGGGAAATAATAAGAAAATGGTGAAATACTGCGCCGCAAATAATTGTTCGAACATAGCTACTATTGTAGGATGCTCAGAAAAGCATGCATAATATCTTAATATTTGAAAGAATGTTCCAAATGCAGTTCCTCCTTTGAATGTGTTTACAGAATGTCGGAATATTTCTTTGATAAAGTTTTCCAGAAACACATTAATCAGGTTTATAAGGTTGGTTTCAACAATGTCTGTCTGTAAGGGTTAGGTGCCATCATATTACAGTGGATTATAATAGCAGAGTGCATACGAAAATCCTCAGACTATATCTGTCTAAAACGGTTTTGTTTCACAATAAATGAATTAATCATGTAATTTCCGTATTGTACAGTATGTACTTCTAGTTTTTGGTTGTATGAAATGCAAAGAAATTAGTGAAAATATATCTGATGGCCTAGTTATGCATATTATTACCACTACTACTAGGTCTACTATGACTAGGTACTACTACTAGGCCTACTATTACCACTACTACTAGGTCTATTATTATCACTACTACTAACTAGGTCTCACTACTACTAGGCTTACTAATACCACCAAAACTAGGCCTACTATTACTACTACTACTAGGCCTATTATTACCCAGTGGCGTATACTGGTTAAAGGGTTTGGGCTACCGCTGACCCTATTATTACACAAAATATATCTAACAATTACTTTAATTTTAATTACTATGGTAAAACTAATAATACAAAAATTATTACATTATATTATATTATAAACTTTTTCTTTTGTAATTTCCTTGGGCTACCGCCGGTAGCCCCGGTAGCCCGCAAAATACGCCCCTGTATATTACCACTACTACTAGGCGTACCATTACCACAAAAACTAGGCCTACTATTACCACTAATACTAGGCCTACTATTATCACTACTACTAGGCCTATTATTACCACTACTACTAGGTCTACTATTACCACTACTAGGCCTACTGTTGCCACATAAACTAGACCTACTATTACCACAAAAACTAGACCTACTACTACTACTACTACTACTACTACTACTACTACACCTACTATTACCACTGCTACTAGGCCTACTATTACTACTGCTACTAGGCCTACTATTACCACTACTACTAGGCCTATTATTACCACTACTACTAGGCCTACTATTATCACTGCTACTAGGCCTATTATTGCCACTACTACTAGGTCTACTATTACCACTACTACCAACAGGCCTACTATTGCCATTACTACTAGGCCTACTATTGCCACAAAAACTAGACCTACTATTACCACAAAAACTAGACCTACTACTACCACTACTACTACACCTACTATTACCACTACTACTAGGCCTACTATTACCACTACTACTAGGCCTACTATTACCACTACTACTAGGCCTACTATTACTACTACTACTAGGTCTATTATTACCACTACTACTAGGTCTATTATTACCACTACTACTAGACCTAATATTACCACTACTACTAGGCCTACTAGTACCATTACTACTAGTCCTACTATTACCACTACTACTAGGTCTACTAATAAGTTACTATCGAAACTAGGCCTCCTATTACCATTACTACTAGGCCTATTACCACTACTACTAGGTCTATTATTGACTGGAAGGTCCGGGGTTCGATCCCAGGTGTTGACAGGATTTTTTCTCGTTGCCAAACTCTCAGAACGGCCCCGAGGTTCACTCAGCCTCCTATAAAATTGAGTACCGGGTCTTTCCCGGGGGTAAAAGGCGGTCAGAGCGTGGTGCCGACCACACCACCTCATTCTAGTGCCGAGGTCATGGAACGCATGGGGCTCTACCTCCATGCCCCCCCAAATGCCTTCATGGCATGTTACGGGGATACCTTTTACTAGGTCTATTATTACCACTATTACTAGGCCTATTACCACTACTCCTGAGCCTACTATTACCGCTACTAATTAAAAAGTCTGTACTGACCTCTAACTTGGTGGTCATCAACTACACAATGAATAGATTGTTTTATGATAAAATTTATTCTCATTATATTTTAAATCTGTTTCCAGAATTAAGTATTACAAACTCTTTGGGTGCAGCCAACTCTTGAAACAAAACAAGTTCACCTAAGATATCAGATGTCAAAGAGCTGCTCCAGGCCATGGGATCAAATCGATTTCTACAAAGAAGCTTTGGGAGTACAGCCTGCAGAATAAAAGATGGTGGAATGCAAGACATCATTGAATTTCTAAATGAAGATTTTGTGTAATTTTGTATCTAGATATCTGAACCGTCCGATTATTATTCATGTTTCTTTCAGTATGTTTGTAATATGTTTCTTGGTGTTTTAAATAAACCACTGTACCTTTGAATTTTTAGAAATTTCTCGAGCATGAGCACATTATTGTTGCCAAAGTGTACTATTTTCACTTTTATTTCCAAGACCATCTATTTCATTTTTTTAAATGTAAAATTTAGGAATATAATATTTCGTTTTGGAAATGGTTTTGAATGAAACAAGTAGAGATATTTTAAAAGGTTCAATTAAAAAAAAATAATAAAATCGACCGTCACAAAACAAAATAACAGATTTTTGTCTTTGTTGTAAAATTTGCGAAAAAGTAATATATTAGGTTTTGGAAATAAGCTACTCTTTGTGCATTCTCTATTATTATTATTATTATTATTATTATTATTATTATTATTATTATTATTATTATTATTATTATTTAAAGTCCCATAAGTACGAAAAATTTCTCTGTGTTATTGATCACTGGAACCTATAAAAAAATGGTAAAAGAAATGGATCCATCACGGCTGATTTGATGTTACTCATGCCCGTTGGGTCTATCTCTGATCACACATTTATGATTATTATACCAGTGATTATGTTGTATTTAGGAGGAAATTAGAAATAATATAGGATACTGGTATGTAATCTATGCAGATAAATTGTGTTAGTCACCAAAATATACTTACCGTGTACTGCTATTGTCAGTCAGGTATATATTATTATATCCCGTTCGTCTAGATATTATTTTTGATATTGCCATTTATCGTTCTTTCAGTTGATTGTGCTTTATTTGTGAAAGTTTTAGGTAGTAGGAGCAAGATGAAGCGTGTGAACGCGAGAGAGGGAGGACTCTGCAAGGAAAATAGGTAGTTGCAAGGCGGGCGCGGCGGGGTAGAGGGGAAGGGTGCAAGCCATGTTCTGGAGTTTATCCATAATATTTTGCATTGTAAGGAGGATTATAGAAAAGGAAACCATGGGTTCTTTGATTTATCAACACAGCAAAGAAGTTTTGTGAGAACATAAGGTAAATTTATCAACTCATCACTTGCATACCTCTGAGGTTCTGTTTGATACGTACATTTACATATTATCAGGCAGTACATCTCGCTTGACGATGTGTGTCAGAGGAAGAACATTTGTTTGTTTTTATGCATCTGAAGTGTGACTAGTGTAATATGTAGCTAGTCAGCGATGTATGCAATGGACGGGAAGAGGAACCTGTCACCGTATCCCATTATCTTCTGTTCTAGTTGCGTCATAAGAGCTGCCATGTTGGTATCACTTGTGAGGTTCAGACCGTGGTGGGAATATAATGGTGAAGCAGTGCGCAGTCTCGCCCGTTCTCCTACTACGTGATGACGTCACGCGGGAAGCATTACAGACTCTCTCGCAGCTTGCTAGCTTAGCTCAGCTCAGCTACGTATGGTTTTGGAAGTGGGGTAGGTTAATTGATTTTGAATACCAAGAAACTAGAATCAAAAATGACATTTAATATTACTTGTTATTAATTAAATACACTAGCTTTTATTAATTCTGTATGTTTAAAACATAAAACAATTTTAAGTAGCCTACAAGAGGTGAATAGCGTCATCACATTATGAATTTAAAATAACAACACGCGTCGAAAAAATCTGAATCTAAATTTAAAAAAAAATAATAAACAAGTTCACCAAAAATTTAGATGCAACAATTCTTCAGTTCGTCTACAATAGCCCTACATATTATATTTAACAGTAAATAGTTAAATTATTGAAACAGCATTATAATTTGTGAGATAAAAATAACTATAAAGCAACCTACTAAAATTAATTTTACATTACATATGCAGTTTA